>JAKOOJ010000010.1:32574058-33154058 GCA_022577455.1 Arizona elegans | reverse complement strand
CATAGGACCCCCCGGATGCTGCAACCATCGTAAACACATGCTGGTTGCCAAACATCCAAATTTTGATCACATGATGTGGGGATGCTGCAATGGTCATAAGTGCGAAGACTGGTCGTAAGTCACTTTTTTCAGTGCCATTTTAACTCTGAACATCACCAAATGAATGGTTGTAATTCAAGGACTACCTGTAGTAAATTCAGCCAGTTTAAAAGCTTATTTTAGGACTGAGGATCTTTTACCAGCTTTGGAAGGACATGAAACTCTTGTATTAAAGAGGTCATTTTCCTTTTGGATAAGAGATTGGATGTTGAGGGCATTTTGACCCCATCGTAGCAGTAGTACAAAATTCAAAGCCTTTATTGTCATTGTACATCATGTATACAATGAAATTGGTTACAAAATAGGAGACAGGATACAGAACTAAAATAACTGCACAACACAATGGTAAAAAATTTGATTTGTTTGGTGGGGAAATATTCAAATGTCTTTGGTGGGAAAAAAACCTTGGCATGTTTCCAGACTTCTGGCACAAATTCACTAACTTAGCACAGATCCCATTATGGTGACCTTTTTTTTCTGCATATAGGAAAGTGAATTCTTAGCCAAAAATGATCTAACACATAAGAGCAAATTTGCATAAAGGAAATTTGCATAAATCAAGGGAAACCCGTTTTTAACACTGCAGTACATCTGAAGCACATCCAAGCCATACTGTTTATTTAATATGTGTTTTAGAATCCAGTCTGAGAATCACATCAGAATTATTCTAAAGATTTGGCTTCCGGTTTGGCTTCTGTCGCCACCAGACGGTCCTTTGAGACCGCCAGCCCCGTCGCCCATAAAGAGTCGCCTTTACAGCTGAAAGGCGGCTCGAAAAACTCCATTTCCTTAAGGAAATGTGAGACAGAGCCGGCGAGGGCAGGTAGAGCCCTCTGCGAAGTCCCCAAAGTTTTTTTTTACTCTTGGGGACGAAGCAGGTTGTGGCTCCCTATTTCCGCTTGCCGCTGCTCCGGGCTTCGGGAGAACTCTGCGCTTTGCAGAGCCAGGCGATGGGACCGGACCAATTAACAAAACTAACAGATTATCTGAACAAGCAGGATGAAATCCGGATCTGGGATCCTAAACTGCAAGTATTTCTAACCCTAAGACTGAAGTCCTTCCGTTTGAATAGTTTACTACATTACAAAGTATCTAAAACAAAAGCGCTGGTTAGAAGTGAAGAGAAAAATTTTTATTTCATGCTTCTTCCTTCTTAGAGACTTGATATTGATATTGCCTGGAGAGTAGTCTTTTTCTTTCAAAGGGGGGGAAAAATCTGTTTGTGTGGCAGGATGGCGCTAAAACTGACAAAGCCAGATAACCAAGCTGGGGGGGGGGGGCTCCCCCATTTGTAAACCACATGAACAAGTTGTGAGCTTGCAGATGCAGAAGAATGGCTTTACAGACCTAAAAGAATTTGTACTGGAGGAGATGGCAAGACATGATAAGACTGTGAATCAAAAACTTGAAAATTTTAGACAGGAAATTAAAGAGTTGGTTCAACAAAAGTATGATATCCTGAAGCAACATATGAAAAGTTTCTTAGGCCTAATTATGAGGATGGATAAAGAGATTAATTTAGAAATAGACTCTAAAATGAAGGAAGTTGATCATAAGATTTATAACTTTATTTATTTATTTATTTATTAATTTAATTTGTATACCGCCCTTCTCCCAGAAGGGACTCAGGGCGGTGAACAGCCAAAATTAAAAAAACATACAAATACAAAAGTTAAGATAATTAAAAAATTAAATAATTGGCTACCCAATTTAAAACCCCAAATCCATAAAATTTAAAATCCCAGTTAAAAACCATTTAGGCTAGGCCGGCTTGATGAAATAAAAACGTCTTCAGGGCTTTACGGAAGGTCCGGAGGTCCGGGATCAATCGTATTCTGGGAAGCAGCTCATTCCACAGGGCGGGTGCCCCCACAGAGAAGGCTCGCCCCCTGGGGGCCGCCAGCCGACATTGCCTGACCGACGGCACCCCGAGGAGGCCCTCTCTGTGAGAGCGTATTGGCCGGTGGGAGGTTATCGGTAGCAGCAGGCGGTCTCGCAAATACCCTGGCCCTAAGCCATGGAGTGCTTTAAAGATGAGAACCAACACCTTAAAGCGCACCCGGAAGACCACCGGGAGCCAATGCAGCTCGCGCAGGAGAGGTGTTACGTGGGAGCGCCAACTTGGACAATAAAATACAAAGAATTGAAAATGATTTAATAATGATTCAAGAAAAAAGCTCAAAAGTAGAGTTTAAAAAAATAAAGGAAGCTGACTACAAGACTCACAATGTAGATAATATAAAACAAAGGATTGAAAATGAAGCCACAATAATGCAATTCAGATTCACGGAATTTGCGGTTAGAATTAGGGGAATACAGGAAAATAAAAGAGAAGATTTGAGAAAGGTGTCTGCTGAAGTTCTGGCTGGGATTTTAAAGGTTAGTTCTGAAGAGGTATCCTGCAAGATTGATAAGGCCTACAGAGTTAATTCTTGGGTGGCAAAGCAAAGGCAGTTGCCTAGAGATGTGGTGATCTACTTTACTGATAAAGAAATAAGAAATGATATTGTGCAAAAGTCTTTTAACTCCACTCTTGAAATGCATGGAAGGAAGATTTGGATATTTAAAGAGCTGCCGCCCAAGATGTTAAACGATAGAAAGGATTTTGGATTTTTGGTGACTGAGCTAAAGAAACAAAACATCCCATTTAGGTGGGATGTTCCAGTTGGTATAATATTGAGATATCAAGGAGAAAGATATCAACTAAATACTGTTGAAAAAGCGGAAGAATTTTACTATAAGGTTTTTAAAATGGGTTCAACATCTCCATGTATAACACACGAGGGGAATAAAGAAAAGCAAAATCAACAAGAGATTGAAATTCAGGCTAAGCAGATGGTGGTGGAGGTAACGGAAAAACAACAAGTTACAGAGGCCTTTGTGGACGAGCCGCTTCTGGATTCTCCTTCAGAGGTTATAGTTGGATTACCTATAAATACAAGAGAGGCAGCTTTGGATTCTAATGTGATGATTTATCAAGCTACAGACCAGCATGGAAATCAAACAGTTGATATACAACTCCTAGAAAGGCAACCAGGATGGAGATCTAAGCCACAAAAAGTTAAGAAAAGAAGAAGCAGGTCCTACAAAAATAAAAAATTTTAGACTAAACAACAGTGTAATGCCAGTTACTTAAGAGACGATTGAATACATGAAAATATAGTTGAGGCAAAGTATTGGTTTATATTATTTTGAGGAGAGTGACAGATCTCTGCAGTGCTGTACTTTTGGGATGTGGAAGATGGCCTTTAATTGAGTGGATTGGAACTTTCTATTTTGGACTCTTTGACAAATGGATTACGTTTATGCTGAGCTACAAGGCAAGAGAATTATGGGATTGGAGCATGCAGAAGATCTGGTTGTTACCCTAACACGGTGGTTGGAATGAATAATCTAGATGAAAGACATTACAAAAGACACTATATGGAATATAAATATAAAGTCACTCGGGTGGTTTTTTGCTATACGAAAATACTTACTATTGATGGGGGCAGATGGTAATTGAAGATACTGAACATACTGTTGGAACTAGAATTTGATGTTACCCTAACATGGGTGATGGAATTAACAATCCAGTTGAAAGACATCACAGAAGATATCATATGGATTACAAGCTTAAAGTCATTTGAGAATTTTATTTATATATGGAAATATTTTTAGTGGTGTGGGCAGAAGAACAAAGATATCGAAAATATTATGTATGGTAGACCTGTAGGAAAGTGGGTGGAGATAGGTTAGCTTACTAATTGTTTAGTTTAGGAAAAGGGATGTTATGTTATATTAATATACGTAAAAGATTTGAATTAAGAGATATATGCATGGGGGAGGAGGAAATGGATAGATTATGAGTTGAAATTACTAAATTAGGATTTATTATATAATTTTACAGCTGAATGTTGCTTTGAAATGTATAGTATAAGGGGGATATAATAATATTGTTAGAAAGAAAGGGTCAGCATATGGGGGGTGGAGTAAAAAGGATGGTAAAGTATTATATAATCTGTTATTAATTTGGGTTTTATTTTGGAGAAGCCACGGGGGGAGGGGAGGGGGAGGGGGGTTAGGGAGGAGGGGGGAAAAAGGGGGGGAATCTGTATTTGAAAAACTTTTTCAATAAAAAAAAAGAATTATTCTAAAGATTTGAAGTTGTCCCCTCCTGAAACAAACTTATCCCTCCCAAACTCAACTGCCCACTCATAATGACCAAGACCACTGAGCAATCCAGAAACAAACTGTGGGATTCCTACTAAGGTTCTAACATTTTGACCCACTAGGAAAATTGGCCATGATTATTTTCTTACTATTTCACATAGTTAGAAACATCAGCACCTACCTTTTACCAAGTCCCTCCACTGGTCCATGAAGCTTATTCTTCTCAACCCCGATTGGAAACAGATCTTCAGAATCTGGGGCTTAATCTGCAAGTGTGATGGGAGCAGAAGAGGGTCTCTTTGGATATCTAAAGGTTGAATCATGGCAACTGGACCCACTTTGTTAATCTGAGATGTTTCATTGCTTGTCCAAGCAACTTCACCTAATTCAGGAGTGTCAAACTCGTGGGCTGCGGGCTGGATGTGTCACGCACTGGCCACACCACCCCCGTTTTAGCGAAGGGGGGAAAGTTGTGATACGTCACGTGATGACAATGTGACAACGCAAGTTTGATACCCCTGATCTAATTAACTAACTAATTTTGCTCTGACTGATAAAGTTGCTTGTATGAGCAACGAAATGTCTCAGAACAACAAAATTTGCTCCAGTTGCCATGATTCAACCTTTAGACACCTTTGACCTGGATGATTGAATCTTTATTGATATGTCTCTTTGGGTAATATTTTCAGTAACAAGGAGCATATTTGATGAATGTTTCTAGCAGTTTCTTCATGTGGAATGTGAAGTTATGGTTTAGGCCAGCTGAGAATGAGAACTGTACAGAAAGTTGAATTCTAGTAATTCTAAAACCCATTATAATGTGGGAAACATACCCCTTGAATGTTCAATTAGTCTTTAATGATATCATGCTAAGAATATGAACTGTTACATGGAACCTATATAGTTGGGCATGCTCACTAGATGCTGGATGACTCAAATTATGCTAGCGGCTAGCCAATGAAGAACACATTTCAAACTCAGTATGTTTGAACTGTATATAAAGTGATTTCTCCCTTTTCTAAGGGTCTTCCCAACATTTATCTGTGAGAGACCTATCTTCTTACTTATGCATAAATAAAAGATATTAATCTGCCTTTCCAGCTCTGATGCTATTTTGGCAAGGGGGACATCGGGCTAAGAACCTTACCATGTTTTATGGCTTACATGTAAAGCAAGTGTTCCCTCATGGAATGAGGGCCCTTTTTCTTTCTTTTACAGATGAACATCCTTGTTTTGACCTTGCCTTCTTTCTGATCTTGATTGTTTGGATTTCTTCTCCTTTCGGCAGATTTCCAATTCAGGATTCTTTCTAATAAGGGCATGACATTATTCGTTGCATGCAGAGCTGTAATTTAAAATAAAAGGAATCTATAAATAAAGTAACATCCACAACGGAAACTAAGTTTTGCATGTCCTCCAAGCTGGGAGGACAAGCAGGTATAACCACCTTGAGACACCTTTGCAAGCAAATGCACAGAAGTTCTTAGGCCAGGACATTCAGAGGCCCATCCTCTATATGTGTTTCACTTGGAGAGTGGAATATTACATTAATTTCCAGTCTAACTGGTACAGCCCTGGAATTTCTGAATGGTCTCCTGTCCAGATTTGACACTGCTTAACAAAAGAAAAATTAGTCCAGAATAACAGAATAATAGAGTTGGAAGGAACCTTGGAGGTCTTCTAGTCCAACCCTCTACTGTGATTTGAGAGCTGTTTAAATATATATCCAAATTTTCTAGCAAGAGGCTTAGCTTAACCTATATACAGTATATGAGGGCTATAATGAGGGTCAGGTAGGTGGCCTTTGTAGGGATACCAGCTATCCAGAAGACTTCCAGCCTTGTGAAGTTGGAGATGTACTACTCCAATATGTAGATGATGTATTAGTAACTGGGCAAATGAAGGAAACGTGTTGGGACAATATCAACCAACTGCTTCATCTGTTAATAGACAAGGGATATCGTGCCTCAAGGCAGAAAGCCCAGTTGGTGAAGCCCCAGGTTAAATACCTAGGTTACACTATAAGCCAAGGACAGAGAGCGATAGGGAAGCTGTCTGTCGGATTGCAGAACCAACAAATAGGAGAGAATTGTGGGGATTTTTGGGAGCAGCAGGCTATTGTAGAATATGGATCCCGAATTTTGCTCTGTTAGCCAAACCACTCTATGAATCTACAAAGGGGGGAGAAAAGGAACCCTTTGTTTGGGACCTGGAACAACGACAGGCGTTTGAAACCTTAAAGTCAAAATTATCTCAGGCTCCTATCATGGGACTTCCCAACCTAGAGAAGCCTTTTAATTTATATGTTGACTCAAAGAATAATACAGCACTTGGGGTACTGACTCAAGAAAAGGGAAGTTGGCAACAGCCTGTGGTTTACCTGTCAAAGCAACTTGATGGAGTAGCGAAAGGCTGGCCACATTGCCTAAAAGCCCTGGCCGCAACTGCTCTTTTGATGGAGGAAGCTAATAAATTAACTTTGGGGCAGCCAACTACCATTTACACTAGCCATGCAATTCAAGGAGTCTTAGAGACAAAGGGACATTTATAGCTGACAAACCCCAGAATTTACAAATCTCAAGCTCTCCTCACTCAGAACCCACAAGTGACCCTGAAACAAACAAATGCCCTCAATCCAGCCACTCTCTTGCCAGCACCGGGTCCTGAAATTGAACACAACTGTATGGAGGTTATCGAGAGTCAGTTCTCATGTAGGCCTGACCTAACTGACATTCCACTGAAAGCAGCAGACCATAATTTGTTTACTGATGGGTCAAGTTTCATCTCAGTAGGGGAACGCTATGCGGGTTATGCAGTAGTCTCACTTGACCAAGTCATAGAAAGTGGACCACTCACAAAGGGCACTATTGCCCAAGTAGCAGAATTATGGGCTTTGATCTGGGCACTTGAAAGGACAAAGAATGAAAGTGTAAACATTTGGACTGATTCTAAATATGCTTTCCTCACTTTACATGCCCATGCTGCCGTTTATAAGGAGAGAGGGCTCTTAACAGCCTCAGGAAAAGAAATTAAACATCCCTTTCTAATCAAGAGACTCATAGCCGCTGTCAAGATGCCAAAGACAGTAGCGGTGATGCATTACCACTAGCACTTTGGTCTGTGCGATGTACTCCATGTAAAGGAATTCAATTATCTCCTTTTGAAATGATGTTTGGGAGGCCACCAGTTATAAGTACTAACTTGAAAAATCACATAGGGGACCTATGTCAATTAGGGGCCTCATGGGTGAATCAGATGGTGGGAGAATTAAATAAGCAAATACAAGAAATCCAACAATACTGTGTGTCCCTTAGCCCACCGTTTTTGACCACCTCTAGTCATAATATTCAGGTGGGAGACAGAGTATGGGTAAAACACTGGAAAGGAGAAAATTTAAAGCCTAGATGGAAGGGCCCGTATACTGTGGTCATGTGTTCTCCACTTGCAGTAAAAGTATTGGAATCCAAGTCTTGGATTCACTGGACACGAGTTAAACCAGCTGCTGAGGAGTATTGGGAGGCAGACCAGGACCAGGCCCGACCTCTAGTGGTACATTTGAGGAAGCGCCCCCTATAACTGTCCTACCGGCAACGGACAGGCTACATACGGGGCAGAAGAGGCCTTACTGGCGTCACACCGGAAGCTGACCCTCCACGTACGGCTGAAGATTTGGAGGAGGAAGACAACGTTCCATTGTTAGATGTAAAATATATAAGGAAACCTGACCACCTGTCAGGAAATGAGAAGTCAAATATATATAGCTATAACTACACTATCTCTTGTTTTAGTGAGCATACTTGCCCTTATTGTGATTTGCTGTATTGGATATTCATTCTGCTGGAATCGCTTTCTCCCCAGAAAGACAGGTGCTGAGCCTAAAATCATTGACTGTGACAGAGAGCAGTAGGAAACTCCTGTAGATACTTATGTTTGAGGAAGCCTGGGAGTGGGCTCTCTGTGGTGCTGCACTAGCTCTAGGACTGTGGATATTGTATTTAACAAATAAGGGGTGGTTCTGTGGGATACCTAAGACTGATATTGCCTTTTCCCAAGTCACATATAACCCTAACCTTCTTCCTGACGTGGTGATTTTGTAGATTAAGGGAATTGTGATTGAATAGGTTCTGTGTAGGGGACAATTATGAGTTTTTTGTGGCTTTGGCTATTATTGGCAAAGGGCCTAATGAGTGATAACATCCTGAACAGTAGTTCCCAATGTTGTGAGAATGCCCGAGTGACCCCACCCCTTGCCCTTGAGGAAGGATCCGGGGAAGTTGAGAACCCCAAAGAACAGGGCAGGATCAGGTCACAAGGTGTGGACACTTTGGGACAGGTCCACTCTCGCCAATGACGTATCATCAATAGGTGGGGTCGGTATCCTGGACCTAAGCCAACCCCAAGACCTAAGGACAAGCATCTGACAATCCCGGTACAAAGTGGAGTAGAACAAAGGGAGAACGGGCCCCTGCAACAATTGAGAAAAGGGAACTACATGTTAAGAATACTGGAATTGGGTCAAAACCTAGTTAATCAGTCTGACCCTGCCCTAGGTCAAAAATGCTGGTTTTGTTGTCTGCTGGTCCTTCATCTTACAATGCTGTTCCAGTTGAGCCAGATCTTTGGGTCAGGACCAGGGCCACAATAGTCCTTGAGAAAGATATTAGATGGAGAACCAAAGCGGCAGTAGCCAAGTTGCAAGGAGACTTTTATAACGCATTCAAAAGGCTGGGGATGAGCCGCCTCCCCATTATTGGCCCTATAACCATTGGTGTGGAAATCCTAGGGTCACCCACCTTGTGTGTAAAGCGACATCAGGAACCAGGTATTCCTGTAGGGTCCTTAACGGGAGAACAATGTCCATCAGAAATACACCTTGACCCTAGAGTGATGCTTATGGATGTAAAACTAACTAGTGGTATTTCTCCTTCTGCCCACCATTTATTTCAACAGAAGGTCACTTTCACATTACCACCACATGTCTCCAGTAAAAAATGGGGAGGATGGAATATGTCCCAGGAAAAGTGCCCGAGGCCATTTTAGCCACCCTGATTTCCAATCTGGCTCTCCCTTAGGTCCAGCACAGGCTTATGTGTCCTATTTCCCCCTGGAAATGCAAGCTCCCGTTATCTTTTTGAAGGTCCAATCCTCAGAGATAAGCAAAAGGACCCTACACTAGAAGTCCCATTGCAGCCGCTGACTGGCATGCTAGTGGCAGGGACTTTGGGGGGTCTGGACTAATGAGAAGAACCAACGAGCCCATGCCTTTTCCATGAACATAGGTGTGTGTGTAGGGAAAACTGGAGTTTTCTTCTTATGTGGGAAAAATGTGTATTTGTGTTTACCTACAAACTGGACTGGAACATGCACTCTGGTACATCTTTTCCCCAAAATAGGTATTGTCAGTGGAGAGCACACTATCCCTGTCCCCCTCATGGGACATGTTCAAAAAGGGTGCCACTCTTAGACCAACTATTAGTAATCCTGGGGATAGGGACAGCAGTCAGAACAGGTGTAGGAGGAATGACACACTCCATAATACAATTTAGGCAATTGTCAGAGGAGTTCCAAGAAAGCCTGAACCAAATTGCAGGGACCTTGGTTAAGGTCCAAGACCAAATAGATTCTTTGGCTGCAGTGGTCTTACAAAATCGGCGTGCCATAGACCTTTTAACAGCTGAGAAAGGTGGTCTGTGTGTATTCCTGGGAGAAGACTGTTGTTTCTACATGGATAAATCAGGTGTGGTCAGAGAGATTGCCAAGGATTTGCAAGACCGGGCTGTCCAACTTGCACTGCGTGTCTGAGTCAGAGCGGGAAGAAGAACGCTGCAAACAGATTCCAATTGCTGTAATCTTTTATTCCACCCGAACAGCTCCGCTAACAACAAGTGACATTGATGCAGAAATACACAGTCGGCGTTGGGAGCAGCTGCCTCCCAACGCCTCTTTTAAAGATCGCGCCCGCTCTTGTTAACACGCCCTTCCGGGTATGACATTCACAACACATGCGTGAGCCGCATCCTCCTCCTTCTCAGCGGCGGGCGGAGGGCGTCAGGAACACAAAGCCTGTCCCGACCGCAGCGTGACCGACCGCCTGCAATTACACTACTCACCCCCACCACCGGTGTAAACGTGAGATCCCACCCAATAACCCAACCAACCCCCACAAGCCGCTTGCTGCTGAAGGTTTCCTAGCACCAGGATCCACCGTAAGTCAGGGTGTCGAGGGGATCTCAACAGGCAGCTCCCCCTACCAGGGATTCTCCTGGAAAACAGAAATGAACATGTTAACATCAGTTTAGGGTGTTAAACACATCCCCCAGGGTCCAGGTTTATGTGGACAGTGTTTATGGAACCGCTTAAGCAGTCGGCTAGCTCTTACGTTCATAGCGTTAACCCAGGAAGCATTCTCGAACGGATAACCTTTCCACCTGATTAAGTAGTGTAGTTTACCCCTACTGATTTTTGAATCTAATATTTCATCTATCTCATAGTGGTTTCCGTCTACTGGCCCCGGTCTATCCAATTGCTCTCGGACTTTGTCTACCGGTTTTCACAAGCTACTATGAAACACAGGGTGCACTTTACCCAGTAATGGTGGTAGTTTTAATTCCACTGTAACTGGATTAATCACTTTTATAACAGGGAAAGGTCCGAGGTATTTGGGTCCTAATTTGTGACTAGGCGTTCATAGCTTTAGGTATTTTGTAGATAGATATACCTGATCTCTGATTACAAAGGGTTTGTGATCTGACCTTTTTTTATCTGCCTGGAACTTATATGTTTCAGTTGCTTTATCCAAAGCCTCCTTTATGTGTGTCCATTGTCTCCCAATGCGTGTAGCCCACGTGTCAGGAAAATCATGTTCCTGGTTCTGTAATTCTAGTTCAGGGATTGCAGCGAATTCCTTACCTGACACAACCTGAAAGGGCGTGACCCCTGTACTGCCATGGACAGCGTTGTTATATGCTATTTCAGCAAACGGGAGTAGTTCTGACCAGTCGGATTGTTGATAGGACACATAACAACGCAGGTATTGCTCAACCATAGCATTCGCCCTTTCGGCGGCCCCATTGGTACTTGGATGAAAGCCTGAGCTTTATCCCTGTGACGATCCTATCATCTTTATAAAATCGCGCCAAAACTTTGCAGTAAACTGAACACCCCTGTCTGAAATAATACGCTGAGGTGCTCCATGCATGCGACATACATGCCAAATGAACAATTTCGATAGTTTTCAGGCTGATGGTAACTCATGGCACGGGATGAAATGGGCTTGCTTGGAAAAGAGATCAATCACAGTCCATATCACAGTATTACCGTTACTTTCTGGAAGATCCACGATAAAATCCATGGCGATCTCATCCCAAGGCCTGGTGGGTTCCGCTACGGTTTGCAAGAGCCCGAGCGGTTTTCCCGGTCGAGATTTAGCCATGGCACACACTTTACAGCTCTTCACATACTGCTCAATTTCCTTTCTCATTCGTGGCCACCAAAATTGGTGTCCTACAAGGTGTAAGGTTTTGAGGAAACCAAAATGGCCAGCCGTTTTATTATTGTGACATCTATGTAGCACTAACTGTCATAGTGTTTGGGGAATATACAACTTGTTTCCCAACCAAGCAAAGCCGTCTCAATGAGTCAACGTTGTTCCGTGTTCCGACAACCAAGCGTCTATAGCCGATTCTCGCCGCAGATCCTCCTTCCACGTGGTAGATGGCTTGGTATGCGACTTCCGGGCCACCTGTTGGTTTCCGGGCATCATTGCTTGCACTACTTCCTCTCTTTTACTGTCAAACTGAGGCAACCGTGATAGAGCATCTGCCAAAAAGTTCTTCCCCCCGGGACATATTTCAACTCAAAGTTGAAATGTTGGAAATATTGTGCCCAATGTACCTGTTTCGGCGACAACCGTCTGGGGCTTTGGAGTGCTTCCAGGTTTTTGTGGTCAGTCCATACCTCAAACTTAATACCACTGCCCTCCAACAAGTGTTGCCACGTGAGTAGTGCCCATCTCACCGCGAGTGCTTCCTTTTCCCAGATAGCCCAACGTCTTTCTGTGATTGTAAATGTGCGTGAAGTGTATGCGCATGGATATAGTTCCCCCTCCACAGTTCTTTGTAGTAATACAGCTCCTACGGCAACATCGCTAGCATCAGCTTGCACAATAAATGGTAAAGCTGGTTCAGGATGTCGCAGGATTGGAGCTTGTGAAAACATGGTCTTCAACCCCTCAAACGCTCTTTGGCAGTCTGGAGTCCATACTAACAATTGTCCCGGTTTTGCTTTTAGGCCTGACAATTTCGTGTGGAGCAGATCAGTCAACAGGAGAGCTATTTGAGCAAATGCGGGAATAAACTGCCGATAAAAATTTGTGAATCTGAGAAAACTTTGTAACTGCCTCCGTGTCGTGGGTGCTTGCCATTCCAGCACCGCGCTCACTTTTTTCGGGTCCATTTCCACCCCATCCCCAGAGATGCGATATCCTAAATAATCCAACTTTGTGCAGTGGAATTCGCATTTCGATAGTTTAACAAAAAGCTTCGCATGCAGTAATTTAGATAACACCTGCCGCACTAACTTTGTATGTTCTTCCATCGTTCTGGTGTAGATCAAAATATCATCTAGATAAACGAGGACACCCCGATATAGGTGTTCATGCAACACCTCGTTTATTACTTGCATAAATACAGCCGGGGCTCCCTGTAGACCAAAAGGCATCACCTGGAATTTATAACTTCCTAGTGGACAGTTAAACGTGGTCTTCCACTCATCGCCTGGTTTTATGCGTACCCTGTAATAGGCCTCCCGTAAGTCCAGTTTTGTGAACACTCTCCCGGTTGACAATGTGGCCAGTAGATCCTTCATCAAAGGAAGTGGGTATAGGTGTTCGACGCATACAGCGTTTAATCTACGGAAGTCCACACATAACCGTAAACCCCCATCCTTCTTTTCCCGGAACAATACAGGAGCAGCCATGTGTGATCGGCTAGGTTGGATAAAACCCCTAGCTAAGTTCTTATCGATGTATCTTCTGAGCTCCTCCAACTCTGGTTTTGTCATGGCATACATGCGTGGTTTGGGCAGTTTGAGACCCGGTTTTAGTTCTATGGCACAATCGGTGGCTCTGTGGGGAGGCAATACCTCACACTCCTCCTCATTAAACACAGCTGCTAGATTTTTATACATGTCAGGATACCCTGTCTGTGGTGGTTCGCCCAAACCCGCACACTGGCCAGACCTGTCCTCTGGTTCCGGTTCTGGCCCAACACTTAATCGAAGTCTCCGGAAACCCCCCTCCCACCAGATGTTGGGCCTCCACTTATCTAGCCACGCCAGGCCTAGTATTACGGGTTCAACCATAGTGTCAACAACTACAAAGCGGATTTCCTCCCAATGCTCCCCCATTTCTAAACGGACTAACTCAGTTACCCGTGTTGCTGGCTTACCACCCAATAGGGAACCGTCCATCTGTTCAAATCTAATAGAGGCTTGTAACTTCAATGTGCGTAACCCCAAATACATGACCACTGACTTCCGGATAAGACACCGGGTACAACCTGAATCTATCAGAGCATTCTGCTGGACCGCTTTTGAGGTTTGAAGGTGTCTTAGGACAACTGGGATAATGAACGGGCGTACCAGGTCACTCACCATAGGGTCTATTGGGGCATCATCATCACTGCTATCCGAAGCCACCAGAACACTTCCTGGGACGGGAGGGTTCTCCGACTCCGCTCGAGAACTACGAGATGCCGTTGGTGTAGTTGCTCTGGACCACTCCGACGAGGAATGGGCCCTCTCACGTCCTCTGCCGGCCGACGGTGGAGCCCGGGAGGTGGTAGGAGGTACAGGCGGCATGGGGCAGTTGGCTGCTCAGTGGCCCAACTGACTGCACCGGAAACAGCGGATCATCCCCCTCCCAACAGGTACAATGGAGCGAGGCGAGGACGAGCTCACCCCCTGAGAACCGGGTCTTGCTTCTGGATTACGCCAAGGAGGGAGAGGAGGACCGGCTACTCCCCATGTGCGGAATTCCCGCAGGCCAATGTCTAGGTCCACCGCTGCTAGGTTAACTCTCTATCAAGCCCCAACCAGAACTGGTGCACTAGAAGACGTTCAGGCCAGGCCCGTAGGCGACCGGCCACAGTACGGAATTCCTTAACGTACTGTCTAGCAGGCTGCCCTGCCTGTTCTAAGGCCACCAGTTCACCTTCCAGCAGTTGAGTTCTCGACTGGTCCTCGAACCGACAGTGTAATGCTTCCAAAAACAATCCTATGTTTGCCAATTCCTTCATGTGGTCGCTATGTAGGTCAGCGACCCAATCGGCTGCCTCCCCCGTCAGGACAGTGGTGGTAGCGACTACCATGGCCCATTGCGATGGGTAGAGGTGACCGTAGAGATCCATGTAGCTCAATATCTGGCTCAAGAATAATGACACCCTATCTGCACTGCCATCAAAAGTGGCTTGTATGGGGGGGGGGCAGAGCTGTTGTTGTGGCTGGCCCATACCAGGCACCCACATAGGGGCCGGCCCCGGCATCCGAGCATCTTGGCCTGCTCCAACCCCCCCTCTCTGCTGACCAGTATGTCCACGCTGTCCCGTCTGGCCCATCGGCTGGGGGCTCTGCCGGCGTGGGGCTGCCCGATCCACCCCACACAAGCCCCCTCCTGATACTGACGTTGTAGGGCCAGAGGGTGGAGGGTCTCTCCTTCCAGGCCTATACACCCCCTTCTCAATATGTAGCTTCGGGCTCGCCAAAAGAAAATGGGTTTCAGTACTGCTTCGGGTTTCCCCTTGTCCTTGCCAAGCGTCCTGTCCCGGTACCCATGGCTGCCAGGAAGGAGCGTCCCTGAAACTGGCCTCTCTGAACTTTTCATGTAAAATGTCCAACGTGGAGGTCCCCAGCCCCGTGGAATAACTCCAGTCTCTTCGTCTCCAATCCACCATCGCTCTCTCCACCCCTGGAAGGACAGCTCCGCCCCCTGGGGTGTAAGTTGTTTGGGCCCAGTTATAGTGGGACTCTGCCACCACTCGCCCGTCGCGGGTTTTGTTCCAAGGGAACCAGCCGCCGTTGGAACCATCCAAAATGGGTCAGAAGTTACAAGCAACAGAAATGTGGTTTTCTTGGTTGCCTGGGTCCAGCTAGATTAAACAGATGTTATTCCTGTTGATATGTGCCGTGGCAGGCCTGACCTTTATTCCTTGTGCAATACCTCTGCTGGGACAGCTAGCTATGAGAGCAGTGAAGGAGATAAGGGTTGAGAAAGAGTTGATTTTGATGGAAAGCCTTATTGACCGTAAGATTGATTCCGATCTCTTTGATGAAAATGAAGTTTCTGATGCAGGACCATATGTACAACTCTCAACCGGGTGACTAGAGAAAGTGCCTTCAGAGAATGAGATTTGAAAGTCATTCCATATGTATTACTTGTCTTTTTCCTTCTCACTACTACATATCTTTATCCTGAATTGATTATGTTATGCCAAATATTATATGCTTGCATTGCTGATTTAAGCTCTGTAATAGGTAAGACTCAATTGTAACCAAATAAAATAGAGTCTTAAAGGGGGGAGTAAAGTAGGACGTAAAGTGAAATTTGGATATAAGACTGAAATAATATGGGGTTGGCTTGGATGATCTCTAAAGGTCCCTTGACTTGTTATTGTAAGAGACAGTTTCTGTGTTCTGTAGGAGGGGAACACCACTAAGACAGTGCCAAGCCAAATGAACCAAAATAAAACCCATAGCACAGGATCAACCCAGGAAAGAAAAGCCCTAGGCATAGGAAGATGACCTTCCCAAAATAGAACACATAAACAGCAGAGCAAATAAAAGAAATAGCAGAGGGGAAGATTTAATCAATAGCCCAGACAATCTGATAAGGGCCAAGCCGGGGGTAAGGGCTTACCTGATAATAACATGATCAAGCTTAAGGCAAAGGGCAAATAATAGAGCAGAAGGAAACAAAAGAACACGAAATCAAATAACTAAGACATCATCAGGGTTCAAGTAGGAAGTAACTAGAATAAGAAAACACAGGACGATCCATGAACACACACAGAAAGGAAGTCACACAAAAGCAACAAAAGAAACAAAGAATTTCCTTTGTACAGGAAGGTATAAAAATGTATGCTTATCTTGTAATGATGACGAGGAACAGTCTTGAGAATGTTATCTGGGAGGAGTTTGATGCTGTGACTCCCGATGATGTGGACAGGACTTTGGGGAGACTTAGTGCGGCGACATGTTTACTGGACCCGTGTCCCTCCTGGTTGGTACTGGCTTCCCGGGAGGTTACACGAGGCTGGCTCCAGGGCGTCATTAATGCTTCGTTGAGTGAGGGTCACTTCCCCACCGCCCTGAAAGAGGCGGTGGTGAGGCCTCTCCTCAAGAAGCCGTCCCTGGATCCAGCAATATTGGCCAACTATCATCCTGTCTCCAACCTTCGCTTCATTGCGAAGGTTGTTGAGAGTGTGGTCGCGCAACAGTTTCCGCAATTCCTGGAGGAAACATCCTATCTAGATCCGTTCCAGTCGGGTTTCAGGTCTGGGCACAGCACGGAAACGGCATTGGTCGCGTTGGTGGATGATCTCTGGAGGGCTCGGGACAGGGGTTATTCCTCTGTTCTGGTCCTATTAAATCTCTCAGCGGCTTTTGATACCATCGACCATGGTATCATGCTGCACCGGCTGGAAGAGTTGGGGGTGGGAGGCACCGTGTTGCGGTGGTTCTCCTCCTTTCTCTCTGACCGGTCGCAGTTTGTGTTGGCAGGGGGGCAGAGGTCGACCTCGAGGCCTCTCATCTGTGGAGTGCCGCAGGGATCGGTCCTCTCGCCCCTTCTGTTCAACATTTATGTGAAGCCGCTGGGCGAGATCATCCGTGGCTTTGGGATGAGATACCACCAGTACGCTGATGACACCCAGCTGTACATCTCCACCCCAGGCCACCCCAACGATGCCCTTGAAGTGATGTCCCAGTGCCTGGAGGCTGTGCGGATCTGGATGGGGAGGAACAGGCTCAAGCTCAACCCTTCCAAGACTGAGTGGCTGTGGCTCCCGGCATCCCGATATAGTCAGTTGACTCCATCGCTGACTATTGGGGGCGAGTCTTTGGCCCCCACTGAAAGGGCTCGCAATCTGGGAGTCCTCCTGGATAGGCAGCTGTCTTTGGAGGAACATCTGACGGCTGTTACCAGGGGGACCTTTTATCAGGTTCGCCTGATTCGCCAGTTGCGGCCCTTTCTTGATCGGGATTCCTTGTGCACAGTCACTCACGCCCTCGTCACCTCTCGCCTTGACTACTGCAACGCTCTCTACATGGGGCTCCCCTTGAAAAGCACCCGGAGGCTCCAGCTGGTCCAGAATGCAGCAGCGCGGGTAGTGATGGGAGCAACATGGCGCTCCCATGTAACACCACTCTTGCGCGAGCTGCACTGGCTCCCGGTGGTCTTCCGGGTGCGCTTCAAGGTGTTGGTTCTCACCTTTAAAGCGCTCCATGGCATAGGGCCTAGCTATCTCCGAGACTGCCTGCTGCTACCGACGACCTCCCATCGACCCGTGCGCTCCCACAGAGAGGGCCTCCTCAGGGTGCCATCAGCCAAACAATGTAGGCTGGTGGCCCCCAGGGGGAGGGCCTTCTCTGTGGGGGCTCCTACCCTCTGGAATCAGTTGCCCCCAGAGATAAGAAGGATCCATGACCTCAATGCCTTCCGTCGTTCCCTGAAAACTCATCTTTTCCAACAAGCCGGGTTGGCTTAGAAGAAATTTTTAAATTTTTTTAATTAGTTTGTGATTCTTAACTTTCGGCCCAAATTTATATATATTTTTAAATGTTTTAATATTTGTATTCT
This sequence comes from Arizona elegans, assembly GCA_022577455.1. Lineage (NCBI taxonomy): Eukaryota > Metazoa > Chordata > Lepidosauria > Squamata > Colubridae > Arizona > Arizona elegans. Next base: position 33,135,955 of record JAKOOJ010000010.1, on the reverse strand, counting down.
ATGTTTTTTATCTTGGCTGTACACCGCCCTGAGTCCTCAGGGAGAAGGGCGGTATATAAATTGGAAATTAAATTAAATTAAATTAAAACAATGTCAGCTCACCCAGGAACGCTGGTTCGTGCTTCTGCCGGATCCGTCTTCCTGAAACCAATAAAAAGAATCCTGTTTTCACGCAGCTCGCTTCACTCATTAATCAGCTCATCGTGTCTGCAGGAATTTCCCTGCCGGGAAATTTGAACCCTTTTGGGGAAAACCACTCGGAAGATCCAACAGTTCAAAAAGTCAAACCGCAGAGTTAGCTAATTTTCTCTTTCCATGTCAAAATGCAAAACTAAAAACCACATGGATCAGCATGAATCAGCTTTTCTTCCCAGCAACAAGGGCCCTAGACATTAGTACTGATTTCACATATTTCCTGTTTTTGCTACTTTTGAAGATTATAAGAACACGTGTCTTAAACAGAACTTTGTTCATAATGTGGATAAAAGAAAGGAATCATACAGAGTCAGATACATGAGCTCTAAAGGACCCTCTCTATTCACATTATTATAAGAGAGAAAAGTGCTTGCTTGGAGATTACATTAAAAGCAGCTAAACCCCATTAAGTGGTAATATATCTTTTGATGAGACCTAGATGTCACGGAAGGACAGCCATATGGAAAACATCTGAGTGACCTCACTGTGAATGACACAAGGATATATATGTTACAAAGAGTTACTTAATCCAATAAATTTACCTAAGGACAGCAGTAAATTTCCCATTAACAACCACAGCACTTAAGAAAGGTTGTCTAGCTAAAGATAATCTTATAAACTAAAAATAATGGTTTACTAATGGTTTAGTAATTAGGAAATGGGTCAATTATCACATGACAGGTGTGTGTTAGCCATATATGGAGAATGTATGATCTCATGTTGACCATATATGGAAAATGCATGATCTCACCGAATCCTTTGTCTTAGAAATGTATAAAAACAGTTGTATCAGAGTTCTTTCCTTGTTCAAAGCTTCAGGTACAAATCTGGCTCTGAACCTTGCGCAATAAAACTGTCTCTGGGTGACCCAGGAATGTTGTTTGGTCCCTTCATTCTACAACATTCAGATGTTAGATGGTTATATTGCTGTCTGAACCAATTGGCCAAAATAAAGTTTCTCTTGATTTCGAAGTCTGACTCCTTTGATTTTCTGCAACAACATGGCACCTGGGAAGATTACAGCGGCCAGCAAGGCTAGCTAAGACCCCCACCCCCTGGGAGTCTGACAACCAATCAGGATACTCTTTCTGGGCCCCAGGAAGTTCAAAGCCAGAGAGAACATAAAACCCGGGGACTCACTGTATCTCGCCCCCTTTTCTGTTCAGGAACTCAAACCATGTGATCCTGTCCACCATTAAACCATCTTTCCAAGCAGTCTCCATGTTTCCAGTGTCTTTTTCCCCACTTGGAGCAGAATCCAGAAGGATATTTCTTCCTACACAACAATTGGCTGACATCTTGGGGAAAAAAATCAGCCCCTAAATCGTTTTTCATCTTGGTACCTGCAGGTTGAATTTCTGCTCATCTCTAGAAAAAGTCAAAAGGAAGCGTGGGAGAAAGGCGGCTATTTGCTTTTTGTGAGAAAAGAGAGCTTAGTGTTGCTTTTTGACTGGTGGCAAGACAATACTTTCTCTTTAAAATTGTGTAGAGACGGGCAGTGCGGTTACTTAATGATTGTGGGCAAGAAAATATATTTGAGTAGTACATCTTTTAGATAAACCGGCGTTATTTGACGTATAAACCTGGAATATTAGGAAAATATCGATGGGAAGAGACACTCTACAAATTTAGGTAGCTCTATGACGCTTTTTAGATTGAAGCTTTCCTGTTGCGGAACATGGACTTCCGGCGACGGCCATATTAAATCCGCGAAGTAACGTTTCAGCCCGGCAGTGTGAAATTTCCTGTTTTTTGAACACTTGAACCAACTTCCGGTCGAGAGAGAAAAAGGGGCGGCGGTGTATAGTTTGCTATCCTCGCACATTCATCATTGGGGTTTGATATATTTCCGGTTTGGTTGTTTCGGTTTCTCTATTGGCTGTGGGGTGGGGAAGAGACTGAGGAAACGCGGACCCTCGAAAGGTGGGAGGATGCAGGTGCGCATGCGCAGAGCGGGACGGCGTGTGCTATTTCAGTTATTCTCCGACCGAGGGGAATTCCTGACATTAAGCTATCGAGCAGCCAAGGAAGGAGGGGCCGGCTAAGAGCCTGCGAGCTTTCCGTGCGCCTGCGCTGTGAGTCCCCCTCCGTTCTCTTCCCTCCCCCCTACGCCCTTTCGCCGGTTCATCTCCGAGGCGCGAAAAAAAATAGAAACAAAGCTATGAGAGACCGAACGCAGGATCTGAGAGAGGTGAGAACGCCGGCCGCGCGCCCCTTCACGACGCACGGCTTAGCCCCGCCCACAACGGTCGTGCTTCCACCTCCTTTGGCGCAACCGGCCGCTCTGGCTTCGCGTTGCCCTCCGCCGCTTCATCCAGGCTGTTCTCCCCCCCCCCCCCCGCCGCAAATTGGTGGCTTTTCTCACCACCACCCTCGAGTCAAACCAAAGGCTCATTTCTTTTTCCCTCATGACTCGCAACTTCCTCTCACCGCTGGAACCCATTCAGACATCCTCCCCCCCCCCCCCCTTTGACTCTGGGTGGCTCCCTCAGTGCCTCTCTTCCTGCCCGAGGAGATAGAAGGTCCTCCCAGGCTGGCATGGAGAAAAGCCTCGCTTGGCCCAGCACGGGAGTGGGAAGAGTTAATAATCATATTTAAAATGGCGGCCGCCCCCCTTTCTTTCCACCTGGCTTCGCTCCCCATCACCTTTAGTCCCCTCCGCTGCAATTTTCTTTTCCCTCCATAAATGGAGGCTGCTTAAGAAAGATTTATTGATGAGTAGAACCAACAACAGCATGCAGTTCTGGGACAGCTTGACACTGTTACAGAAAAGAGACCACGCCAGCTCTTTCTCGAAGGGAAAGATTTATTGCGCAAGGTTCAGCAGCGATAGCTCGAGCAAAGTCTGAACCCCGTAGGGCTATTACACACAAGTTTATATACTTTTTCCAACTCAAATATACAATCGGGATATTCATTAACTATGCATGATTACCACATAAGAATACATCATACCAGTTTCCTTGTTACTGCCTGGGAAGCGGATGAGGTGATCAATCTTATGCCACATTGTCAACCCAGGTAGTTACGGTCACCTCGGGTTTTGATCTCATTGTGCCTTTTAATTAATGATACAAGTAATAACATGGAGCTATTCAGGGGTGAAATTCCTTTTTTCTATTTTATCCCCCCCTTTGGAACTCTTCTGACTGTTCAAGAGGAGTTCCATAATTGTCCGTGTCCGCAATTCTCTCATATTCCCACATAGCCATTACTTGAGTTACCGCCTCCATCTTTGCCAGCAAGGACAAACTGTTTGAGATAGCTCATACAAGAATTGGTAATACACAGGGCAAGATTATACATCCAGCAGCAATTAGACCTATGAGTGCTACTATTGCTTGCAACCCTGGGAGTTTTGGGAACCAGCCTGAGAAGGCATCTGCTAAATTAAACCCTTTCCAAGTTTGGACTGGGACATGGGCTATTTTTACCATTTTATCGGTTATTTCCTTAATAACCTTTCCACTGTCATCTACTTCAATACAGCAATTAGACAAATTGAATTTACCACACACCCATCCTTCTTTAGCTAGGAGGTAATCTAAGGCTAAGCGATTTTGCATAACGTAGGCTCGGGACTTCACGCTTTCAGCAGCCAATTTGGTTAGGCCTTTCACAGTTTCATTTGTTGTTATTTCTACTACAGCCTGTAACCTTATTAAGCGGTTTAACAGATAGATGGGGGTATGATACCCGTAGGTGCCATCCTCTGCCCAAGTGGCTGGTCCATACACTTCTATGATTCTCTCTGGTGGCCATTCATCATCCTTCTAATGGCCTATTTTTACCTTTTCTATTAATGAAGTGTCAACAGCCGCCCTCTTGGCTCGGATATTTCCTACTTCCATCATACACCGGCACTCCCAACGCCTGCCGCTGACGGAGGGGCAACAGAAAAAATCCAGGTCTTATGTTTCCCAAAACACATGCACCACACCAGTTAGCTGGGAGTTGACTATAAGCATATTTTCCACATATCCAGTACATACCATCATGGGCTAACCAAATAAGGGAGGTATTCTGAGGCTGGGAGATGTAGGGGTGAAGGAGCGTAACATTCTGGAGAGCTTCTGCCTCTATTGGGGGCTGCTTTCCCTTTCCCGACCACCTTTTACCATTATTCCAAGTGGATAGACACATTAACGATTCCACCTGGAGACAACCTTTGGTATGGTTCCGGGCATAACAAACTGATCCCACAAGGTTCGAGGTTAGAGCCCAATTACCATCCTTCCCTGGGGTCTCTGTTAGGTTTCCCCTTTGCTCTATCTCCAACACCACAGTATAGTTCAGTTCTTGTGCCTCCCATGGCCATTTTTCTCCCATATTGGTTCCACAACACACAAAACAGTTACTAACATTCAAGGTGGCTGCCACATCCTCGGCTAGCTGTACAAAAGTGTTAGTAACCTTGGAGGGTAGTTCCTGGATGTTAAGGATATTGTGTGAACAACCAACAGAGCGTAGAGCACATGGAAACGGTGCTGAGAGCAATAATGAATAAAATACATATAAACTGGTTTATGAAAGTTTTTACTTTGTAGTGAAAAACAACCTCATAGTCTTTAATCAATCCAAGTCTTAGCCAGTCATAATCAGTCCAAAGATACAAAATTATTCTTACCAGATTTTGTAAAGATCAAACAGGAACAGTTCAGAATAAATAAACCATGATCACATTAGACCATGTAGCAAAATAGAGAAACAGCAGTAGGTAAGAAATAGCAAGATCACACTGGTAACAGGTCACGATGGTAGCATATCCACACACGATAGTAGCATATCATCAATGACTACATTTCAGCTCCCTTCTTAAATACAGTTACAACAGAGCTTATCCAATTAGGATACAATGACTCAGCATTACAATGACTCAGCAGTACTTCTTAAAGTCATAGAATACATATTCATGTTAATGTCATAGAACATATATTGTCCATATATTGCCTGGACAACCTCTAGGGGCTGTACAGACATGTAGAGAGCCAAAGGCAAGGCCTCAGGCCATTTAAGATGGGTTTCAGTACAAATTTTAGTCAGTTTATCCTTCAAAGTGCGGTTCATCCATTCCACCTTCGTTTCTAACTGGGGGTGAAAAGAACAGTAAAACCGCCAAGTTGACCCTATGGTTTGGGCTAACATCCGATTTATATTATGCACGAATTCAGGGCCATTGTCAGATGTGATTATAGATGGACATCCAAACCTGGGTATAATAGCTTTCAAAAAGGTCCTAGCAACTTCTCTGGCTTGTTTAGTTCGCGTTGGGAAAGCTTCAGGCCAACCCAAAAAGGTGTCTACTATTACAAGCATAGCCCAATATTGGCTACTACGAGGCATGTCAGTAAAATCAACGGTTACAATATCCATAGGGGAGTATCCAATCGGCTGTGTCCCTGGGAGCAAATTTGGGCCTTGTCTTGGGTTTGTCTGGGCACAGGTGACACACTGAAGTGAAGCCTTGGCCGACAGGGCATGTACCCCATCCAGATAGTATTCCTTTAAAATGGCTTCTGCCAGCGCGGTTTTTCCTAGGTGGAGAGCACGATGAGCGTGGTCCACCAAGGTCCAAGCCAAACGTTGAGGAACATATGGCCTCCCATCTGGAAGGAGGTACCAGCCTTCTTGCTTTGAGGCTTTCAGGTCATGAATGGCTCTCGTTGTCTCCTTTTCTGAGTATGATGGGGTAAGTTCTGGTGGGGCCATCCCTATGTCAAGTGCTACACAAATGCTCAGGTCTGGGGTGGGTCCTTCTCTTAACGCTGCCTGGCAAGCCTCTACATCAGCCTTTCGGTTCCCTACAGGCACAGGATCAAGTCCCTTCTGATGTCCTCTGCAATGAATAACAGCTATTTTGGAGGGCCTCATCACAGCCTGGATGAGCCTTTGAATGATGTGACCGTGTTGTATAAATTTTCCACTTGAATCTCTATACCCCCGCTCCTTGTACAGAGTGGCATGGGCATGTAAAGTACAGAAAGCATATTTGCTATCTGTCCACACATTCAAGCTCTGTCCTTCCACCAATTCCAAAGCTCGGAGCAACGCCCATAATTCTGCCAGCTGGGCACTGTGGCCAGCTCCCAACGGTCCACTCTCTATAACCCTATCCTGATCTACAGTGGCATATCCTGAAACTCTTGTACCATCTTGGATATAACTGGAGCCATCCGTAAACCAATTGAGAGTTGTGTCGGGGATCGGTTGATCCTTGAGATCAGCTCGACATGAATATTGGGATTCCAGCACATGCAAACAGTTGTGGACAATAGGCTCTTTGTCTATTGGCAGTAGCGTTGCCGGGTTTAAGCGGGTTGATATAACCAGGTGGACTTGAGGGTTCTCAATCAACATAGCCTGATATTTAAAGAGTCTTTGATTGCTAATCCACAAGTGTCCTTTATTCTCTAGTATGGATTGAAGTGCATGAGGGGTATGCACACTCACCAGACAAGAAAAGGTCAGTTTATTAGATTCTTGCAATAAGAGGGCTACTCCAGCAAGGACCTTAAGACATTGGGGCCACCCCTGAGCTGGCCCATCAAGCTGTTTAGATAAGTACGCCACCGGGCATTGCCACGACCCAACTGTTTGAGTTAGGACTCCTACTGCTATGTTGATTCTTACATCTGCATACAAGTTAAAGGGTTTAGTAAGATCTGGAAGTCCTAAGGCTGGGGCCTCTGTAAGCGCCATCTTGAGGTCTTTAAATGCTTTTTCCTGTTCTCCTTCCCAAATGAATGGTTCTTTTTCTCCTCCCCGTGTTGACTTGTAGAGGGGGGCGGCCAAAATAGCAAAGTTAGGGATCCACAGGCAACAAAATCCTGTGACTCCCAGAAAACCCCTAAGGGTCTTATGGTTGACTGGTGGAGCCATTTGGGTAACTGCAGCCTTACGTTCCTCCCCTAATGCCCTCTGGCCCTGGGAGATGTAAAATCCCAGATATTTAACTCCCGTACCAGTTGGGCTTTTGTCTTTGAAACCCTGTACTCTGACTCCAACAACAAGTCTAATAAGGGTTTTGAATTGTCCCAACAATCATCTTCATTAGTTCCGGAAATCAGGACATCATCCACATATTGTAGTAGGGCATCTCCCTTACTACGGGGGGCGAAATACTAAAGATCTTGGCTCAAGGCCATGCCAAAAAGTGTTGGGGAGTTCTTGAATCCCTGGGGCAGTCTTGTCCACGTATATTGCGTTTGTCTGCCCATCTTTGGATCCTCCCACTCAAAAGCAAACAGCAGCTGACTACTGGAGTGAATGGGTATCGTAAAGAATGCATCTTTCAAGTCCAGGGCGAGAAGCCGCGATCCAATCCTGCTTTTAAAATGTGAGTTTGATTGATCCCAAGCGCAGGCAGAGCGGAAAACAAGAGAACAAGCCTTAAAAATACAGAGCTTAACTCCAAAGTTACTTTGTTTCAATTTGAATCGTGAGTGAGAGGCGGAAAATGGCGTCTTTGTTAGAGCTTTGAAAGTGAAAGCCTGAAACGAAAGTGCTTGAGAACTCTGCGCTGGGAGAGTGGATTAGCTGCCTATTAACTGCTGGGAACTGAGAGTGCGGAGGGAAGAGAACAAAGGAAAAAAAACTACTTTGTCTGGCAATTTAGAGACTATAATTTAACATCTTTAAAGACTTTGTTGCTTTTAAAGAAAAGAGTGGGGGGGAGGAAAAAAATGGCTTCTAGACAAGTGAAACCAGGAGTTGCTAAAGGAGGGGGAGGCTCCCCAGTTGTGTCAGTGGTGACACAGAAAGTACAACTTCCGGCTGATTCACAGAGCCAGAGCCAGAATCAAGACGCAGCACTTAATGATTTTAAGGAAGCTATGAAAGAAGCCATGAATAATCAAGCAGTAGCAATGAGAGAAGCAATGAACAATTTAACATTACTTGTTGAAGGGAAATTTAAGAAAATAGAGGAAGACATATGTTCAATCAAGGGAGCAGTTGCAAAGGAGCATGATAAAATAAGAGATGATATTGTTTTTGCTGTATCAGGTCTCTCAAATCTTGTTATCCAGATTGATGGGAAAGTTGAAGAAATTAATGAAGCCAATTTAAATCTGGAGAGCAAAATGGGTGATGTCATGACCAGAACAGAGAAAGTGGATGATGAATTGGTAATGTTACAATAGAGATCTATCTATCCTGTTGTTCCGCCAGGCTGGGCTATTAACATAACGATTTTAAATTGGGGTATTTTAAATTTATGGGATTTTAATTGGAGCCTAATTATTTAATGATTTTAAATTTTAATTGTTTTGTTCTGTGTTTTTAAATAGGCTGTGCACCGCCCTGAGTCCTTCGGGAGAAGGGCGGTATAGAAATAAAATAATAATAATAATAATAATTATTATTATTATTATTATTATTATTATTATTATTATTATTATTATTATTATTATTTATTATTATTGAGTTTGCTCTGAGACTGAGAGGCCTGAAGGAAAATAGCAAAGAAAATTTAAAAGACATTTGTGCTGATGCTATGGCTGAGATAATTAAAGAAAGACCAGAAAATGTGGCGACATCATCCACATATTGTAGTAGGGCATCTCCCTTCCTACGGGGGGTGAAATACTAAAGATCTTGGCTCAAGGCCATGACAAAAAGTGTTGGGGAGTTCTTGAATCCCTGGGGCAGTCTTGTCCACGTATATTGAGTTCGTCTGCCCGTCTTTGGATCCTCCCACTAAAAAGCAAACAGCAGCTGACTACTGGAGTGAATGGGTATAGTAAAGAATGCATCTTTCAAGTCCAGAACAGAGAACCATTTTGCGTCTGCTGGTATCATACTAAGCAAAATGTATGGATTTGGCACGACTGGGTGTAAGGTTACCGTAGCCTGGTTTACGAGGCGTAAATCCTTCACCGGGCGGTACGTGCCATCTGGTTTCTTTACAGGCAAAACGGGTGTTCCAAGGTGACTGTATCGGGCGTAAAATATGGGCCTTCAGGTATTTTGTGATGAGCTTCTGTATGGATTTGGTAGCTGCCGGGGTATAATACCTTTGTTTAACCCGAACAGGGCAGGCACCTGGCTTCACATCAACTACCACAGGGGGCTGGAACCTTGCATATCCAGGAGGGTTATCTTCCGCCCATACCCCAGGGACATCAAATTCTTCCCATCTATCAAGTTCTTGTGGTCCTCTTATGACCATCAGACGCCACGTACTGTCGGGGTGGTGATTTAGGGTCAATCTACTGCCATTGGGCGTGAATGTGACCGTTGCCCTCAATTTAGTCAATATATCTCTTCCCAACAGCGGTATCGGGCATTCGGGCATATATAAAAATCGATGGCTAAGGATAGTATTCCCCAATTGACACAGGGTGGGTTGCAGAATAGGCCTCCCTATTACTGTCCCTGATACCCCTTGGACTCGTACTTGGTGTCCCGAGGGAGGAGCTACTAGTTTATTAATTACTGAACGACTCGCCCCCGTATCCAACAAAAAGGTAGTGTTTGCCCTTCCCACCTTTATTAAAACCAGGGGCTCGGGGGGTGGGTCCTCTAAGCCTGGTCCCCGTCAATCTGACCAGTCCATCTCCGCCAGTCCAATCAGTTCCCCTGTACCAGGGGGACGCCTTCCCTGTCCTCTTAACCCATAACTTCCTCTTCCTCTAAATCCTCCTCCTCTCGGGACTGGAGGGGGTAACGCCCTACCCCGTTCTCTCCCTCGACCCCGGGACCCCAATCGCCATGGGCATTCCCGCTGCCAGTGTCCCTCTTCCTTACATAGGGCACACTGGTTGGGTCCAAGTGACACTCCTCCCAATGTGGCAGCTAACAACTCCACCTTTCTCTGCATCCTTCCCGCTCTTTCCTCTCTCTCTTTTCCCTATTTGCAAACACTTTCCTAGCAATTTCCTGTTTTTGCAACTTCCGCCTAATATCCTCTGCACTCTGAGCAATAAACTTTTCATTTAACATAGCCAGATTCTGAGGGTCCCTTATGTCAATTTGGGCATACTGTTCGTATGCCTCAATCAATCGTTCCAAAAAGCTTTCTGTGCTCTCATCGGGTTTCTGAAGTACAGTTGCGGGCTTTGAAAAATTAACGGGGGGCTTTCCCGCTCGGCGTAGTGCTTCAATGGCCAATGCGCGAAACTCCTCCAACGGGGTCCTGTGGTAGGCATTGTTAGGGTCCCATTGTGGGTCTTCCTCCGCTGCCCTATTTCTCCTTTCATTTGTGTGGGCTTGGGTGTTGTCAGGAAACCTCTCCTTTAAAATTTTGTCTCTGGCCACCCTCCATTTCTCTCTATCTTCTTGGCTTAGGAGGGTCCCTAACAATTGGTGGATGTCATTCCATGTGGGGAGGTGGGTTTGCATAATCGTCTGGACCAAATCCACAACCTCCCTTGGCTTCTGATTAAAAGGTCCATAATGCTGTTTCCAATTCAACTGTTCTGTCCCCGTTGCACGCACACACACAAACAGACAGCCAGGAGTTAATGAATCAAACAGTCAGGAATTCCTTTTAAGATAACAGTCTTGGCAGCGAACCATGGACTGCCTGCCAATAGATTTTACTCACTAAGGGAGGTTTTTTGTCCTCAGTCTGATATACCAAATTAATTCCTCAAAGCAAAGAATTGTCAAAGTCCAGTCCGAAGAAATCCAAAAAGAGATTCTAACAGGGTTCTAGAAACACGATATGACTTCCGAGCTTTTCCATTTGTCTGTCACAAGGCCTGAATAGCCGACACACCCCCTTTTATCCCTTGTGGGGTGTGGTCCAGTGACTCAGCTCAATCTCTGGCCTGCCCACGCCTCTTTCTCTGCTGCGTGCGCTTATCCTTCCGACGCTGTCTGGGATCCAGCCAAAACTCGTCCCCCTCACTCTCTATCTGCGGCTGCTCCGAAGTGCCTTGCTCCTGGCATATCTCTTGACCTTCGGAGGAAACCTGAGGCATTGCCAGAGAGGAGGGTCCTGGAGAGGGAGGCCTTGCCAAATCCTCTCCTTCACCTTCTGAGTCCTCTCACTCTGTTAGGACAGGCTCGGGGGTTGGAGTCACAACATTAACAAATCAGTGGTGGTAAAAGGAATGTATTGAAACATAGAGACAATTTGTGGCTGGCCTTGCCCATCAAGGGTTTGTTGGCTAATCTGTCTCAAAGGAGCTACCAGAGTGGACCTTTTCTCACTACTTCTGGTTCTTCGAGCCACAGGGGTTTCAGTATTTGGGTCCGAATCCGCATCAAATATTTCCTTGTCTAGTTTAGGTTTATCTTGCCATTTAAAACGTGCTGACCGACTTTCTGGCTGAATTGCCACTGACTCTACTTGGACTGGAGGAGGTAGAGGGGGGTATCGTGGCACATATGGAGGGGGCCGGGTATCCTCCTCCATCCCCTCAGCCAGTACAAGCTTTGTTTCCTCCGGCATTTGACATGGGGATTTCTTCTTTCGGGTCCCTTCCAACGTACGGCTCACACAGATTCGCATCCATTCTGCCTTACACTTCCTCAACCATTCTGGGCTCTCCTGCACAGCTATCTGCCACTGGTCTATATATGGGTATTGATCTGGGTGTCCACTATCTGGATTGGTAACTATCTGGTGTACTAGACTTATTATCCGGAGATCCAAGGTTCCCGTAGGGGGCCACCCTACACTGAAGGTGGGCCATTCACTTTCGCAGAACTTCCGCAAGGAGTTCTTATCAGCCCTCGGGTCCCCATAATCTCCGCTAAAAGCCTTCTGAAAATTGTCTAACATACATTGAAGTGGCATCCTGGGGATGCTACTTTTTCCTCCCATTCCTAACACACTACCAGTGACCTGGGGTGCCGGAACTCAACGGTCACCTTCAGGAACTGCACTGGTTTAACCACCCACACAACCTAACACAGACTTCTTTAGGAGCGACGTCCCGAGTCCAGGGCGGTGATCAGGCATCCTCTTCTACTTTCAAACGTAGTAGGTAACCAACACTATTATATACTCGCCTGCCGGCAGGTCTTCTCCCTCCTTGTCCTGGCCAGGATTTGTTCAGACTTCCTTTCCCTTTTCTCACAAAGGGTCCTTGGACTGACTGGGTGTGCCCTCATCGGCAGGTGGCTCCCCGTCCCATTCCTCTGAAGTAAATGACTTTGTGGCTCCTGAGGTACCCGGGGAGGAGATCCCTCCGCCGCCACGGGGTCCTGGTCGTCCTGAGCGAAAAATCGCCTGGCAGTCCCAGCGGAGTTCGCCAGAAAATGTTACAGAAAAGAGACCACGCCAGCTCTTTGTCGAAGGGAAAGATTTATTGCGCAAGGTTCAGCAGCGATAGCTCGAGCAAAGTCAACCCCGTAGGGCTATTACATACAAGTTTATATACTTTTTCCAACTCAAATATACAATCAGGATATTCATTAACTATGCATGATTACCACATAAGAATACAACATACCAGTTTCCTTTTTACTGCCTGGGAAGCGGATGAGGTGATCAATTTTATGCCACATCGTCAACCCAGGTAGTTACGGTCACCTCGGGTTTTGATCTCATTGTGCCTTTTAATTAATGATACAATAACATGGAGCTATTCAGGGGTGAAATTCCTTATTTTTCTATTTTAACACCCTTGGGTTTAAGCATGGGTGGATTTTTATAGGGTTCTTGAGATGCTGCCTGGTGCCTTTTTTATTCTAATGGTGGTGGGTTAAATCCTATTATGTCCTAAAGCTCATGTCCTCTTTCTTAGAATTTGAGTGGGGTGTGTGTGTGTAAATTCTTAATCCCATCAGCTGGAGTGGAAGGTGTTTTGTTTATGGATAGATTGGCCCACTCTTTCTTAATAGGTACAAAATATCCATCTCTAACGATCGACAGCTGCGGCGGCGACTTCCCTTCAGGTGACCCTCCTCCCCCTCCTTTTGTGACCCCCTGGTCGGCTGTGGCTGAGCCAGGAGCATGCACACGTGCGGGGAGACCCTCCTTAAGCAAGCGGCCACCTGCCCCGTGCACACCTTTCCTGCGCTTGCATGGGGAGACCCAAGCAAGCGCCAAAGATCAGGAAAGGGGCGGGCGGCCGGCCGCTTGCTTAAGGAGGGTCTCCCCACGCGTGCGCATGCTCCCGGCTCAGCCACAGCTGGCCAGGGGGTCACGGGAGGAGGGTTGCTGGAGAATGCAGGAGCGAAGCGGCCTTGTACCTGCCTTCACGCCACATTTGCGCGTATGGCAGCCTTTGCTTCCTGCCGCTTCAGGCTGGAGTTCACGCCCTCCGCACTCTGCCAAAGAGCTGCCGGGGGAGGGGGATGACACGGCAAGGTGATGGCCGGAGCCTCAGTGCAGGAGAGAAGCCGCGTCCTGTTGAGACCCTCATTAATCGTGCACGATTTTGGTGCTCGGTTGCGGAGGGTCTCCTCACGCATGTGCACACTCCCGACTCAGCCACAGCCGGCCAGGGGGTCGTGAGAGGGGGAGGAGGAGGACGGTCGCCCGAAGGAAAGCCTCCGCCGCTGCTGGCAATCTTTCCTCGGCCAGCCCGGATTTCCAAAAAGAAGAAATAAAAGGAGTAGCGAAGCACCCCAAGAAGAGCTTGCTGGCTTGGCCCAGCTGCAGTTTTCCGAGAGACAGACAGACAGACACACACACAGGGGTGTGTGTGTGTATGTGTGTGTGTGAGAGAGAGAGAGAGAGAGACAGACATGCACGCAGTGATACACAAAGAGGGGAAGATAGGGGGAGGGGGAGCGAGAGACACGGGGGAGAGGGGAAAGATGGGAGAGATGGGAAGATAGGGAGAGGGATAGAGGGTGAGAGAGAGACACATAGAGAATGGTTTTACATAACATTTACACTTTCTACATACCGTAGAAAGTGTAAATATCATGTAAAGTTCCTGTCGCGATCATTTGTTTGACTATTTTTTTTGATGTATTGTTTTAAATAAATAAAAAAATTATATATAAAAAAAAGAGAATGGTTTTGTAGCTGGGTAGGTGTGTCTAGGGGGATCATGTGACTGGGTGGGAGTGAGTGACAGCGAGTTGGCTATGCCCACCCAGGTTTTGTGGCTCCCGGTGTGTTGTTTTTTTCTGTGGGAAATTGGTCCAAATGGCTCTTTGAGTGTTTAAGGTTGCAGACCCCTGCTCTAGGTTAAGGCAATGGCTGTCAGCTTGAAGTGACAGAAGCTGAAACAGAAAACGATTTGGGAGCCATCCTCAACCTGGGGCACTACAACTCCCAGTACCTGATGCTGGCTGGGCCCTGATGGGAATAGTAAAAGCACCAGGTGGGACAGGGATTGGCCACTTCCCAATCTAATCTAGAGGCAAGATGATTGATTAACATCAGTAGGGAGCGCTGACCTGGATTCCAGAATAATGTGAGCCTGATTGGGTCTTTTGACATGGAATTGCAGTGGAAGGGCAGGTTTTAATTTTATCTTGGAGGGGGTTTGCAAATGTGTTGGTATAAAATTATTTACACAATATTTATGCATGCTTTTTATCATCTCAGCAGTTGCCACTAAATCTATATTCGTCATACCTGTATTGTGGACTTTCCTTTTTTTTGTCCCTTTGACTCAGTCTTGTTTCCTGGCAACTGTCTGGAGAAGTCATTGCAGTTTTCTTGGCAACACTTTGGAAGTGGTTTGCAAATGCTTCCTTTGTAGGCTGAGAGAAAATAACTGGCTCAAAGTCACCCAAGTAAATGTGTGCCGAAGATGGGACTAGAAATCAGTCTCTCATTTTCTAGGTGATGCCTTAAACACTACCACAAACTTGGCTCTCTGGACTTTCCTTAATCTTCCAAAATTCTTCAATCCCTGTGTAGCTGAATAAGTATTTTACTAAATACTGATTCAGCATGGCTGCCCTAGCTGTCATTATTTTGAAACATCCATTTTTAAAATATGATTTTTAAAAAAATATTTAAAAATATTTTGACAAGTTGAATAAAATAATGTTAAAATTCATTTGGCAAGGAAAAAAACCAAGAATAAAACTGAAACTACTGCAACAGTCAAAAGGGAAAGGAGGTTTTGGTCTGCCAGAGTGGGAATTGTATTACCAAGCAGCTGCACTCATGTGGGTGAAAGAGTGGATAACTTTGAGGCATAGAAGACTATTATTATTGGAGGGTCATGACCTTCAACTAGGGTGGCACTGGCATGCGTTTCTCTGGTACGGGAGAAACACGGCACATCAATATTTCCAAAGACATTATGTAAGAAATGCACTGTTATCAGTGTGGGACAAAATTAAACAACAAAACTATAGGGAAATACCAGTCTGGCTCTCCAGTTTAGAAGCATTTATACATCCAAATCTTATAAATATGGAAAAAAACTGTTTCTTATAAAGATATATTAAATGAGAATGGTGAATTGAAAACCAGATTAGAACTAAAAGACCAAGGGGTGGAATTAGAGTGGTGGTCGTAACTGCAGATACAATTGTGTTATGTGAAAGATGTGAAAACATGGGTTTTTTATAGATAACTAACAACATTGGACAAGATATTAGTGGGGACTGATGACAAATTGTTAAGGATATTATACAATTATTTATTAAATTATAAAATGGAAGAACAAGTTAAAGAGACGATGATAGTATGGGCCAAAATCTTTGGATATAATATGGTGTAAGGTCCCAGAAATTTCCCCGAGTCACTGAGATGCCAAATAGAGTGAGACTCGAGACGAGGCTTGCAAAAAATATCAGCTTTTTATTCTTTGACCAAAGCAAAAGCTGGGTGACAAAACTATATCCAAAACATACAGGCAAAATGCATGTAAGGAATAGCCACACCTTGGGGAAGGTATAGCGTCCTTTTATACCTTCAGACATCAGCTTAGTACCCAATTCTGGCCCCCTGGCCCATGTCTTCCTTGTGGTCCTGCATTGGCCGTGCAGCAAGGAACAGAGGGGTTGGATGCTTAGCAACACAGGTATTTGCCCAATGTAACTCTGCCAAGCCGTGACATAACCTGCACCAGGCACTAAGTTGTACACAAAAACAAGATAACAGGAGTTAGATCACTGGTAGAAGCAAATGGCAGAGGCAATTCTAATTCTTACAGGAATAAAGCAATTTTTACAGAAGCAAAATAGCAAGTTGTTATTATGTCCCAGTAATTCTACCTATTCTACTACTATTATGTCCCTTCAATAGATTTGGATAAATGGCAAAAACTTTGGGATAGAAACCAGAAACTGACAATGGCCACATCATATAAGGAAAATCTCTATAAAATGTTCTATAGGTGGCATCTGCCCCCGGCAAGATTGGCTAAAATGTTTAACAATATGTCCCCAAACTGTTGGAAATGTAAACAAATACCTGGCACATATTACCACATGTGGTGGACTTGCATAAAGGCAAGGAAATTTTGGACACAAATCCATATGTGGTTAAAAAAAAATGATCAGACAACATATAGATTTTAAGCCAGAATTGTCTTTATTAGGTATTATATCAGATGGCTATGACAAAGGGACAATATATCTAATATTACATATCTTGACCGCAGCAAGAATTGTATATGCGCAGCAGTGGAAGAACGAAAACACCCCTTTAGAGGATGAGACGATAAGGAAGATAGTAGATTGTGCGGAAATGGACAGACTAACGTTAAGAATAAAAGATAAAGGAGATACAGAATGCTATTCAACATGGAATAGATTCTATCAATGGTTAGAAACACGAGGTAGAAGTTGGAATGCGAAAGAATCAGGTTAGGTGGACATGGAAAGAGATATTGTTAATATTGATATAGGAATGTAAGTATTAGAATGATAGATAAGTTGACATACTAGAATATGATGGTCAGAAACTATTGTACAACACTAGCACTGTTTAAAATAGTATATATGTTATTCTGTTTTCTACTTTTGTTTTGTGGTAAGTGGCATGCCAGGACAATTACACAGTATTCAATATATTCATATGTAAACAATAAAAATATATCTTAAAAAAAGAAAAAAATACATTTATTTCCAATTACCATGTTTTCCCGAAAATAAGACCCTGTCTTATATTTTTTTGAACCCTGAAATAAGTGCTTGGCCTTATTGCCATGAGCTCAAAAGCCCTATTGGGCTTATTATCAGGGGATGTCTTATTTTGGGGGAAACCGTAATAGCTAGCCTTCTAAAAATTCTCAGAACATAATTGTGGTTCTTAGAGCAAAACCCTTCTAATTAAACAGGGCTGGATAATTGTAATACATGGTTAAAGTTTTAATTGGCCAAAGCATTTATCTCTAATTAAATAGCAATTGTTCTACTACTTTCTCTTACAGTTTGAGGAAGGAGACTTGTTTGCTTTTGGAAACTCATGATTCCGTAAGACCTTTGAAAGTACTGTGCCAATTCTTTCTTTTTTTTATAAAAAGTTTATTTTATAGACAAACATACAATACATAATCATTCTGTGTATCATCTGAGTACATCTTTTGTGTCTTCTTACTCCTTCAATCTTTATCGTATCTTGATATTATCATTTCATTTATTGTAACATTTCTCCCCCATTTAATACATATTACCTATCCTATATATATATCTGTTCTCTAACCAATGGTAAAATTGCCCCCATATCTTAAAATATTCTGATTCCTCTCTTTAATTGTCAACATCAATCTATTCATTTCTGCACAATCCAATATTTTCTTAATTACTTCTCCCTCTGTAGGGATTATCTCTGCTTTCCATCTTTGCGCAAATACTATCCTCGCTGCGGTTATAACATGTATAATCACATATATATATTCTGTACTAAATTTCTCTGGTAAAATACCCAATAGGAACAGTTCAGGTTTTAAATCTATATGTTGTTGTATCATTTCTTCTAACCATGTTTTAATTTTAATCCAATAATTTCTCACTTCTGGACACGTCCAACACATGATAATATGATCCTGGTATCTGATGGCATTTACAACATTTAGCTGATTTATCTTTAAACATTTTTGCCAGTTTTTCGGGTGGCATGTGCCATCTGTAAAACATTTTATATTGATTCTCCTTATATGCTGTGGACATTGTTAATTTATAATTCCTTTTCCATAGCTGCTGCCATTTATCTAACTCAATTGAGTATCCAAATTTTTTTGCCCAGGCTATCATTGTTTCTTTTACTTGTTCTTCTAATTCAATACTAAGTAAATGATTATATATCTTTTTAATTATGTGTTCATCTGTTCCTGTGAGTATCTTATCCAGTTCTGTCATTTCTAAATAGAAAACCATATAGTTTAGCATCTTTTTCATACCTTGTTTGAATTTGCATATGAGTATACCAGTCCATCTCAATCCCTTGTTCTTCTATTTCCTGTTTCCCTTTCAATTCCCCCTTATCTGTTAAAATATCCTTATATCTAAGAATATTTCTAATATTAATAATATTTGGATGTATTAATACTTCCATTGTTTTTTTATTTAAAAAGTTTTACAAATACATTTTCTTCCCAGTTTCCCCCCCAAACCTTCCCTAACCCTCCCCTTTTCCCCCCAAGACTTCCTCAGAATAAAATCCTAATCAAAAATACATTTTATGAAACTTAAACCCCTCCACCCCTGTATAGTATTTATAACTTCATAGAACTCAATTAATCTATCCCTACATAACACATTCAGCTAAAAGCTATCTGATATTTCCTAGTTTGATATTTATTCTGTACGTAATCTATCCACTTTTTCCACTCCCATACATAAGTCTCTTGAGTTCGATCTTTTAAATATGCTGAAATCTTCGCCATCTCTGCAAAACTGGCCATCTTCAAAGTCAATTCTTCAATAGTAGGCATAGCATCATTTTTCCAATATTGACCTATCAATAATCTCGCTGCTGTCACCATATACAATATCAGCTTTGTTTCACCCAATGTAACCCTTAACTATACCCAATAAAAACAATTGTGGAGAAAACTGAAGTTTTTTCTTCAAAACATTTTGAATAACCCACCAGATTTTTATCCAAAAAGCCTTGACTTTCTTACAAGTCCACCACATATGATAATATGTGGCATCTAAGCAATCACATCTCCAGCATTTTGGTTGAACATTAGGATACATACATGATAATTTCTTAGGATCTAAATGCCACCTATAAAACATTTTATAAAATTTTTCCCTCAAATTCTGCGACTGTGTAAATTTAACATTCTGGACCCATATTTTTTCCCATGTTTCCAACATCACTGGTTCTGCAAAATTTTGTGCCCACTTTACCATACAATCTTTAACCAGTTCAGTTTCCGAATCTCTTTCTAACAGAACATTATAAACCCTCTTAATATGCATTGGACCTTTCTCTTTTATATGTCTAACCAGTTCTTCTTCGTGCATCATTATACCAATTTTTTGGTCTTCTTTCCATCTCAGTTGAAGTTGATTATACTGTAGCCAAGTTAAATTAATCCCTTCTTCCAACAGTATATCTAATGTCTTTAGTTGCCATCTGCCCCCATTCATAAAAAGAACTTCTTTGTATAAAACCCCCCCGAGTGACATATTTGTATTCCACATAATACGACCAAGATCCAACCATAACGGTATTTTATAATCCCATTTGAATCGGTGCTTCTTCCAAACTCTCATCAAAGAGTTCCTAAGTATGTGGCTTTTGAATACTTTATCCACTTTGTTCTCATAGAATAAATATGCATGCCAACCAAATTCAAGATCATGACTTTCTATATTCAATATTCCAGTCTTTATCCTTCCAAACCAGTCACTTGCTTGCGTCAAAGCTGCTGCTTCATAATACAATTGTAGGTTTGGAAGTTTAAGGCCTCCTCTTTCTGGAACATCTTGCATAATTTTCAGTTTGACTCTCAGCTTTTTCTCATTCCAAACAAACTTATTCACTCCTCTTTGCCATTCTTTCAATTGTTTATCACTTTTAAGCACCAGAATCATTTGAAACAAAAAGAGAAATCTAGGCAAAACGTTCATCTTAACTGCTGCTATTCTTCCAAGCAACGACAGCTGCAGTTTTTTCCAAGTCTCCATATCCTTTTGTATCTCTCGCCACAACACTTCATAATTATTTTGAAATAATTTTGTATTTGAGTCTGCAACTTGAACTCCTAAATATTTAACTTTTGATACTATTTCAAAGCCTGCCTTGCTTTCGAGTTCCTGCTTTCGATCTTGTTTTTATAGTATTTTTAACTATCATCTTAGTTTTTTTCTGATTCAGTCTAAATCCTGATATCATACCATATTCTTTTATAATGTCTTTCATCTGAATTATTGATTCCATCGGCTGTGTTAGGGTAACAACCAGGTCATCTGCAAATGCCCTAGCCCTATAGTCTTCTTGCCTAATAGCTATGCCATGTAACAAGTTTGAGTCCCGTATTGTATTCAACAAGACTTCTAATGTTAGAATAAATAACAATGGGGATAGCGGAGAACCTTGTCTTGTTCCTTTTTCAATACTAAAATTTGTAGTCAAACTTCCATTAATAATAATTTGTGCCGTTGGTTGCTGATAAATTGCTGAAACCGCCTGTATAAACTGATCCCCAAAGTCCATTTTTCTTAAAGTCTTTAATAGAAAGTTCCAATCCACTCTATCAAAGGCCTTCTCCGCATCCAAAAACACCAGCACTGCAGATATCTGTTTATTCTTCTCAAGATAGTCCAATAAGTTTATTATTTGCCTTACATTATCCTTCATGTATCTACCTTCTATAAATCCTGCTTGGTCATAATGAATCACCTCTTGAATAACTGGCATTAACCTGTTGGCTAATACTTTTGCAAAAAATTTGTAATCATTGTTCAGAAGAGATATTGGTCTAAAATTCTCAGGTTTTTTAAGACCTGCTTGCTCTTTCGGTATCAATGAAATATAAGCTGCTTTCCATGAAGGAGGTATTTTACCCCCTTGTTGTATACTACAAAATAAGTCTTTAAGATGCTCAATCATTCCTGCTTGCAAAGTTTTATAGTACACCGCAGTTAAACCATCCGTCCCTGGTGCTTTAGCTGTTTTCAATTGTTTAATTGCGGCAATAATCTCCTCAACTGTTATTGGTTGACTCATTCTTTCCTTTTGTTCACTAGAAATTTTCATAACTCTTCTTTCTTCTAAATATTTATCTATAAGTCCAGTCTTTATATCATCTTTAGCGTATAATTTGATATAGTAATCTAAGAAAGCTTCTTTGATTAGTTTTTGTTGAAAAATTTCCTTCCCTCCACTCTCAATGCTGCCAATAACCCGTGTGCTCTGACGCTTCCTCAGTGTGTAAGCCAGCCATCTGCCCGGTTTATTAGCATTGCAAAATGTATTATGTTTCGCAAATTGTAAATTAGTTGCTGTTTGTTCCGCCATAAGCAAATGAAATTGATCTTTCAAAAGTTTTATGGCTCCTCGTATTCTTTCATCTGTTGGATTTTTTATAAGTAGCTGTTCTTTCTTCTTTATCTCTGCTTCCATTTCCAGTCTTTTCTTTTGTCGGTTTAATTTATGTTTAGAGTTCATATAAATGAGTACCCCCCCTCATATATGCCTTGCTCGCATTCCACACAATTTCAGTGGGGTACCCTTATTCAGATTCATTTGAAAAAAATCTTTCATTTGCTTTTTGAGTTTATTTACGTTTTTTTTTTCATATCTAAACAAATTTTCGTTTACTCTCCATGATCTTCTCTCAATCTTTCCCATTTCAATTTCTATCCATACCGGGCTATGGTCAGTTAGAGTCCTTGGAAAAATCTTTGTTGGTTTTTTTTTTTTTTTTTTGGTTTTAACAAGTAAATCAGAGGATAATAAAATAAAATCAATCCTAGAAAAGGATCTGTGCCTGTCTGAGAAGAAAGTAAAGTCCAAATCTTTTGGGTTATGTATTCTCCAAATATCTTTTAGTTCCAGATCTTCTTTCATATCAAAAAAACTCTGTGGCAGTCTAATCCTTGACTTTGCCATACTCTTTTTATCTGTTTTGGGATCAATTACTCCATTCCAGTCTCCCATAATTAAAATAGATCTGTAATCCCATTGCAGTATTTTAGAATACAATATTTTATAAAAAAATTCTTGTTGATTAGGAGCATAAATTCCAATCACCAAAATTGGACCATTTTCTGTATAAAGTTCAATTTCTATAAACCTCCCACAGTCATCTGCTTCTATAATTTTAGCTGACAGTCTTTTATTTATATAAATCACTACGCCATTCTTTTTTTCCGAATTCGAAGCTATAAATTGTGTTCCTAATCTAGAATTTATTAAGTATTTTTGATCTTGTATTCGGATATGGGATTCTCGTAGGCAAATAATATCATTGTTAAACTGTCTCAAATAGTTGAATAATTTCTTCCTTTTTTGTGGTGAGTTTAATCCATTCACGTTCCAAGATAAAAACTTAATTGTCATCTGGGGCCTCTTGAAGCGATAAGAACATTTGCTGAAGGCTTTCTTCCAGGTTAATAGTCTTCGGCTTAGCTCCTCCCATAGCTTCACGTGCTTGTATAATACCCTTAGCTCCCTTCTTGTCTTGCTGTGGCTTGGACCTTTCCTGATGTTGTTTTTCTTTGAATTGCTTATAAACTGCTCGAGTTATACGCTGATCTTTAGCTTCACACATCCGGACCAGGTCCAAAGCCACTTCTCTTGTATTTTTAGGAGATGATCCAGTTGCAATTTCCAGAGGGAGATCTAACAGGGGCTCATCCAGAAATCCCCCTGTAGCTCCCTGTATTTCCATTGCCTCCCGCTCCATCTGTTTACACTGCTGTTCAGTCTCTTGTTCAAACTGCTTCTCCTTATCACTCTCCTTTATCTCCAACACTGAAGATGTACGTGGGGATGTTGAACCTGTTTTGAAAACTGTAGAATAAAATTCTTCCGCTTTCTCAACAGTATTTAATCGATATCTTTCTCCTTCAAACCTCAATATTATACCAGTTGGAGCATCCCATCTGAATGGAATTTGCTGTTTCTTTAGTTCGGTCACTAAAAATCCAAAATCCTTTCTATCTTTTAACATCTTAGGCGGCAACTCTTTATTGGGGGCGAATCATTGGCCCCCACGGAGAGGGCTCGCAACTTGGGCGTCCTCCTGGATTCACGGCTGTCTTTAGAAGAGCACTTGACGGCCGTGACCGGGAGGATTTTTCATCAGGTTCGCCTGATTCACCAGTTGCGTCCCTTTCTGGATCGGGACTCGTTACGCACGGTCACTCATGCCCTTGTCACCTCCCGCCTGGACTATTGCAACGCTCTCTACATGGGGCTCCCCTTGAGGAGCACCCGGAGGCTCCAACTGGCGCAGAGTGCGGCCGCGCGGGTGGTAATAGGAGCGACATGGCGTTCCCATGTAACACCCCTCCTGCGCGAGCTGCACTGGCTCCCGGTGGTCTTCCGGGTGCGCTTCAAGGTTCTGGTTACCACCTTTAAAGCGCTCCATGTCTTAGGACCCGGGTACTTGCAGGACCACCTACTACCACCAATAGCCTCCCACCGGCCGGTACGCTCCCGTAGAGAGGGGCTTCTCCGGGTGCCATCAGCCAAACAATGCCGACTGGCGGCCCCCAGAGGGAGAGCCTTCTCTGTGGGGGCACCTACTATCTGGAACAAGCTCCCCCCAGAGATATGGAGGACCCCGGATCTGCGCACCTTCCGCCGCGCCTTAAAGACCTTACTATTTCACCAGGCTGGCCTGGCCTAATTTTCCCCCTCTTTTATAAAAGATTTTTAAAATTTTAAATATCTTTTAGTATTTTATATATTCAATTTTAAATTGGTTTTAAAAGTTTGGGGTTTTAAATTTGTTGGGGCCAAAATTATTTAATTTGATTTTATTCTATTTTTTAAATTTTGTATTGTATGTGTTTTTATTGTTTGGCTGTGCACCGCCCTGAGTCCTTTGGGAGTAGGGCAGTATAGAAATCTAATAAAAACAAAACAAACAAAACAAACAACTCTTTATAAACTCCAATTTCCCTTCCTTCCACTTGCACAGTAGAAACAAAGGACCTTTGCAGAATGTCATTTCTTATTCTTCTATCTGTAAAGTATATCACCACATCTCTAGGCAATTGTCTTTGTTTAGCCACCCAAGAATTCACTCTGTAAGCTTTATCCATCTTGCAAAAAATCTCTTCAGGGCTAATCTTTAACATCACAGCTAAAACATCAGCACAGATCCTTCTCAGGTCTTCTCTAGTATTCTCTTTTATACCTCTAAGTCTTATAGCAAATTCCATAGACCTAAATTGCATCTTTGTCAGCTCATTTTCAATCCTTTGCATTTTATTATCAACATTAAAGATTTTATGGTCAGCCTCCTTCATTTTAGCATCTACTTCAGATCTGTATTCCTCCACTTTTTTATCCGTTTGCACAACTGCAGCTGACAAACCAGTCACCACTGTCATTAACTTTTTGGTCACCTTCTCATATTTTTCCTGAACCACCTCTTTGATTTCTTTAATCTCCTGCTTAATTTCCTGTTGAGATTTTTTAAACTTCTCATCCATATTTTCATCTTGCCTCATCAAAGCCTGAGCAATAAACTCTTTCAAGCTTTCAAGATCAATCTCCTTTCTCTGGCTCTGCTGGCTAGGAGGCTGCTGTTGCGGCTTGTGCGTGGGGGATCCCCCCCCGCCGCCTTTGTTTCTTGCTTAGACTGTTTAGAGGCCATTCTGCCACGTAATCTAACTTTTTCAAAAAAGGAAGTCTTTTTTCCCTTTCTTCCTCCACAAAATCCTCTAAAAAATTCCCCCAGGTTTAGTCAAATTAAGAATGAAGTTAAGTCAGAATCAGCCTTACTTTAAGAAAATTTTCCTTTCTCTTCACTTGTTACAAGCAGTGTTACTTTGTAGCGTATTAAGATAACTATATAAATCCACTTTCGCTTTCAGCTTTCCCTAGCACTGAAGCCGGGCGCCATTTTCAAGAGGCTTTCAGTCTTTCACTTAAATTTAATCACAGGGCTAGCACAAATACTTGCGATTTTTAGGTTCAAGTCCCGGTTTCACCCTGTTCAATTAGGAAATTCTCTTTATTTTCGCTGGTAAGGCTGGTCACGCCGTCTGGTTCTATGAGGTGTAGAATCGTCCCCGAGGTCCGGAGCTTCGGCGAGCTGGATAGGGAGCCTCGCCTGTTTCCTCCCCCAGAAGCAAAAAAAGCAGTCTGGGGGCTTCACAGGGGCTCAACCTGTTCTCGCCGGCTCTCCTCGCAATTCCCTCAGGATTTGGAGTTTTCCAAGCCGCTTCTCCTTCTTGAAGCGGCTCTTTACAGGCAACGGGGCTGGCGGTCCGAAAAAAGACCGTCTGGCGACGACGGAAACCAAACCAGAAGTCAATACTTCCATTGCTGATAACCATGCTGGTATTTTCAAATAATATTTATCTCTAATCTTCTCCCACACTAATAACAATGCATTTCTTACATAGTGTCTTTGAAAATAAGTATGTATCTTGCTTCTGCCATACCATAAAAAGGCATGCCATCCCAATTGTAAATCATGACCTTCCAAAGTTAATAGTCTTATATTTCTTAGTCCAATCCATTCTCTCATCCAAGTCAACGTTGCAGCCTGATAATATAATTCCCAATTTGGTACTCCAAATCCTCCACGTAGTCTCGCATCTTGTAAGAGTTTTATGTTGATTCTCGCTTTTTTCCCTTGCCATATAACTGTACCAATTCTTGGTGTCTTCTGAAAAACATGTATTTGATGTGACCCCAATTTGAGGACCACTGAGTTATAGCAATGACAGAGAGAATTTCCAAGGGAGGAAATTCTATTGTCTAGCTGAGGGGTTTCCAAACGTGGCAACTTTATGACTTGTGGACTTCACTTCCTGAGCCAGCCATGCCAAGTTGCCAAGGTCAGCCTTTTTCTCTCCAAATTCTATAAAACGATATACATTAAAAGTCCTGGTTAGCAAGGTTAAGCAGTAGCATTAAACTCTGAATCCACACACAAAGGCCTGCACAAACCTTTCAAATTATAGCCACGTTTTATACAACCAGGGAGAGGAATACAGTAAGCCCAGTTTCAGTCATCACAAGTGAATTCTAGATTAAAGATTAAGCAAGTAGTGCCTTGGGCTGGGCTACACTATTTGGACTGCAGAAATCTGGATGGGCACTACATGATTGGTAAGACTTTACATTTTCTGCATCCATTGACAGTCCAGATAATGTAGCATTCAATTACAGGTAATCCTCAACTTAGAACCATTTGTTTAGTGACCGGTCAACGTTTCTACAGCACTGAAAAAGGTGATTTATTAACCGGTCCTTGCACTTGAGTTGCAGCATCCCTGTGGTCACATGTACCTGCCATGCATGAGGTATATATGCTTTCTCAGACATACTGTACCTGATTTTATTTTATTTTTTTTCCACAGAAAGATGATGAGTCAGACAATGAAGATGTTGAATGTGTGGCTCTTGTCACACAGCATGGATCAGCAAAACACAGTAACTTCCCTGACCCTACTGATGGATTCTTCCAAATGGTATCATGATCTTCTTTCTGAGCACTTGGGGGTTGATCATCCACTTGTTTTGTTCTCTCTCTGTGCATGTATATATAAATAATAGTGAAGGACTTTTTTCTGTCCTCTGTAAAAACTTACCATCTCTGATTTCTCTTCCTGTAGTGATTAAAAGTACCCACTTAAACATGTCAATTGCATTCCCTACTAACGGTATAAGATACCTCCCCCCTCCTACATGTGAACTGCTTAAAGTCCCCTTGCAATGAAACATTCACAGCAAGCTGAATTGATCCTGGATGGCAACGGGGAGAATTGGACAGGAACCAGTGGCCCAAATAACTCAGATTATTTATATTCACTGGCTGTATCTCAAACCCATCCAAGACCGACCTCAACCCATCCAAGACCGAGTGGCTGTGGTTTCCGACGTCCCGATATAGTGAGCTGGTGCCATCGCTGACTATTGGGGGCGAATCATTGGCCCCCACGGAAAGGGCTCGCAACTTGGGTGTCCTCCTGGATTCACGGCTGTCTTTAGAAGAGCACTTGATGTCTGTGGCCGGGAGGATTTTTCATCAGGTTCGCCTGATCCGCCAGTTGCGTCCCTTTCTAGATCGGGACTCCTTACACACGGTCACTCACGCCCTCGTCACCTCCCGTCTGGACTATTGTAACGCTCTCTACATGGGGCTCCCCTTGAGGAGCACTCGGAGGCTCCAACTGGCGCAGAGTGCAGCCACGCGGGTGGTGATGGGAGCGACATGGCGCTCCCATGTAACACCTCTCCTGCGCGAGCTGCACTGGCTCCCGGTGGTCTTCCGAGTGCACTTCAAGGTTTTGGTTATCACCTTTAGAGCGCTCCATGGCTTAGGACCTGGCTATTTACGGGACCGCCTGCTACCACCAATAGCCTCCCACTGACCAGTACGCTCCCATAGAGAGGGACTCCTCCGGGTGCCGTCGGCCAAACAATGTCGACTGGTGGCCCCCAGGGGGAGAGCCTTCTCCGTGGGGGCACCTACTATCTGGAACGAGCTCCCCCTGGAGATACAGAGGATCCCGGATCTGCATACCTTCCGTTGCGCGCTCAAGACTTTCTTGTTTCATCAGGCTGGCCTGACCTAAGTCTTTCCCCTTTTTAAATGGAAATGGCCTTGATAGTACAGTGGAAGAGCCTTGATAGTACAGTGGTTTAGTGCACCCTGTTATTAACACAGTTGCCTGCAATTTCTGCTGGTTCGAATCTCTCCAAGGCTCAAGGTTGACTCAGCCTTCCATCCTTTCTAAGGTAGGTGAAATGAGGACCCAGTTTGTGGGGGCAATAAGCTGACTTTGTATAAAATATACAAAAGAATGAAGGCTATTGCTTAACGCATTGTAAGCCGCCCTGAGTCTCCGGAGAAGGGCGGCATATAAATCAAATTAAAAAAAAATGGTTTTAAAGTATTGGGGTTTTAAATTTGTTCAGCCAAATTATTTAATTCATTTTATTCTATTTTAAATTTTGTATTTATATTGTTTTATTTTATGGCTGTTCACTGCCCTGAGTCCTTCGGGAGTAGGGCGGTATACAAATTCAATAAAACTAAACTAAAACTAAAGATAGTACAGCTAGCATGCTGACCTAGTAGGATCAGTAATGAGAAGAGCATCAAGATGGGTTTATCCTAAGGTGACCAGATTTTAACATTGGTAAAGAGGGACATTGTGGGCGTGGCTTATTTTGTGGGCATGGCTAGCTGGTCATGTGACTGGGTGGGCGTGGCTAGCTGGTCATGTGACCGGGTGGCCATGGCTATGTGTATAGGGTAAGGTGAACAGATTTTAACATTGGTAAGAGGGACACCATTGTGGGCGTGGCTTATTGTGTGGGCGTGGCTTGGAGGACATGTGACTGGGTGGGCGTGGCTAGCTGGTCATGTGACCGGGTGGCCATGGCTGTGTGTATAGGGACTACTCAGAGGGCTGAAAAAAGTCATTTCTGACAGGTCCTCGCACTTTTGACTGGTCCTCACACTTATGACCATCCTCACATTTATGCCCGTGCAGCATTCTTAACAACCATGTCACTCATTTCACAACTGCTTCTCTTCACCATGATGACAAGATAGGGCAAAAATGTAAAATGTGAGGACAGTCGTAAGTTCGAGGACTGGTCAAAAGTGTGAGGACCAGTCAAAAATAACTTTTTCAGCCCTCTGAGTAGTCCATATGCATAAAAGGATACAGTAATAGAGAGGGATGAAGGAAGGGAAGGGAAATTAGAGTAGGAGTGACGGTTAAGAGAGGGAGGAAGAGAGGAGGAGAAGGAGAAAGGAAGAGGAAGTAGGGAGGAGAAGAAGAGGGGGGGAAGAGAAAGTAAGAAGGAAAGAAAAGAGAGGTGGTAGGTTTGAGGAGAAAGATTGCTGTACAATAAAAAAGATGAAAGGGAAGAAAGCCAACCCCAAACAAATATAAAGATATTAAGATAAAGAATGAATTGTTAAACTTTAAAGAATAAAAGAGAACAAATATGAATAAATAGCAATAATTAGAAACACACATACAAACATACAATGTATTTTCTTTGAACAGAATATTTGGCTGGTTCACAAATTTAAACAGTGTTTAGTCATTTCAATTAAATTTACAATTTCTATATTTCCTTTTTGCCATATTTATTCCTCATCTATTTTTTTAAAAAAACAATTTTACCCTTCATCCTCATCTCTAATCTTAATCAAATTCAATTTTTCCCTTCTATTCTATATTATACCCCTTCGCATTGTCATCTATTTTTATATCCATCCTCACATTGGTTAATTATGTAATTATGTAATACAGTTGTTTAATACAAATTCAACATTTTAATATAAATCAATTAGTTATATAACTATCTTTTTTGTATATTAATCAATATGAACATGAATATTCCAATTATTTCCATGCAATCCAATTTCTTACAAATCAATTAATTATACTTACCAATAATAATAAACCAAATAATTTCCCCCATATATTCCTCCAAACCACAACTTAACCATTTCTGCTTTCAACACAATATACAATTAATAGTATCTCAATTATTACAATTCCCTAGTTAAAAAGAGCTTTTTTTTCTTTTGTGTTTTAAAATCTTGAACTCTCCTCTTTTGCCCTAAATAATTTTCCATTGTTTGCACTTACCTTTTTTGGTGAGGAAAAGGAAAATAAATCTGCTGCCTAATTTTCCAACGTTGCAAGCAAACCGCAAAGCCAACAGCCTGTTTTACTTTCTGTTTCGTTTTGAGCTTGGTTTGCACAAAGAGGAAAAAAAACCTGAGCAATTTAGCAAGAGCAGAGCCCTGTGCAAATCAGCTGAGAGGGGGAAGCCGAGCTAATTAACGTAGGGCGGCCCTTTGAAGCCCCGCGGCAAGAGTTTAAACAGGTTTTTTCCCTCTAGCCATCAGCGGGGATTCAGGAGGCAGAATGAAAAATCGGGACTTTTTTAAAACGCCGCGGGACGCGGGACAAATTGCTCAAAAGCGGGACTGTCCCGCCAAAAGCGGGACATCTGGTCACCTTAGTTTATCCAAAAACATTCCAATCTCATACTGTAATTAACTCTGTGTTTTCCTCTTTATCTGGACTTTGTACTGTAATAGACCAAAGGTGTATCCGTTGTAGTTCTGCTTTTGTGCAGAGCTGCTCAGCAAGCAACCAGTACTTTGCTGGGAGTCTGATGTACACTGTGGTTATTTGTATGCTTAATCTGTTTATGTTATATCTTCAAAGCAGTTTGGTTGCTTTGGTGAGCCAGGTTTTGGCCACAACACCATATTGTTTGATTGCTTGATATCTCCAGACTGGCAGAAAATATTGTTTTGCTGCTCTAATACATTGGGAGGACAGGAAAGAAAATGATACTTTCAAAGCCCTACATGATTTAGGTCTTGTAACTGTTGATGATTAGATAATTATTTTTTTTGAAAAAAAGTTTTTTATTATTTTTTTAAAACATAAACATAAAACATATCTTTTGCAAAATGAAGCATTGATCCGGTCACAGATTAATACAAATCACTAACAAATCTTAATTTTCAATTAACACAACTTAATATTTTATTCAGTTATTTCCCTCAATTCTATCTATTTAACTATGCCATTATCCCCAAAAACTTAAATCTTAAGTCCTAACCAAATATCATTCCATTTTTCTCTTTCTTTTGCTTAGTTGGATACATTTTCAAAATATGAATCATTACAGTTGTTATAAGCATTCAAAAAATACTTAATTCCAACATAACCATTTTCTTTTTACTATTAAACTCTACATTATCATCTTTGTTTCTGTTGTTAAACCTAGTTTATTCATTTCATTTTTACTGTTAATCTCAACATACTCCTCCTTATTTTGGCTATCCTACCTCATTTTTCTTTGTTATTAAACCAATCATTTTTATTTCTTGGCTGTTAAACACAGCATAACCATTTTTGTTTTTGGCTGTTGAACACACCATAATCATTTTTGGTTTTTTGGGTTTTTTTGGCTGTTACACAGCATAACCATTTTTATTTTTTGGCTGTTAAACACAGCATAGTCATTTTTGTTTTTTGGCTGTTACACAGCATATCCATTTTTTTGGGAGGCTATTAAACACAGCATAATCATAGTTTAACTATTAATCCCTACATAATCCTTTCTTTGTTGTTTCCATCCATGTATACATTGCTGATTTCCAGTTAATCATATTTATCCTTATCCTTTATCATAACACTTTAACATTGATACATGGTTCTTACTTAAAACGTATCTTTAAATATATTTATAAATCTCTTTTAACTTGCTTAATTTCTCTTGTATTTCTATAAAAGCCTCCTTTTTATTATTATTATCCACCTATACATTATTTTATTTTTAATCACATTGTTTTAATCTTCTTTTTTCTTTTTCCAGTCGTGTATATCTTATTTCTTCATTTCCTCGCCTGCTAACGTATATTTCCTTCCATTTTCAAAGTCATCAAATTTGTCCTCCATATGTCATATTAAATCTTTTTCTTATTTTTATTCCGGATAAAATGCATCAAATTCCCTTCTCTTAATCCTGCGCTAAATCCTTCTTTTATTCCTGCGCCAGTTGTTATTGTTGTTTCAATTATAGGAGTTCCATTATAATTCCCTTTTCTTTTCACCAAAGTCAAGCTGCCTGCAGACAAGAAGAAAGACCTCCTCCACAAAACCCATGACTGGTTATCTGTAAAGTTCAAAATTTTCCATGACAAAGATGAATTGCAATGTTCCTTTTTAAACCAGAAGGTGTCCCTCTACAATCCACATTTTCCATTAGTCATGCGAATATCCATTTTATTACAATTATGTAACAGTCCAATTTGTTTACTTGTCTTTTTTTAAAAAAAGTATCAAGTCTTCTTTTTTAAAATCCAATTCAAATTTTAAAGTATCCAGTCTTTTCACCATATCTTGATATTTAATTCCATTAGTTCTTTTCAAGAGTTTGTTGTTTATCGGGTCTTTGTCTCTTTAAAGTTGCATTTTAAACTTTCCAAAGCCCCTTTGTTATTCAGCCGCTGTTTTATGGCTTGGGGTCTTATAAATAGTAATATTGCTCTAGGCGTTGTTACAAGCCTGGGTTGGTTGTCACTCACCTGGCTTCAAAGAGCTCTGTTTCAATCCACTTTCCTCCAGCACATCTCTTAGCCCGGTTGTCACAGCTTCATGGCTGCCGCACCCCACCGCCAACTCATAGAGGATTCCCTCTGACCTCCGAGGAACTTGCCTGTTCCTCTTGGTCTTCTGAGGTGTCCCTTCTTTTTCCCTGTCCCTGCAGGATGGTTCCAGTCCGAAGACCCATCAGCGGCGGTTCAGCAACCGGGGCTTTCGCGGCACTCATCAGAGCCCACTATTTCCCCGACTGTCTTGCCGTGACGCCAAACCGGAAGTCCAATAATTAATTTTTATAGTATCGTAAAGATATGACCAGTCAGTCCTAGAGGAGATCAACCCTGACTGCTTTTTAGAAGGCCAGATCCTGAAGATGAAACTCAAATACTTTGGCCACTTAATGAGAAGGAAGGAGTCACTGGAGAAGAGCCTAATGCTGGGAACAATTGAAGGCAAAAGAAGAAGGGGACGGCAGAGAATGAGGTGGCTGGATGGAGTCACTGAAGCGTGAGGTTAAATGGTCTCGGTGGGGGGGATGGTAGAGGACAGGAAGGCCTGGAGGAAAGTTGTCCATGGGGTTGCGATGGGTTGGACACGACTTTGCAACTGACAACAAAAATATATGAGTTATAATAATAGCTGCATTTTCTTTTCATACTTCCTTTTGAATACCAACTACTTGAAAAATTTCTAAAACACTTTTGACCAGTGTCCACTAGTGTCTTGGATCTATTGGTACACTGCATCACTCTATCTATATAGAATAGTGACTTTAGTTGCCGCTGATAGCATATCTGTCCAGATATTCCAAAACTAAAAAAATAAGTAGCTATGCTGTTCATTATTTATTTATTTATTATTTAAATTTGTATACCGCCCTTCTCCCGAAGGACTCAGGGTGGTGCACAGCCAAATTAAAATACATACAATACAAAATTTAAAATAATTTAAAACAGAATTAAATCC
Organism: Arizona elegans; assembly: GCA_022577455.1. Taxonomy (NCBI): domain Eukaryota; kingdom Metazoa; phylum Chordata; class Lepidosauria; order Squamata; family Colubridae; genus Arizona; species Arizona elegans. The sequence continues at coordinate 33,102,739 of JAKOOJ010000010.1, read as the reverse complement.
AATTGGCTTCCCGAAATATTTAAAGCCCATTACCCTTAAAATAACCCTTTAAAAATTTTAAGCCAGCCCAGCTTGCTGGAATAGGAAGGTCTTCAAAGCTCGACGGAAGGTCCGGAGGTCCGGGATTAGTCGTATTCCTGGGGGTAGCTCGTTCCAGAGGGCGGGTGCCCCCACAGAGAAGGCTCTCCCCCTGGGGGTCGTCAGTCAGCATTGCTTGACCGACGGCACCCTAAGGAGGCCCTCTCTGTGGGACCGAATTGGCCGGTGGGAGGTTATCGGTGGCAGAAGGTGGTCTCGCAAATAGCCGGGCCCTAAGCCATGAAGCGCTTTAAAGGTGAGAACCAATACCTTGAAGCGCACCCGGAAGACCACCGGGAGCCAGTGCAGCTCGCGCAGGCAAGGTGACACATGGGAGCGCAAAGTCGCTCCCATAATTACCCGCGCGGCCGCATTCTGGACCAGCTGGAGCTTCCGAGTGCTCCTCAAGGGGAGCCCCATGTAGAGAGCATTGCAGTAGTCCAGGCGAGAGGTGACGAGGGCATGAGTGACCGTGCATAGGGAGTCCCGATCCAGAAAGGGACGCAACTGGTGTATCAGGCGAACCTGATAAAAAGCCCCCCTGGCCACGGCTGTCATATGTTCTTCTAAAGACAGCCGTGCATCCAGGAGGACGCCCAAGTTGCGAGCCCTCTCCGTGGGGGCCACTGACTCGCCCCCAATAGCCAGAGTTGGCACCAGCTGGCTATATCGGGACGCCGGCATCCACAGCCACTCGGTCTTGGAAGGGTTGAGTCGAAGCCTGTTCCTCCCCATCCAGACCCGCATGGCCTCCAGGCACCGGGACATCACTTCAAGGGCATCGTTGGGGTGGTCTGGGGTGGAGATGTACAGCTGAGTATCATCAGCGTACAGATGGCATCGCACCCCAAATCCGCGGATTATCTCGCCCAGCGGCTTCACATAAACGTTGAACAGGAGAGGCGAGAGGACCGACCCTTGCGGCACCCCACAAACAAGGTGCCTCGGGGTCGACCTCTGCCCCCCTGCCAACACGGACTGCGACTGGTCGGAGAGATAAGAGGAGAACCACCGTAAAACGGTGCCTCCCACTCCCAACCCCTCCAGCCGGCGCATTAGAGAGATCTAATAGGACCAGGACAGAGGAACAACCCCTGTCCCGAGCCCTCCAGAGATCATCAACCAACGCGACCAATGCCGTTTCCGTGCTGTACCCAGGCCTGAAGCCGGACTGGAACGGATCCAGATAGAAATCAAGAGAATCATGAAATCAAGAGAAGGGGAAATAATTCAGTAGAGCTGAATGAATCTTGGGTGTGATCTTAAAGCGCCATGGTGATGAATATATGCATGAAAGTGAAGGTGTGAGTTTTAATTCTGAATGACAGTTAAAATGTATGTTAGCAATTATGTATTGCTATTGCTGTCTGGGAGGCAGGCCGCTGGCCCGCATTGTTTCCTGCTTGCCCATGCTGTCCGGGAGGCAGGCCGCTAGCCTCTGAATGCTCTCCTCCCAGGACTCTTGCCGATGGCTTCCCGGCACTACTTCTTGTAGCAGAGCTCCTTGGCTTTTGAAATCCAGCGCCGCTTCTCCAGCTGCCGAGCCCGAGCAGAAGGAGAAAGAGGTGCCAGGAAGCCATCGGCAAGTATCACAGGGCATTGCTGGAGCTGAAGTCGCTATTGCTGGCCCAGGAAGAATCCGAGGACGCCGCTTTGACTGCCTCCTCCGCGGGGGCTACCGGCCTGGCAAACTCTTACAACAGCCTGGCAGGTAGGGTGGTCACTTTTGGGGGTTTTGGCCCCGGGGTGGGTGGGAAAGGGGGGGAGAATGGTGAGGGGGAAGGGAAGATTATTTTTTTTTAAATAGATCAGAAAATAATATGAGGGACTTCTGAGGAGAAAGCCCTGCACATTTGTGGTGTTGGAATGGATTATATGGCAACTTCTAGTGACCCTATAGATTTTAAGTGTTGAAATTAAGCTCTTGGAAACTTTTGGAAGTATTCACTTTTGGTGACTGAGAGCAAAAGGTATTTAATGGCTTTATGAAAATAAAATTCTTGGACCCTGTTTCCACACAATTACTTTGTACTGTATTTTCCAATTATTTAAATAAGCTCGTGTGATAACTTTTCCTACAAACTGTTCATGTTGACTATTTTGATAGACTCTCTGAATTTGCAGAAAGGGTCCTCTGATTAGGGTGGATTTGCAGTATTAAAAAGAAGACAGAAAATGGTGATTTAATGACTACTGGATCTCTATATGCTCTACCAATTATCTGAGGCCTGGGGTCCCCATTTGTACTGCCCAGAGGGCCAATGTATACCTGCACATACCTCACTAGTTGCTTGTCAATTTATCTACTCCACCTGTATTTACCGTATTTTTTGGAGTATAAGATGCACCGGAGTATAAGACGCACCTTAGTTTTTGGGGAGGAAAATAGGGGGGAAAAATTCTGCCTACCAGGTGTTAAGGATATTGTTGAGTTACACCCGAAGTTGTGGTTTATAAAGCAGAGTACCGTTAGAGTTTTACGCACGGAAACATATTGAGAGTAATTGTGAATAACATACAGACAAACTGGGTTTTATAGTATTTTACTTTTAGGGAAAAGCAAAATCATAGTCCTTTAACAATCCAAGTCTTAGCCATATAAAGTGCAATATAAGATTAATCCAGGGATACAAAATCTTCTTACCAGTTTGTATAAAAATACAAGGAACAATCAGGAACAATATAAAAACAGTTCAATAAATATCAGAAAGCAGTAAATAAATAATCATGATCAAACAATTGACCATATAGAGAGATCAAAAAGAGTTACAGCGTAGCAGCAGGTAAAAATGGTGTAGTGTCCACACTAACCATAATTTAGGTCTCCTTAAATACATTGGCTACAGAGCTCAGCCAATCAGGATGCAAAATGACCCAGCACAGTTCTTAAAGCTACATAATACATTCACATAATACAAACATACAATGTTGGCTTATATATTTCCTGGCCAACCAATTAGGCAATAACCATTTCCTAACACCAGGTATTCATCTGGCTAGTCCCAGCACATTAGTTCGCTCGCTGGTTTTTTGTTTTTGTTTTTTGCAAAAAGTTTTTTTATTTTTTTCCAAACATACAAATTACATCCTTTCGGAACAGAGCTTTGATCCAGTCATCACTTTGTTCAATTTTTAACAAAATCTTTAACAAAATTTTATCTATTCTATTTTGCCATAGCACTTATTTCTAAATCTTAGATCATATATACAACTAATACCATCTTTAAAAAAAATTAACACATATTTACTTAATCAAAACAATAACCCTTCTATTAACCCACCTTAATTCTTAATTCAATTAATAACTCATAATACAACAATTCTTACCCTAAATCCTCACTATTAACAATACAATTCAAACATATCTATGTTTCATTATGCTCATTAAATCTTTATTCCATTATTAATTTATCAAATTTAAATCTTATCTTAATTTTAGAAATATAGCAATTTAACATTTAAACATAGTTCTTAGTTCAAATAATGCTCTTTAACACAATTCCCAATTATCCTAAATTCTATCAAACCATACCATTTATATAACACCAATTAAGTAATTTTGTTTATAAATTATAATCATATATTGTTTCAGTTTTCTTTTCTTTTTCACTTAGGTAATAAATGTTCAAATCATCACAATTGTTATACATATTTAAACAATATCCCAATTATTATAGCTATCAATTTTCTAATTTAACCTTTTCTTTTATCCTTCCACTGTTAATCCCAATGTACAAAATACATCTTTATTCCACTGTTAATCCCAGTGTAATCATCTTTATTTTTCTCACTGCTAATCTCAGTGTAATAATCTTTATTCACTGTTAATCCCAGTATAATCATCTTTATTTTTCTCACTGTTAATCCCAGTGTAATCCATCTTTATTCCACTGTTAATCCCAGTGTAATCATCTTTATTTTTCTCACTGTTAATCCCAGTGTAATCATTTTAGTTACTGTCAATCCCAGTATAATTATCTTTATTTTTCTCACTGTTACTCCCAACATAATCATCTTTTACTTTTGTAGTTATATTATTAAAAATATTCAAATTATAACAATTGTTATAGGTATTTAAACAATATCCCAGTTATTATAACCATCGATTTCCTCAAGTAGTATCTTTTAACATCTTAATAAAAAATTGGTTCATTATATCCATTGCTATATTTCTTTTAATGTAATCTATTTTCCATATATTTTAGCTTCAATCTCTATTTCATTTCTAAATATCTATAACATAATTCTTCTCATATTTGTTTATCTTAATATGGTCATTTTATAAATCCAGGTCCTGGACTTCTTTAAATTTCTTAATATTTTCCAACCTTTTATTCTTTTATCATTCAGTATTAATCTCCATATCATCATCATTATATCATTATTAATCTCAGTATAATCATTGTGTTATTGTTAATCTCAATATAATCTCTAGAGACCTCCTTTTTATTATTAGTATTCACATGTTCAATTATTTGTTCATATTTAATCACAATATCTTTATCTTCTTTATTTTCCAGTTCTATGTCTTATTTCTCCATTTTCATTTTCTTGTCCACACATGTATATCCATTTAGATTTTTATATCCTCAAATTTTGTCCTCTGTGCAACATTATAGTTATTTCTTTTATTTCCATTCTCCAAATCAAATAATTGCTCCAATTATAAAAGTTCCATTATATTCCCTTCTATTTCTTTTTTTATTCCTCCAAAAGTCAAGCTTCTTGTAGACAAGAAAATCCTCCTCCACAAGTTCCCACGGTTATTATCTGTGAAGTTCACAATTTTCCAAAACAAAGAACCAAGTTACAATGTTCCTTTTTACTCCAGATGGTGTCTCTCTGCAATCCACAATTTCCAATTGTTTAATAAGTATCCATTTTGTTTCCATTACATCACGATCTTACTTGACTTCTCTTTTTTCTTTTTCAATTTAAAAATATCAAATCATATTTAAAGTCCAGTCCAAATTTAAATAGCTCTTCTCACTTTTTTTCTTTTTTCCCCTTTTATTTATACATCCCTTTTTTTCTTCTTCTTAAAGCTTATTATCCATTCTTTTTATTTTTCTTGGCATTTAAAAAAGAAAGGGAAAAAGGTCTGGCGCTGCGGCGCTACAGTCGGGGAAATAGCGGGCTCTAATGAGCCCGCAAAAACCCCGACTGACAAACCACCGATCGATGGGTCTTCAGACCAATCCCATCCGGAAGGGACGGGGGGAAGGAGAGGAGCACCTCGGAAGGCCAAGAGGAACAGGCAAGTTCATCAGAGGCCAGAGGGAATCCTCAGAGTCGGCGGTGGGGGTAGGCAGCCATGGCGGCTGCCACAAAGCTGCGGCAGACCGTGAAAAGGTCGTGCAGGAGGGAAGAAGAAAGGACGAGTTTTTTCGAAGCCAGGTGAGTGACACCAACCCAAGCAAGAAACAACATAATAGCATGGATTTTTATAAATAAGACCCCAAACTTTAAACAGCGGCTGTAGATCTTTGGGGCTTGAAGATTTGGTAAAAAACAATAATTGAAACTATAGACCCATGATAGATTTTGCTTTAGTAAAATTGATTTGGAAGAATTGGCTTTTAATGAATTAGAAAATTGGGTTTCTCTTTCAATTGGAATGGATTGGAGAAATGTTTATTTGGGAGTTAACACCTTTGGAAAGTTAATGAAGAAAGACAAACGGATGGTTACATAATAGCTATGGAGATCGTGGTGACTAAGTGGGAATGTGGATTGTAGAGATTTCCCTCCGGTTTGGAAAAGAAATATTTTGAATGGCTTTTTACTTTGGATTACTTCGAAATTAAGTTTAGACTTATGGATTTTGGAGTCCTATTCTGTCTTTGGGTGATTTTATGAAGAAAGAAGAAATACTCTGGATTTATTACAATTGAAACTAACTGGCTTAGCAATAAAAGGTGTGGTGCAGGAACAAAAGAGAGGAAGTTGATGCATTATACATGGAACAGATGTTACAAAAGCATTAAAGTGACATACAGAGTTTTCAATTCGGACATATGGATTTTGAAGTGGAACATTCATGGACAGATAGGGAAAGGAAGAAACAAAGCAGATAAAATTAAAATGTAATGTTTAAAAGCTTAAATGTATAAATGATTTTTAGATAAAAACAGGGCTCTTGGAATAACAAAGATGGAAAATAAGAGATGGTAACTAAAATAGAGGATTGATGTCTAGGTGGTTAAAAATAAAAATAATAAAAATAAGAGTATACACTAATATGAGATAACTTTAAGAAAATTTATTGCTTGATGTAATTTTTAATTTTAATTTGCAAATAAACTTCAGATTGGTGAATATGATTAATTAATGTATTATTGGATGAAACTATAAGATACACAGACTTTAGTAACAAATTGTGATTTAATTCAATGTATGCTGGAAATGATTAATACTATGAAACTTGTTGAGAATTAATTTGGAAGAGTATGTTGGGAAATTGATATATAATGGATAAATATATTGCAAGGGAAAGTTAAAATAAAAGATGATGGGCACCAACTAAATAAGAGTTTGAGATTTGGAGGAGAATATGCTGGAAACCAGTTAAAATGGAAAATGCTGGAAATCAGCCAAATAATAGCGGGAGAGTTGGAGGAGATTATGCTGGAAATCAGCCAAATATAATATGCTGGAAATCAGCCAAATAACAGTGGGAGGTTCGGAGGAGATTATGCTGGAAATCAGCCAAATATAATATGCTGGAAATCAGCCAAATAGTAGTTGGAGGTATGGAGGAGATTATGCTGGAAATCAGCTAAAATACAATATGCTGGAAATCAGCCAAACAACAGATGGAGGTATGGAGGAGAATATGCTGGAAATCAGCCTAAATAAAATATGCTGGATATCAGCTAAATAATAATAGGTGATATTTATTTATTTAATTAATTAATTTCTATACCGCCCTTCTGCGGGACTCAGGGCAGTGTACAGCCAAGATAAAACATAGCATATAAAATTTAAAAAACATTTTAAAAAACAAATAATTTTGGCCCAAGTTTAAAACAAACCAATTAAAACCGAATTCAAATTAAAAACTGAGAGGATGGGATCAAGCCAGCCCAGCTAGATGGAATAAGTGTGTTTTCAGGGCCCGACGAAAAGTCCGGAGGTCTGATATCGTGTGTATCTCAGGGGGCAGGTCATTCCAGAGGGCAGGTGCTGCCACAGAGAAGGCTCTCCCCACTGGGGGTTGCCAGCCGGCACTGTCTGGCCGACGGCACCCTGAGGAGGCCCTCTCTGTGTGAGCGAACCGGTCGGTGGGAGGCTATATCCTATATGGAGGAGGATATGGATCTTGAGATAAATCTGTGTAACATAAAATGTGTAATAGATGATAAGCGTGAAAAAATCAAAGATAAATTGATAAAGTTTAAGATTTTAAGATTTGATGAAATGGGCCTAGAGATTAAGAAATATTTATTATTTATTTATTATTTATTTATTCAATTTGTATGCCGCTCCTCTCTGAAGACTCAGGGCGGCTCACAATGCATTTAAAATCATTATAAAAAACATTTAAAAATTAAAAACATTAAAACTCATTCATACCATTCATGGCCGGATTTCGCCAGATCGCAAGAGTGAGATCAGTGGCCCCAGGCCTGCCGGAAAAGCCAGGTCTTCACCGCTTTTCGGAAGACCAATAGGGTGGGGATGGTCCGGACATTAGGAGGTAACTGGTTCCAGAGAGCTGGGGCAGCCACAGAGAAGGCCCTCCCCTGCGGGCCCACCAGCCGGCATTGTTTAGCTGACGGGACCCGGAGGAGACCAAATCTGTGGGATCTTACCGGTCGTTGGGAGTTATGCGGTAGAAGGTGGTCTCGAAGATACCCTGGCCCTGAGCCATGTAGGGCTTTAAAGGTAATAACCAACACCTTGAATTGTGACCAGAGACCAATAGGGAGCCAGTGCAGCTCGCAGAGAATTGGGTGTAATGTGGGTGTACCTAGCTGCATCCACGACAGCTCGCGCGGCTGCGTTCTGGACCAACTGTAGTCTACGAACACTTTTCAAGGGTAGCCCCATGTAGAGCATGTTGCAATAATCTAACTGTGAGGTGACAAGGGCATGAGTGACCGTGAGGAGAGCCTCCTGATCCAAGTAGGGTCGCAATTGGTGCACCAGGCGAACCTGTGCAAAGGTCCCCCTAGCCACAGCTGTCAGATGTTGCTCTAATCTTAGCTGTGAATCTAGGAGGATACCCAAATTGCGAACCCGTTCTGAGGGGGACAATTTCTTCCCCCCCCCCCCCCCCCAGAACCAAGGATGGACAATCGACATAGTCTTTAGGAGGCAATACCCACAGCCACTCGGTCTTGTCTGGGTTAAGTCTGAGTCTGTTGACTCCTATCCAGACCCTCACAGCCTCCAGGCACCGGCACATCACACCCACCGCATCACTGAAATGACGCGGGGTAGAGATATACAGCTGGGTATCATCAGCGTATTGCTGATACCTCACCCCGTATCGTCAGATGATCTCACCCAGCGGCTTCATGTAGATGTTAAATAGGGGAGAGAGGACCGAGCCCTGAGGCACCCCGCAAACGAGGGGCCTAGGGGTCGACCTCTGTCGTCCTACCAACACCGACTGTGATCGACCAGAGAGATAGGAGGAGAACCACTGTAACATGGTGCCTCCCACTCCCCGCTCCCTTAGTCATCCCAGAAGGATTCCATGGTCAATGGTATCGAAAGCCGTTAGAGGTCAAGTAGCACCAAGATGGAGGAATGACCCCCATCTCGGGCTCGTCAGAGATCATCCATCAGCATGACCAAAGCAGTTTCCGTGCTGTATCCAGGCCTGAAGCCAGACTGAAAAGGGTCTAGATAATCCGTTTCCTCCAATGACCGCAGAAGCTGAAGTGCCACCACTTTCTCTACAACTTTTCCCACAAAGGGTAGGTTGGAGACTGGACGCAAGTTCTTTAATTCTGCTGGATCCAGGGAAGGCCTCTTGAGGAGGGGCCTTACAACCGCCTCCTTTAATGGTTGCGGGAAGGCCCCTTCCCTCAAGGACGCATTAACTAAAGCCTGGAGCCAGCCTCGTGTCACCTCCCTGCTGTCCAAAACCAGCCAGGAGGGGCACGGGTCCAACAAACAAGTGGAGGAACTCATCGCTCCTACAGCCTTGTCCACTTCCTTAGTATGGATAGAATTCTGTTTTATAAACTGAAATAAAAATAGAGTTGTATTGAATCTGAAATTAAGATTCGTGGTGATAAAATTGTAAAGTAAATAATTAGATTAAGAGGTTAGAATATTGTTAAAATTTATATTTTGATATTGATGTTAAAAGATGTAATGAAGGCAATTTGGAGAAGAACCAGATATAATTTGGATTGCTACATGGATATAAAAATAAGTTAAGCTTATCTGGAAACTAAATCTGTGGAGATATAATAGAATTGTTTAGATTAAGATGCTAGAATTTATGTTAAATTTTTTTTTTATGTTTTGATTTCTACCTTTAAAAGATGTAATGGGAAATTGTGAATGGAGCTTGTTAAAGAAATGTAAACGTTGTACCTATCTATGACCGGATCGAGACTTCGTTCTTGAAAGATATATTTTATGTTTATGTCTGAAAAAATAAAAAAATATTTTGAAAAGAAAAAAGGGGAAAAAAAAGGATTTCTTTATTTCTTTCCAATCCTTTGACCATGTCTAATTGTTTAAAGTTTCCAATTAGTTTGTTCAGAAATCAATTTTCAATTCGGTTTTTGTCTTTTCCAAATTACATTTCAAAATCCTCTTTGCCCCCATGCTCCTTAGCCGCTATTACACATTAGGGGTCTTATAGTTGTAAGATATTTCTCTTGTTGTTATTGAAGCCTGAGTTGGCTGTCACTCACCCGGCTTCAAAAAAACCTCTGTTCCGTTTCTTTCTTCTCTCCAGCTCTATACTTAGCCCGGTTGTCCCAGCTTCGTGGCAGCCGCCATGGCTGCCGCCCCCCACCACTGACTCACAGAGAGTTCCCTCTGACCTCCGAGGAACTTGCCTGTTCCTCTTTGTTGTCCAAGGCGCCTCTCTTTCTTCCCCGTTCCTGCAGGACAGTTCCGGTCCGAAGACCCATCAGCAGCAGTTCGGCAGCCGGGGTTTTTGCGGCGCTCATCAGAGCCTGCTATTTCCCCGGCTGTCTCACCGCGACTCCAAACCGGACAGTTCGCTCGCTGGTTTTGAGGTTGGGGCGTCAGCACATTAGTTCGCTCGCTGGTTTTGAGGTTGGGGCTGGTTGGGGCTGTGCTTCTAAAGCACAGCTGATTGTCAGCGAGCAGCAATTAGAAAAGCAGGCAAAGCATGGAAAATCGCTTCGCTTGCGTTAGGGCTGAAAAACAGCTTCAAAAGCACAACTGATCCTCGGAGGGAGCTCCAGTGACTAAAGCAGCCAAAGCACGGAAGGGGTAAGAGAAGGCAGTAGCTGTTCAGGGTAGCCATTTTGGGCACCACACGGGGTTACATTCAGAGTGTAAGACGCACCCAAATTTTCAGCCTCTTTTAGGAGGGAAAAAAGTGCGTCTTATACTCTGAAAAATACGATATCTGTGACCTTGGGATAATTAGGCAAACTGCCAAAGGCTTTTCTTGGCAACAGTTCAGGAACAGAAGAAATAACTACAGCCAAACAAGAAGCAGTTCTCTCAACAGTTGTTTTCCAGCAAAGAGGCCAAGAGCTGTTGCTGGTCTTTTAAGCCTTATGGGAGGGGCCAATCATCTCTTGACCCTACTCCCGAGTTGTCCTCTCTGTTTTAGCTGCTCCTGCCTTCTGGCAGCTCTTCTCATACGTGCACTAGGAACAGGCTCCTCCTGTTCCTCTGCCTCTCTACTGTCAGCCTCTGGAGGCTCCGAAGTCCGCACATCACTCCCCGATGGCCCTGGCCCCATCTCTGCCTCCGACGCAGAGCCCTCATCCGGGCCTTCCCCAGCCTCAAGGACTGGCCCATGTTCTTCCTCAGCCTCATCGCTGTCCAACTCCGCTGCCAGCTCCGCAGGCTGCTGGCAGAGCACAACAAAAAGCAACAGTGTATAAAACATGCTTCTGCCCACTTTGTTACCTGGTAAACTTCACTTAACTATCACAAATTTTGTCACTAAGTGATACAGTCATTAAACAGGATATCACGTGTTTGCGACTTGAAATCTCTCTTCCAGTTTCTCCATTGACTCTACTTGGCTATGAAGTGGGCAAATGATTGCAGGGAGGCTGCAGTGGCTATAAGAGGGACAACAGGTTGTAAAGTTAATTTTTCAGTACTTACAGTAACTTTGAATTAAAAAGTACAGTTATTAAGTGAGGACTACCTATAATTATTTTATTCTTCTGAAATGATTTTTAGAAAAAAACCTATAGAACCTAGAACAGTGGTTCTCAACCTTTATTTCACCATGGGCTCCTTTTAAGTACCTTTTGTGGCCACGGACCCCCAAAACTTAAGATTTAAATCATATAATTTCTTCAAGCCTTTGTGGACCCCCTGTGATGACATCACAACCCCCCCCCCCCGTGTCCATGGACCACAGGTTAAGAACCACTGACCTAGAACAATTATCAGTGTTTCTGAGCTCTCTGAGATGAGATCAGGATTCAGTAATTAGTACTGACCTCATTATATCATTTATCTCCTTTATAGACACGTCATATCCGTGAAGCCTTGAAGATACTGGAAAGCAAAGTGAAGGACCTAGAGAAAAACCAAACTACAGTCCTGGCTTCACCAATCCCTGATGACAGTAGGTTTCCAACGATCAAGCTTCAATCTGTGTTCTGTCCCTGTCCCACACACGCACCCCTACAGACGGCCCGGAGTTAATAAGCCACACGACAAAGTCTTTGAAGATAAAGCTGGCAGCAACCCAGTGGCTAGCTGCCAATTCAGACTTTACTCACACAAAACAAAGATTAGACTGCAAGCATTCCGATAAAGTAGGCAAAGTTTCAGCAATACAAGGATTAGTCCAAATGCAGTCCGACAAGGCAGGCAAAAGTCCAGTAACGCAGAGATCATGGATTATTTCTAGTTTTTGCTCGTCACAAACTGAACCGGCCACCACACCCACATTTATACCCTGTGGGGTGTGGTCCAGTGACTCAGCTAATCTCTGGCACGCCTTCCCCTCTGCTGCGCACGCTTCTCCCTGCGCCGCTGTCGAGGATCCAGCCAGCACTTATCTCCTTCGTCGCTGTCCACCTGTGGCTGCGGGGACGTGCTTGGCTCTGGGCCTATCTCTTGGCCTTCGGTGTCCTCCGGAGGCATTGCCAGAGAGGAGGGTCGTGGAGAGGGAGGCCTTGCCAACTCCTCTCCCTCACTCTCAGAGTCTGCATCTGTCGATAGCCCAGGCTCAGGCAACGGAGCCACAACAATCTGCCAATATATACCCTGTGGCTTAAATGTATACGGCATCTTGCAGGCTGTTGCTTACAAGGTTACGTGTTCCAAAATTACAAACGGAAAACTAACAGAAAATGCTACAATCCCTCTTTAAATCTTAGTTAAATTAGGACTGACGCTTAAGATGACATGGCAAAGATGACAGAAAATACCATCTTTCAGAAGAAATTAGTGGAAAAAGGAAACATGCTTCAAAGAGGAGACTTACACAAATGAGGCAGCAAGGAAGATTAGTCAATATTGATCAAGAAAGCAAGAGACCTTTGGTCAGTTGAGAGTAGGAATCAAGAATAGAAACCAGCCTGTTTAAATGTAACAAGAACTGAAAGAAAATGACTTTCACTTAGATACCTTCAAAAATAAGGGCAAGGAATTTGTGCTGTGAGTAGAGTCAGAACAATTATTTTGGCAGTAGAATTCGTAGTAGAGATATAAGAACTGAGAGAGACTAAAGAGAAATAACTATAAAGTACAGGTAGTCCTCACTTACTGACTGCCTTGCTTTATGACCATTTAAAGTTATGACAGCATAAAAAGGTTTTGCAATCCTTGCATGTTATGGCCATCATAATCAGTTGATCACCATTCGGGCATTTCAGAAATGGCTTGCAACAAGCTGCGTTAATAGAGAAGGCAGAAATAAAATTGTAAACTCTGATCACGTGATATTTTGCTTAGGCAATTGTGGCACTTGGCAACAGAGCTGCCAGTACCAATTGTGGTTACTAAGCAAGGGCTACCTGTACAGAAGAAAATGAGCAGTTACGAATCAGACATTCAGCAAAGGCATAAAGGAGACAGTTTTGCAGAATTGTTCAGGAAGTAGTGATGTGACTTACAATGGATTGCAGGTAGCAATAGCACTTAGACTTACATACCATTTCACAGTGTTTTACAGCCCTCTCTAAGTGGTTTACAGTGTCAGCCTATTGCCCCCACCAGTCTGGCTCCTCATTTTACCCACCTCGGAAAATGGAAGGCCAAGTCAACCTTGAACCAGTGAGGATCGAACTGCTGGCAGTTGGCAGAATTAGCCTGCAATACTGCATTCTAACCACTGCGCCACCATGGCAGTCCTTGCTTAGCAACAGCCTCAGACAACAACCGTTCCTAGTTACAATGAAAAGTAACTGTGTAGTCACATTTGTGCCCGCATTTTGCTTTGCTTTTTAATTTATATGCCGCCCTTCTCTGGAGACTCGGCGGCTTACAATGCGTTAAGCAATAGCCTTCATACTTTTATTTATTTATTTTATTTATTAGATTTTTATACCGCCCCCTCTCCCAAAGGACTCGGGGCGGTGAACAGCCAAAATTAAAAACATACAATATAAACATTAAAATACATTTAAAACAGAATTAAATCCAAAATGGCTCCCCAATTTAAAACGCCTTACCCATGACCCTATAAATAAGACAAATTTAAAATTTAAAATTTCCACATTTAAAATTTCCACATTTAAAAAGGGGGAAGATTTAGGCCAGGCCAGCTTGATGAAATAGAAAAGTCTTAAGCGCGCGGCGGAAGGTGCGCAGATCCAGGATCCTACGTATCTCCGGGGGGAGCTCATTCCAGATCGTAGGTGCCCCCACAGAGAAGGCTCTCCCCCTAGGGGCCGACAGCTGACATTGTTTGGCCGACGGCACCCGGAGGAGCCCCTCTATATGGGAGCGTACTGGCCGGTGGGAGGCTATTGGTGGTAGCAGGCGGTCCCGTAAATAACGTCCTAAGCCATGGAGCACTTTAAAGGTGATAACCAAAACCTTGAAGCGCACTCGGAAGACCACCAGGAGCCAGTGCAGCTCGCGCAGGAGAGGTGTTACATGGGAACTCCATGTCGCTCCCATCACCACCTGCGCGGCCGCACTCTGCGCCAGTTGGAGCCTCTGAGTGCACCTCAAGGGGAGCCCCATGTAGAGAGTGTTGCAATAGTCCAGATGAGAGGTAACGAGGGCATGAGTGACTGTGTGTAGGGAGTCCCGATCTAGATAGGGACGCAACTGGCGGATCAGGCGAACCTGATGAAAAATCCTCCCGGTCACGGCCGTCACATGCTCTTCTAAAGACGGCCGTGAATCCAGGAGGACACCCAAGTTGCGAGCCCTATCCATGGGGGCCAATGATTCGCCCCCAATAGTCAGCGATGGCACCAGCTGACTATATCGGGACGTCGGAAACCACAGCCACTCGGTCTTGGATGGGTTGAGCCTGAGCCTGTTCCTCCCCATCCAGATCCGTACGGCCTCCAGGCACTGGGACATCACTTCAAGGGCATCGTTGGGGTGGTCCGGGGTGGAGATGTACAGCTGGGTGTCATCCGCGTACTGATGGTACTTCACCCCAAAACCACGGATGATCTCGCCCAGCGGCTTTACATAAATGTTGAACAAAAGGGGCGAGAGGACTGATCCCTGCGGCACCCCACATATGAGGGGCCTCGGGGTCGACCTCTGCCCCCCTGTCAACACAGACTGCAACCGGTCAGAGAGAAAGGAGGAGAACCACTTTAGTACGGTGCCTCCCACCCCCAACTCTTCCAACCGGTGCAGCATGATACCATGGTCGATGGTATCAAAAGCCGCTGAGAGATCTAACAGGACAGAGGAGCAACCCCTGTCCCGAGCCCTCCAGAGATCATCAACCAACGCGACCAATGCCGTTTCCATGCTGTACCCAGGCCTGAAACCCGACTGGAACGGATCCAGATACGACACTTCATCCAGGTACTGGGGAAGCTGTCCCGCAACCACACTCTCAACAACCTTCGCCACAAAACGAAGGTTGGAGACTGGACGAAAATTAGCCAATATTGCCAGGTCCAGGGAAGGCTTCTTGAGGAGGGGCCTCACCACCGCCTCCTTAAGGGCGGCGGGGAAGACACCCTCACCCAATGAAGCATTTATAATCCCCTGGAGCCAGCCTCGCGTCACCTCCCGGGAAGCCAGCACTAACCAGGAGGGACACGGGTCCAACAAACATGTGGTCGCATTCAATCTACCCAGAATCCTGTCCACGTCATCTGGGGTCACAGGATCAAACTCATCCCAGATAACAGTCTCAAGACCTGCCTCCGTTACTCTCGCTGGATCTACCCAGTCAGAGTCCAGACCTTCCCGAATCTGAGTGATTTTGTCATACAGATACTGAACAAAATCCTCGGCTCTTCCCTCCAAGGGGTCCTCCCGCGCTTCCTGGTGAAGCAGGGAGTGGGTCACCCTAAACAGGGCGGCCGGGCAATTATCTGATGACGCAATAAGAGCAGCAAAATGCGTACATTTTGCTGCTTTTATCGCCACTAGGTAAGTTCTAATATGGGAATTTACCAGTGTCCGGTCCGATTCAGAAAGACTAGCTCTCCAACTACTCTCTAGGCGTATTTTCTGGCGCTCCATCTCCCTCAGCTCCTCGGTAAACCAAGGAGCCAGGCGAGATCTGCGCGGGGTCAGAGGCTGCAAAGGCACGACTCGATCCAGAGCCCCAGCGGCCGCCCTATCCCAGGCGGCCACTAGGTCTCCAGTCGAGGCGTGAGCCAGAACCTCAGGAATTGGCCCAAGCTCCGTCTGGAACCTGTCGGGTTCCATCAGGTGCCTGGGGCGGTACCATCTTATCGGTTCCGCCTCCCTGCAACGGGGTGCCGTGGTTCGAAGGTCAAGGCGAAGGAGAGAGTGATCCGACCATGACAAGGGCTCAATGACTATATCTCCTATCTTAAGATCACTCAACCACTGTCCAGAGACAAAAACCAAGTCCAGTGTGTTTCCCCCAGTGTGCGTAGGGTCATGAATTAGCTGGGTCAGGTCCATGGCCGTCATGGAAGCCATGAACTCCCGAGCCACCTCAGATGTCTCACCCACAGACGGCAGGTTGAAATCCCCCATGACCATAAGTCTGGGGGTATCAACCGCCACGGCGGCGATAACATTGAGTAGCTCAGGCAGGGTTGCTGCCACGTGGCAGGGAGCCAGGTACGTGATCAGCAAATATACTTTTGTATATTTATACAAAGTCAGCTTATTGCCCCCACAATCTGGGTCCTCATTTTACTTTACCTTTGAAAGGATGGAAGGCTGAGTCAACCTTGAGCCTGGTGAGATTTGAACTTGCAGTAATTGCAAGCAGCAGATGTTAATAACAGTGCTTTAGTCCACTGTACTACAGGCTCTTTTGCAGCCTTTGCACCTCTCTCTGCCACAGGTTTGCCATTATAGTCAGTTGATAGGGATGTCCTGTGTAAAATCATAAACAGTCACAATCACATGATTTTTCGCTTTGTGACTGCTTTGCTTAACTGGGTTGATGGTCCCTAATGCTGTCACTAAATGAGGACTAAATTTGTTCCCATCATTTACAGGTAGTCCTCATTAGTTTCCCAGAGGAAAGGTGGGAGGTGGGCCAGTGTAGCTCAGTCACAATGCTTGCAAGAATTGGATATGATGAAAATTAATACTGTTTTTGCATTTTCAATGTGTTTTCTAGATACGAAGCAAGGCCTACAAAAGCTGCGTGAGGAGATCAAGGAGTTGGCAAAAGACACCAAAGCCCATCTGAAGAGTGAGTGTGTGCACAACTTATGAGGAAAACAAAGAGGGTTGTATCTTGACTCTTCAGCTTGGGAATTAGTATCTAGTGCTCTGAAAAATATATTTTAGTCCCCAGAGCTCTCTCTCTTCAAATAAGCATTACAATCTAACTATAGCCACTTCTTAATTATGTAGGAATTGAGCCCACGAAGGAGGAACAAGATGAGAGCAGAAATTCATTCAACAACCGAATGAAGAGAAATCAGGTGTGAAGCAAAGCAATTGGTTGCCTTGATAGGGAAAAGGGTCTGCATTACTCATATATATTTCTGCTTCAGTATGGAATCCTTTCCCAACAATTCTTGGATCTCATCAATAAATGCAACTCTGTACAGTCTGACTACCGAAACCGAAATCTGGAGCGCATCAAACGACATCTACAGATTAGTGAGTATTTGTGGTTGCCTTTGTTAGGCACAGAAAATGCTGCATTTTAATGTCAGATCATCTTGTAGAATTGCCCCAAATCATGTGCCTGCTGTAGAAAGATTGCGACAGCCAAAGTTATTTGGATATTTTATGGCTAAGGAAAGTCTCAGGTGGTGGCTAGTTAGCTACTGGGCCAAATTCAAAATTTTAGTTATTAGGGACAAAGATACCTGTTAGAGAATCTCAGTTATAGATCTGTTCAGTCACTGAGATTATCATGCATTTATTGAGAAGTCTGGCAACTGCTCACAGATGGGCCTTTTTAATGATGGTGCCTCCACTCTAGAATGTTCTCCCTCTGGACATTTGAGAGACACCTTGTCAGGGAATGTAGATTTAATAGCTGTAAACTGATGTAAGGTCGTAAGCTGATGCAGTGGGAATGATTCAGCATTGGAATCGCCAGTTTAAGAGTCTGGTGGGGTCCACACAAGACTGCTACCCTTTTAAGAAGTGTCTATATATAGGTGACCATTAGACGGCGTATCTGTCTCTCGTCATGTATCTCATTGCTCTCTCGTTTCCGTAGCTGTATGATAAGGTATCTACCACGTCTTTGTCTGTATATATTTAGTTGTATATAATCCACTGTTAATTATCTAAAGCAGTGGTTCTCAACCTTCCTAATGCCGCGACCCTTTAATACAGTTCCTCATGTTGTGGTGACCCCCAACCAGGGGTGGGTTCGATTTTTTTTACTACCGGTTCTGTGGGCGTGGCTTATTTTGTGGGCGCGGCTTGGAGGTCATGTGACTGGGTGGGCATGGCTAGCTGGTCATGTGACCGGGTGGCCATGGTGATGTGTATAGGGACTACTCAGAGGGCTGAAAAAAGTCATTTCTGACAGGTCCTCGCACTTTTGACTGGTCCTCACACTTATGACCATCCTCACATTTATGCCCGTGCAGCATTCTGAACAACCATGTCACTCAATTCACAACTGCTTCTTTTCACCATGGTGATAAGATAGGGCAAAAAACATAAAATGTGAGGATAGTCGTAAATTCGAGATCTGGTCAAAAGTGCGAGGACCAGTCAAAAATAACTTTTTCAGCCCTCTGAGTAGTCCATGTGCACAAAAGGACATGGTTGACATGGTTGTTAAGAATGCTACAATGGGCATAAATGATGACCAGTCATAAGTACGAAGACCGGTCAAAAGTGCGAGGTCCTGTCAGAAATCACTTTTTTCAGCCCTCTGGGTAGTCCTTTTGTGCATATGGACTAGTCAGAGGGCTGAAAAAGTTATTTTTGACTGGTCCTCGCACTTTTGACCAGATCTCGAATTTACGACTATCCTCACATTTTATGTTTTTTGCCCTATCTTGTCACCATGGTGAAGAGAAGCAGTTGTGAAATGAGTGACACGGTTGTTAAGAATGCTACAATGGGCATAAATGATGACCAGTCATAAGTGCGAAGATCGGTCAAAAGTGCGAGGACCTGTCAGAAATCACTTTTTTCACCATGGTGACAAGATAGGGCAAAAACGTAAAATGTGAGGACAGTCGTAAGTTCGAGGACTGGTCAAAAGTGCGAGGACCAGTCAAAAATAACTTTTTCAGCCCTCTGACTAGTCCATATGCATAAAAGGATACAACAATAGAGAGGGATGAAGGAAGGGAAGGGAAATTAGAGTAGGAGTGAGGGTAAGAGAGGGAGGAAGAGAGGAGGAGAAGGAGAAAGGAAGAGGAAGTAGGGAGGAGAAGAAGAAGGGGAGGAAGAGAAAGTAAGAAGGAAAGAAAAGAGAGAGGTGGTAGGTTTGAGGAGAAAGATCGCTGTACAATAAAAAAGATGAAAGGGAAGAAAGCCAACCCCAAACAAATATAAAGATATTAAGATAAAGAATGAATTGTTAAACTTTAAAGAATAAAAGAGAACAAATATGAATCAATAACAATAATTAGAAACACACATACAAACATACAATGTATTTTCTTTGAACAGAGTATTTGGCCGGTTCACAAATTTAAACAGTGTTTAGTCATTTCAATTAAATTTACAATTTCTATATTTCCTTTTTGCCATATTTATTCCTCATCTATTTTTGTAAAAAAACCAATATTACCCTTCATCCTCATCTCTAATCTTAATCAAATTCAATTTTTCCCTTCTATTCTATATTATACCCCTTCCCATTGTCATCTATTTTTATATCCATCCTCACATTGGTTAATTATGTAATATTACACTTGTTTAATATAAATTTGACATTTTAATATAAATCAATTAGTTATATAACTACCTTTTTTGTACATTAATCAATATGAACATGAATATTCCAATTATTTCCATGCAATCCAATTTCTTACAAATCAATTAATTATATTTACCAATAATAATAAACCAAATAATTTCCCCCATATATTCCTCCAAACCACAACTTAACCATTTCTGCTTTCAACACAATATACAATTAATAGTATCTCAATTATTACAATTCCCTAGTTAAATAGAGCCTTTTTTCTTTTGTGTTTTAAAATCTTGAACTCTCCTCTTTTGCCCTAAATTTCCCATTGTTTGCAGCTACCTTTTTTGGTGAGGAAAAAGAAATCTGCCTGCCTAATTTTCCAACGTTGCAGCAACAGCAAAGCCAACAGCTTGCTTTACTTTCAGTTTCGTTTTTCAGCATAGCTAGGGGGAAAAAAATCTGCTCCAGCAAGCAACAGAGCCCTGAGCAAAACAGCTGAGAGCAGATCAGCTGAGAGTCGGGAGCCGATCTAATCAAGGGCTAATTAGCCTATGCTTAATCTCCGCGGGCCAATAAAATTACAAAAAAACACCGAACCGTTTGTTAAATTGCTGGCTCGCCCGCCCCTCGCCCACCACTATTTATTGGCAATAAATAGTGGTGCGGAGGGGCGGGGCAAGCCAGCAATTTAACACCGGCAGAATCCCACCACTGGCTATAGGGCGGCCCTTTGAAGCCCCGCGGCAAGAATTTAAACAGTTTTTTTTTCCTCTAGCCATCAGCTGGGACTCAGGAGGCAGCAATAGATTGGGAGTGGGTGGGGTAAGCGAATGGCCGGCGATCCAACAGAGCAGAGAGTGAGGGTGAGTGAAGGCGTGGGGGGACGAGAGAGGGCTTTGGCGACCCCTGTGAAATGGCCGTTTGACCCCCAAAGGGGTCGCAACCCCCAGGTTGAGAACCGCTGATCTAAAGGCTCTGTGTGCTGTGTTTTGATCCTGGGTTTGTCTCATAATACTAGTCACTCTGCAAAACTCTGACACACCTCCTATAGCAACTTTTAAGGTTTTATAAAGAATACATTACATTCCTTTAATATATTATTTATCATTATATACATTTTATTGCTGCTTTTGTTGTACTTTTTAAAGTAATTTTATTAAAGATTATAATTGCAACAATAAAAACTAATACAAACTGGAAGAAAGCAAAAAAGTAGAGAGTAAAAGTGCCAAGGAAAGGAAGAAATGTAAAAGAAAAAAATAAAAAGAAGTTACTTCCAACCTTCATCACAACAAATATAAAACAATTTTAGTAATTTTTCACCTCTTACTTTATAACCAATTATCTCTTTGTCCTGTGTTCAATTTCTTATCTATAAATAAATAAATAAATTATAAATAAATTTATTTCATTATCATTTCAGTCCTGGTGTCATCAAAAGTCCATTAAAAGTTGCCAGAAATAACATATCTGTTTTAACCTTGATCAAATAAACCAACCTCATGTTCCTTTTTTTAAACTTCTAACAGTCTTAATTTTAATCCACTCAAGTACTGTTGTAGAACTTATTTCTTTACCTCTTCCCACAAGATTCATCCAAGCTTTAACGTCTTTTGTAAATCTAATATGACACAATTATCCAGATCACTTTCTTGATTTATTATTTGTAATTATTTTTTGACTTCTAAAACATCAACAGATTACATTTTTATATCTAATGAAACCTCTTTTTCCATGTCATTTTTGTAGCCTGTCATTTGTAGATCCACTTTCAGTGTCTCTGTCTTGTCAGATAAAACTTGTTTCTCTTCTGTCATTTCTTCCAAAATCATTTTTTGATCATAGCCTATCTATAGAAGCAAACATCACTATTAAAATTGTTGATATTAATTTCTGATTTCTTTTTTCAAAAGCATCCCACAGTATTTCCAGTGTTAAAATGTTTTGCATCATTCTGTAGTTGTTAAATCAGGTTTATGTATTTTCTCCTTTAATTAAATCTTTAGCTCCCTTTATAGTCCAATTTTTAAAATCTTTTATCTCTTTATGTTCAAAACAAGTTGACTTTCTTATGGGAAAAATTCTTATTAATTACAAAATATCATTTCCAATTTATCTGGATCCTTTCTAAAATCAGCTTTTTGCTGTTTATTTCAAATTTCTTAAGCTTGTAGTTAATTTTTTCTTTCATTAACAATTGAAGGCAGACTCACCCAGTATTTTCAGATGTGTCAATCCAAAGGTTCTAATAGTAGCTAATACACAATTCTTAGAAAAATTAGAAAAAGAAGTATGTGAACTTAGTATCTTTTTAAAACATACAGTTTGAGCAAAATGTCTACCTCATCTCCCAGTACTCAAAACCCACCTGAGAGTGTTATTTTGAGGTCTCCTCAAAAGGAGCAACTGTCTGGAGCACTTGTGGAAATAGTCTGTCCTTTCTTTGGAGAGATTTAAAAAGCCAATGCTTCATTGTTTGTCACAATTGTCAGTTCTATTTTTCAAAAAGCCATCTTCAATCCACCATTTTGTCCTCCAGAAGTCACTACTTTAATTGTAAACTGCTTCCAGATGCTTCAGCGTAGGAAGCAGTATAAAAAATACATTAAATAAATAAGGGAGAATGTCCAAACGTGATATCCTATTTTCTACACTGTTTCTCTTTAAAGAGATAGCAGAAAAAAGCAGGAATCTTGTGTTCTATTCCATGAATAGAATGTCCATTAATTTAACTGAAAAAAGGGTTGTTTTTTTTAACTCTTAGCTCTGTCAGTGAATATTGAAATAGAAAATGATACAGAACAAACTAGTATGAAAATGGAGGTCATCTAATCCAACCCCCTCTGCCCAAGGCAAAAATCCTTAAAGCATCCCAGACAAAATCTTTTCTAGAAAACCTCCAGCCCCAAGTTGTATGTGTCATTAGTCTCCTATTTGTAGCCCTTGGAAGCCCATTTGATCATGATTTCTTGAAAACCAAAAGCACTGATTCTCTTTCGAGGAGAAAAGTAGAAATTTATCCAATGTAAGCAGTAAAAGAGAGAGATCACAGTTAAATGCGTGTCCCTTCTCAAAAAGTTTGATAAATTCTTCCTGGAAGAAGTTTATTAGAGTTTCTAGGGTTATCTTTTTTTTTTTTTGAGTAAAATTTTCTTTATTTTTTAAAACAAACAAACATTTAATACATCAATCCTCCTTTCCCTGTGACATCTCGGTGTTATCTTCTGGGCTTCTTCTCCATCTTCCATAAGTTTCTTCTATCTTCATCTTTGTCCAAACCATGCTAACATTTCATTGCTAAAGCAATGTTATAATCATCATTTATACATAGTTATAATATCAGTCATTTATATCTCTTTTCCAACCAACTATAAAAATGATTCCATGTCTTAAAATATTCTGATTCTTCCTTATCCTTAATCATCAAGGTTAATCTATTCATTTCTGCACAATCTAAATTTTTTTTTATTACTTCTTCTTCCAAAGGTATTTTCTCTGATTTCCAATTTTGAGCATACACAATTCTTGCAGCTGTTATTACATGTATGATCAAATATACATTTTCCTTACTAATTTTTTCTGGAAAGATACCCAATAGGAACAACTCTGGTTTAAATTCAATGTGTTGCTGTATCATTTCTTCCAACCAGATTTTAATTTTGTACCAGTAACATTTTGCTTCAGAACAGGTCCACCACATATGATAATAAGATCCTGGTGTTTGATGACATTTCCAGCAGGTAGCCGATTTATCTTTAAACATTTTTGTTAACTTCTCCGGTGGCAAATGTCTCTATAAAACATTTTATATTGGTTTTCCTTATATGCAGTGGACATTGTTAATTTATAGTTCCTTTCCCATAGTTGTTGCCATTTTTCAAACTCAATTGGATAATCAAAATTTCTACCCCAGGCTATCATTGTTTCTTTTACTTGCTCCTTCTCCAATTCAATGTACAGCAAAAAGTTATAATTTTTTTTATTAAGTTTTCCTCTGTTCCCATGAGTATCTTATCCAGTTCAGTCTTTTCCGTATAAAAACCATATAATTTAGTATCTTTTTCATATCTTGATCTTATCTGCATATACATATACCAATCTATCTCAATTCCCTGTTGTTCCAATTCTCGTTTCTCTTTCAATTCCCCCTTATCCATTAGTAACTCATTATATCTAACAATATTTCCAAAATTAAAAACATTTGGGTGTGTTAAAGCTTCTGTTATTGATAACCATGTTGGTATTTTCACATAAAATTTATCTCTAACCTTCTCTAACCAGTAACAATGCATTTCTTATATAATGTCTATGAAAGTATGTGTATATCTTACTTCTACCATGCCATAAAAAGACATGCCATCCCAGTTGTAAATCATGCCCTTCCAGTGTTAGCAACCTTGTATTTCTTAGTTCAATCCATTCCTTCAACCATGTCAATACTGCTGCTTGATAATATAATTCCCAATTTGGTAAACCAAATCCCCCTCGTAGTCTCGTGTCTTGCAACATTCTTAAATTTATTCTTGCTTTTTTCCTTTGCCATATAAATTTCCTCATGATCTTATTAAGATATTGAAAGTAAGTCTTTTCAATTTTTATTGGCACAGTTTGGAATAAAAATAATAATCTTGGTAATATGTTCATCTTTATCAATGCAATCCGACCCATAAGTGATAGTTGAAGGTTCTTCCATTTTTCCAAGTCTTTTTCAATTTGTTGCTTTAACTTGTAGTAGTTTTCTTCTTTTATTGTTGCACATTTTGAAGTTAAGTATACTCCCAAATATTTAACTTTTTTCACCACTTCTATATCTAAATTTTCTTTTATCTCTCTATTTTGTTTTTCTGTTGTATTCTTCACCAACATTTTTGTTTTGTCTTTGTTTATTTTCAAACCGGATACTTTTCCATATCCTTCTATCTGTTCTAGTAATTTAGGGCCTGTTATTTATGGTTCCTCTATAATGAAAACGAAATCATTGGCAAACGCTTGTAGTTTGTACTCCTCTTTTTTGACTTTCATCCCTTTTATCTCATAACTCCGTCTAATGTTCCTGTTTAAAACTTCTAGAGTCAAAATAAACAGCAATGGTGATAGAGGGCATCCTCTTAATCTTTCCTGTCATTTCTCCATTCATCATTATCTTGGCAAATTGTCTGTCGTAGATTGTTTTTATGGTATTTATAAATCTCTCCCCAAAATCCATTATCTGTAATTGCTTTATCATAAATTGCCAGTTCACATTATCAAAGGCTTTCTGTGCATCCAGGAACATCAACACCATTTGTTTTTCTGGGTGAGTCGCATAATATTCCAAGGTATTCAAAATCATCCTCATATCTCTAATTTGTCTTTTTGGTAAGAATCCATTTTGATCACTGTGGATATATTCATTTAATGGTTTTTTCAACCTATTTGCCATTATTGAAACAAAAATTTTATAATCTACATTTAATAATAAAATAGGTCTATAATTTTTAATCAAGTGTAAATCTGTATCTTCTTTAGGTATGAGTGTCACATATGCCTCTTTCCATGAATCTTGCATTTTAGCCTCTAATAATAATTCATTAAATAAATCCAGCATTACAATACTAATCACTTCTTCCAATGTTTTATACAACTCAGCTGGTAAACCATCTGGTCCAGGTGCTTTTCCACTCTTTTGTCTTTTTAGTGCTTCTGTTAATTCCATCATTGTTATTCTTTCATCTAACATTCCTTTAAATTGTTCTGATATTTTAATTAAATCTGATTTTTCCAGGTAGTTTTGTATCTCCTCCTCGGGGATCTTCTCTTGAGAATAAAGTTTTTCATAATATTCTTGGATTACTTTCTTTTTTTCTTCAGTTCTATGTTGTAATTTCCCTTCTTCATCTTGTAAATATTTTATAACTTTTTCCTCCTCTATTCTTAGTTTATACGCTAGCCATCTTCCTGGTTTGTTCTCCGTATTGGTGGAGACAGCAGCCAGGCATGGGTAGTTCTCGCCTAACAGATTGAAGGACTGAGTCTGTTGAAGTTGTTAAGTCCCGCCTTCCTTGTTAGGGGCTTCCAGCTTTTTTCTCAGTCCTCAGACTGGACAGATGTGTGTGGGAGTATTTCTCTGCAGAATTTGTACTTTACTTGGATTTCTTCTGCCTTTCCTTGGATTTGTGAGTGTATATCTGTTTGCCTGCTGGCAAGCAGCTTATATTAATATGGCATTTGTTTTTTCGTTGTTAATTTGTCCCAGACCCTTTCTTAAAGTTTTTGAGTTTTGTTTTTTTTTTTATTAGATTTTTATACCGCCCCCTCTCCCGAAGGACTCGGGGCGGTGAACAGCCAAAATTAAAAACATACAATTTAAACATTAAAATACGTTTAAAACAGAATTAAATCCAAAATGGCTCCCCAATTTAAAACGCCTTACCCATGACCCTATAAATAAGACAAATTTAAAATCTAAAATTTCCACATTTAAAATTTCCACATTTAAAAATGGGGAAGATTTAGGCCAGGCCAGCTTGATGAAATAGAAAAGTCTTAAGCGCGCGGCGGAAGGTGCGCAGATCCGGGATCCTACGTATCTCCGGGGGGAGCACGTTCCAGATCGTAGGTGCCCCCACAGAGAAGGCTCTCCCCCTAGGGGCCGACAGCCGACATTGTTTGGCCGACGGCACCCGGAGGAGCCCCTCTCTATGGGAGCGTACTGGCCGGTGGGAGGCTATTGGTGGTAGCATGCAGTCCCGTAAATAACCAGGTCCTAAGCCATGGAGCGCTTTAAAGGTGATAACCAGAACCTTGAAGCGCACTCGGAAGACCACCGGGAGCCAGTGCAGCTCGCGCAGGAGAGGTGTTACATGGGAACTCCATGTCGCTCCCATCACCACCCGCGCGGCCGCACTCTGCGCCAGTTGGAGCCTCCAAGTGCACCTCAAGGGGAGCCCCATGTAGAGAGCGTTGCAATAGTCCAGACGAGAGGTAACGAGGGCATGAGTGACTGTGTGTAGGGAGTCCCGATCTAGATAGGGACGCAACTGGCGGATCAGGTGAACCTGATGAAAAATCCTCCCGGTCACGGCCGTCACATGCTCTTCTAAAGACAGCCGTGAATCCAGGAGGACACCCAAGTTGCGAGCCCTATCCGTGGGGGCCAATGATTCGCCCCCAATAATCAGCGATGGCACCAGCTGACTATATCAGGACATCGGAAACCACAGCCACTCGGTCTTGGATGGGTTGAGCCTGAGCCTGTTCCTCCTCATCCAGATCCGTACGGCCTCCAGGCACTGGGACATCACTTCAAGGGCATCGTTGGGGTGGTCCGGGGTGGAGTTGTACAGCTGGGTGTCATCCGCGTACTGATGGTACTTCACCCCAAAACCACGGATGATCTCGCCCAGCGGCTTTACATAAATGTTGAACAAAAGGGGCGAGAGGACTGATCCCTGCGGCACCCCACATATGAGGGGCCTCGGGGTCGACCTCTGCCCCCCTGTCAACACAGACTGCAACCGGTCAGAGAGAAAGGAGGAGAACCACCTTAGTACGGTGCCTCCCACCCCCAACTCTTCCAACCAGTGCAGCATGATACCATGGTCGATGGTATCAAAAGCCGCTGAGAGATCTAACAGGACAGAGGAGCAACCCCTGTCCCGAGCCCTCCAGAGATCATCAACCAACGCGACCAATGCTGTTTCCGTGCTGTACCCAGGCCTGAAACCCAACTGGAATGGATCCAGATACGACGCTTCATCCAGGTACTGGGGAAGCTGTCCCGCAACCACACTCTCAACAACCTTCGCCACAAAACGAAGGTTGGAGACTGGACGAAAATTAGCCAATATTGCCGGGTCCAGGGAAGGCTTCTTGAGGAGGGGCCTCACCACCGCCTCCTTAAGGGCGGCGGGGAAGACACCCTCACCCAATGAAGCATTTATAATCCCCTGGAGCCAGCCTCGCGTCACCTCCCGGGAAGCCAGCACTAACCAGGAGGGACACGGGTCCAACAAACATGTGGTCGCATTCAATCTACCCAGAATCCTGTCCACGTCATCTGGGGTCACAGGATCAAACTCATCCCAGATAACAGTCTCAAGACCTGCCTCCGTCACTCTCGCTGGATCTACCCAGTCAGAGTCCAGACCTTCCCGAATCTGAGTGATTTTGTCATACAGATACTGAACAAAATCCTCGGCTCTTCCCTCCAAGGGGTCCTCCCGCGCTTCCTGGTGAAGCAGGGAGCGGGTCACCCTAAACAGGGCGGCCGGGCAATTATCTGATGACGCAATAAGAGCAGCAAAATGCGTACATTTTGCTGCTTTTATCGCCACTAGGTAAGTCCTAATATGGGAATTTACCAGTGTCCGGTCCGATTCAGAAAGACTAGCTCTCCAACTACTCTCTAGGCGTATTTTCTGGCGCTCCATCTCCCTCAGCTCCTCGGTAAACCAAGGAGCCAGGCGAGATCTGCGCGGGGTCAGAGGCTGCAAAGGCACGACTCGATCCAGAGCCCCAGCGGCCGCCCTATCCCAGGCGGCCACTAGGTCTCCAGTCGAGGCGTGAGCCAGAACCTCAGGAATTGGCCCAAGCTCCGTCTGGAACCTGTCGGGTTCCATCAGGCGCCTGGGGCGGTACCATCTTATCGGTTCCGCCTCCCTGCAACGGGGTGCCGCGGTTCGAAGGTCAAGGCGAAGGAGAGAGTGATCCGACCATGACAAGGGCTCAATGACTATATCCCCTATCTTAAAATCACTCAACCACTGTCCAGAGACAAAAACCAAGTCCAGTGTGTTTCCCCCAGTGTGCGTAGGGTCATGAATTAGCTGGGTCAGGTCCATGGCCGTCATGGAAGCCATGAACTCCCGAGCCACCTCAGACGACTCACCCACAGACGGCAGGTTGAAATCCCCCATGACCATAAGTCTGGGGGTATCAACCGCCACCGGGGCGATAACGTTGAGTAGCTCAGGCAGGGTTGCTGCCACGTGGCAGGGAGCCAGGTATGTGATCAGCAAGCCCATCTGAACCCCATGGCCCCACTTCACAAGGAGGGACTCACAACCAGCTGTGTGAGGTACAGTGGTCTCCCTCGGCCTAAGGCCTTCTCTAATAATAACCGCTACTCCCCCGCCCCTCCCCTGTGACCTCGGCTGATGGAATGCGTGGAAGCCTGGTGGGCACATTTCTACCAGAGGGACCCCTCCCTCCGGGCCCAACCAGGTCTCCGTAATACCCGCCAGGTCCGTTCCCCCCTCCTGAACAGGATCACAGATGAGGGGGGCTTTATTTACTACGGACCTGGCGTTGCACAACATCAGACGAAGGCCCGGGCCGTGAGGATCTGTGCAACCTGGCGAACGGGTGGAGCCTTGGGGGCCGGAGCACCCTACCGCTTGGAGACAGTGGGTGCATGCTCCCTTAACATGATATGGCCCCCTGCTCCCACCATATCTACCCCTCCCACTCACAGTACAGATGGTAAAAACACAGTCTGAACAAGCTCGACCCCCTCCATTGCCCCCGGGTCCCCCACCCGCCCCGCCGCGCGTCATGGCCGGGCCCGACCTTCCCCTTGGTGGGTTATCCCCCAAACCCACGACCCTAATTCCAAAACCACCCCCCTCCCCAAAACCCTTAAAAGATTAGACACAGACAATTTTAAAAAACCCCGCAACCCCCTCTTTGTGACATGCCACCTCTCGGGGTTCCAAAGCCCGTCATCAAGGTAGGCACTCGATAGAATGGAGGGCCAAGCCTGCGAGACGGGGGAGTCTCGCAGACCAAGAAGCTCCGCTGCTGAGTACAGTTTGATCATAGTGGATAGACATGACCATATCCTGAGGGTCCTTAAAAAGGACAGGGGAGAAGACAGAGAAATGGGGAATCTCACACATAATTCACGGGACCAAGTCCACTGTCCCCTCACAACAGAGGACACAGTCCAAATCCACAACGACCACAATCCAAGGGGGAAAATCGATCCAACCACCCTCTCACGGTGATTAGGTCAGCTGGTCCGCCCCCTCTTGTGGTGAGGTGGCAGCAATAGAACCAGTACATCCAAACAGTGTCCAGGGATCAGATCCAAAAACCGCCCTCTCACGGCGGTTGGTCCGATGGTCGGGTCCCCACCGCTGGTAAAGTGCTTATGTGTGAACACATCCCGATTCAGCCCTCAGGAGGCCCCAACACCAAGCCACCCTCTCACGGTGGCCAACTGGTGTCCAACCCCCTTAGCCGAGGGGATGCAGCCATGAACCGACCTCCATTTTCCATACCCCTCTCCACAGTCAGGGGGTTCAGCTGGTAGTGAAAACATAGTGAAAGTGAGTCCCACAGGCTAAAGTTGGCCCAAGTGGGCCCAGTCTTAAAAGAGAGCGCTGGAGGAGAGAAAAGTGGGGCGGAAGTGGGGCAGTTGTCTCAAGTCCCCAACCCCCGCACAACCACAGTTTGAGGCCACCTGAGGCCTGGGAAAAAGTCACACCAGGTCCTTTTCGCCCCAACCATGGTTGCAGGTCTTCCGATCTTAATTAGTTCTCGTTGGTTCATTGCCCCCCCAACTCCTAAACTCCGACTCCAAGGTGGGGGTCGCCAGCGCCCTCTGACCGCCAGGCAGCCTCCATCGTCATCGCCGCTGCACCATCGTCGCCAACCCTAAAAAAGCCTGGCGACGCCCCAGAGATCTTCGGGGGTGCCCGACACGTCTTGTAACTCTTCGGGCACCCCCCCCCGGGCTTAAAAACTTATTGCGCGGCGGCGCCCCGGCGCAACGCCGCCCCGGCACTTAGATGGCCTCCAGCTTCAGAAAACACTGCCGACGCCCAGCTGATCAGCCCGTCGCTCCCGACATCGCGCTGTCCCCTCTGCTCAGTCACGGAGGGGGAAAAAACCCTCTCCGTGCTGGCAGAGAGCTCCCCTGACCGGTCCTGGGGGTCATAGCTCTTCAAAACGACCCCAAAGGACCCAGAAGGTAGGTCGGCGCCCCATCCTCAAATCGCGGTCCCAGCGGGCGCCGCCATCTTGGGCATGCGCAGAAGGCAAAATTGCATGTTATGTTGTTGCACATGATTGGAATCACAGAAAAAGATCTTATTTTATTGTGAATTTGGGGGTCTGGGACTGGCGTTTGGGGTGTTGAGCCCTGTTTGTTTGTGCTGGATTGCATTCTAAAGCGCTTAGAAGAGCTGTGCTCTGAATGGGGCTGACCGGGCGGCCATTTTGGTTTACTTATTGAGCTGCTCCACATATTATTTCAGGAGTTTTTGCGCTCCACGTGGCCTCACTATGGAGGAATTTCTCAGCCCAGCGCTTGCCGTGTCTGTGACCACGATCGGGCTCTTTAGAAACTGAAAAATTTCAGTAAATGACTCAGGAGTTTTTTGTTTAGTGCTCCATTTAACCGCCTCTTAATTCAGCTGCAGCAATATTAAGGGCCTTGAGCTCCACGTGGGCGGTCGCCATTTTGGATTCAAAAATAAAAGCCTCAAAAAATTTTTCTGCATCTTTTTAAACCTTTGAGGCTTGGATGTTAATGCTGCCTAGCTGGTTTTTTCCTGTAGTCTTTTTTTTTAAAAAAATAATCTTTATTTACATTTCGTTTAAAAAGAAAAGACAAACAACATAAAATGACAAACATAACAATACAACAATAAATATATGAACTTCCATATAGTACCCTAGTACACACGTATTCGGTACTATAACTCTAAATTATATTCCGGAGAAGGCAGAACATCTTATATCTCTTAATGCATCCCTTAGGTCTATCCGACCACACTTGTCTTATATAGTATATATTTCTCTTCCAATCTCAGTCCTCATCTAATGTGGGTTATAAATTCCTCTTTTCTAACCAATTATAAAATTTGTCCCAAACTAAACCTACTTGTGTTTGCTCTCTATCCTGTAACTTTTTAGTTAGCGTATCCGCTTCCGCACATTCCAATTTTTTTTTTATAATAGCCTCCTCTGTTGGGATATTTTGGTTCTTCCAAAATTGAGCGTATATCAGTCTCGCCGCTGTAATGATATGTAATGCCAAATACCATAGGTCCTTTTTTATATTTTCCAGTTTGGAGCCGAGCAGGCATGTCTCTGGTCGCCAGTCAATCTTTAACACTAATATCTCGTTAAGCCATTTTTTGATTTTCCCCCAAAATATCACTGCCTTCGGGTATGACCACCATTGGTGATAGTAAGTGCCATGATCCCCTCCACATTTCCAACAATCCGCCGATTGCCCTGGGAACATTTTAGCTAGTCTATTAGGCGGTAAATGCCACCTATAGATCATTTTATAGATATTTTCTTTCTTTCTTTCTTTCTTTCTTTCTTTATTTATTTCTTTATTTATTTATTGCGATTTATATGCCGCCTTTCTCCCTAGGGACTCAAGGCGGCTTACAAAATGACAACTTCAATACAAATCACAATACAATACCAAATTAAAATCAGTAACCCAATTAAAAAACAATTTAAAATTATACCAGTGTACCCCCAAACGGATCAGTTTAGTTGGCGGAAGAGCCACGTCTTCAGCTCACGACGGAAGGAAAGAAGGTCGGGGGCTGTCCTGAGCTCAGTGGGCAATCCATTCCAGAGGGTCGGGGCTCCCACAGAGAACGCCCTCCCCCTGGGGGTCGTCAGCCGACATTGTTTGGCCGACGGCACCCTGAGGAGGCCGACTCTGTGAGAGCGCACAGGACGATGGGAGAACGGCTGGAGATGGTCCTGCAAGTACCCTGGGCCTAAGCCATGAAGGGCTTTATAGGTGAGCACCAGCACCTTGAAACATATCCGCAGTGCCACCGGTAGCCAATGCAGCTCACGCAGGAGAGGTGTTACACGGGAGTATCT
This sequence comes from Arizona elegans, assembly GCA_022577455.1. Lineage (NCBI taxonomy): Eukaryota > Metazoa > Chordata > Lepidosauria > Squamata > Colubridae > Arizona > Arizona elegans. The sequence goes on along the minus strand of JAKOOJ010000010.1, from coordinate 33,070,203 downwards.
AGATGCCCCCGTAACTACCCGCGCGGCTGCATTTTGGACTAGCTGAAGCCTCCGGACACATCCCAAGGGCAGCCCCATGTAGAGGGTGTTACAGTAGTCCAACCTAGAGGTAACAAGGGCGTGAGTGACCGTGGCGAGGGCATCCCGGTCTAGGAACGGGCGCAACTGGCGCACAAGACGGACCTGTGCGAAGGCCCCCCTGGTTACGGCTGTCAGATGGTCATCTAAAGACAGCCGAGAATCCAGGAGGACACCCAAGTTGCGGACCCTATCGGAGGGAGCAAGGGTTTCACCTCCGATCATTAAGGATGGAACCTCCAGATCCCGGGATGCCGGCATCCACAGCCACTCAGTCTTGGAAGGGTTAAGTCTAAGCCTGTTCCTCCCCATCCAAACCCGCACCGCTTCCAGGCAATGGGACATCACGGAAAGGGCATCCCTAGGGTGGTCAGGGGTGGAGATGTAGAGCTGGGTATCATCAGCATATTGATGATACCTCACCCCAAAACCACGGATGATCTCACCCAGCGGTTTCATATAGATGTTAAAGAGCAGAGGAGAGAGAACCGAGCCCTGAGGCACCCCACAAGTGAGAGGCCTCCGGGAGGATCCCTGACCCCCTGCCCAAACAGACTGCAGACGGCCCGAGAGATAGGAGGAGAACCACCGTAAAACGGTGCCTCCTAACCCCATCCCCCTGAGCCGCTGCAGCAGGATACCATGGTCGATGGTATCGAACGCCGCTGAGAGGTCAAGAAGGACCAGGATGGAGGAGCAACCCCCATCCCTGGCCCGCCAGAGATCATTTACTAGGGCGACCAATGCCGTTTCCGTGCTGTGGCCACACCTGAAACCAGATTGGTAAGGATCCAGGTAGTCAGTTTCCTCCAGGAATTGAGGGAATTGCTGTGCCACCACGGACTCAACAACCTTCGCTAAAAAGCGAAGGTTGGAGACTGGACGGTAGTTGTTAAGTACGTCAGGATCCAGGTTAGGCTTCTTAAGGAGGGGTCGAACCACCGCCTCTTTAAGCGCAGCGGGAAAGACCCCTTCCTTTAATGAAGCGTTGACAATAGCCTGGATCCAGTCTCCAGTCACCTCCCTGGCTGCCAAAACAAGCCAGGAGGGACAAGGGTCCAGTAAACATGTGGAAGACCCCAGCCTACCCATAATCCTGTCCACGTCATCCAATGAAACAGGCTCAAACTCAACCCAGATGTCTCCACCGAGACTAGGCCCTGTCACCTCAACGGACTCTGTCCAGTCGGAGTCCAACCCGGTCCGAATCTGAGTGATTTTATCTTGCAGAAACTGTGCAAAGTCCTCAGCACGGCCCTGTAAGGGGTCCTCCCTCGCTCCCTGATTAAGGAGGGAGCGGGTCACTCTAAACAGGGCTGCTGGGCGATTTTCTGCAGATGCAATGAGAGTGGCGAAATAGTTACGTTTCGCCACTTCCATCGCCACAAGATAAGACCTAATATGGGTTCTTAGTTGTGTTCGGTCGGACTCGGATCGGGAGGATCTCCAACCACCCTCCAGGCGTCTTTTCCGACGCTTCATTTCCCTGAGCTCCGCGGTAAACCAAGGAGCCGCCCGGGATCTGTGTCGGATCAGAGGCCGCAAAGGCGCGATTTGATCCAAGGCCCCCACCGCAGCCTGTTCCCAGGCCGTGACAAGGGTCTCAGATGAATCGTGGGCTAAGGAGGCGGGAAATGACCCAAGCTCCATCAGGAAACTTTCGGGTTCCATCAGGCGCCTGGGGCGGAACCATCTTACTGGTTCCGCACCCCTGCGACGGGGGATGGCGGAGGAAAAGTCGAGTCTAAGGAGGGAATGATCAGTCCATGACAGAGGGTCAATAGATAGAGTCCCCTCCCCACGATCATTTATCCACTGTCCAGAGAGAAAAATAAGGTCGAGTGTGTGTCCTCCAATATGAGTTGGGCCCTGTACAATCTGAGTCAGGTCCATGGCCGTCATGGAGGTCATGAACTCCCGCACCAACTCAGATGACTCACCGGCCGATGGCAAATTGAAATCTCCCACCACCAAAAGGTTGGGGAGTTCCACCGTCAATTCGGCTAAGACATCTAGTAGTGCGGGCAGGGCTGAGGCCACGCAGCTGGGGGAGAGGTACGTGATCAACAGCCCAGACTGAACTCCAGGGTCCCATTTCAAAAGGAGGGATTCACACCCGCCAACCTGAGGAACAGTGACCTCCCTAGGCCTAAGACTTTCCTTAATAACTACCGCCACTCCTCCGCCCCTCCCCTGGAGTCGTGGCTGGTGTAGTATCCGGAAAGCTGGGGGACACAAATCCACAAGAGGGACACCGCCCTCCGGCCCCAGCCAGGTCTCAGTGATACAAGCCAGGTCCGCGTCCTCCTCGTCTATAAGATCTCGGACGAGGAGTGTCTTGTTCACCACGGACCTGGCGTTTAAGTACACCAGTCGGAGTCCAGGGCTCCGCACTCTGTCGCCGTCAGGGGAGCAGGATGAGCTGAGGGGGCAGGAGGGCGCCGCCGCTTGAACGAAGCGGCAGCGCCCTCCTAGCCCCCCCTCTCCCGACCTCTGCGTCTCCCAACTGTCACAAGGATTGGAAGACCCTCTCTCCGCTGAGCCTCTTTGTTCCCTCCTCCTCCCTCCCTCCCCCCACAACCATCCGACGGGCTCAATTGCTGAACCGTAAGAGCCGCCCCCGGCTCAACCCTTACCACCCGCCTCCCGGGTCCCCTTAAAATTTGATTAAAAACATTAATTAAAAAACCCCTCAAACCACGCTTAGAAGCATGCCACCACTCGGGGTTCCAAAACCTGTCCTTGAGGTAGGCCTTCGATAAATTCGAAGGCCATGTCTGCGAGAGGGGGGCATCTCGCAGAGCAAGGAGGGTCGCCGAAGTGTAAGCCATAATAAATATGAGAAGTGGATGGAAAATAGCAACAAGAAACCGAGATGATAAACAAGAGGGATAATGATGGTAAAATAGGAGTCAACCCAGGCTGGCATAACCACCGCTCTCTCACAGCGGTGGAGAATCCAAGGCTGCAACAAATGAGTCCCGCGGAATCAGCCGCAGCCACCCTCTCACGGTGACTAGGTGGGGAACATCCACCGGCGGAGTCATAGAGCAGTTCCTAGGAACATGATGCAGCAGCAGTCCACCAGGATTCATAGTTCATCAGTCTGTAACTCTATAACTCTGTCCAATACAATGAGACCAATAAGGCAGTAATAGGGGTGAAAAGATAAGATGTAACACTTTATGGTGTGAGAGGAGCCAGGAGTCAGATAGCATTTCAAATAGGGGAGATGACAAAAGAACCAACAGACAACTGAAGATGAGTAAAACAAACAGGCCGAACCAGGCAGGCAACAGTCGGGGGGGGGCGACAACAAATGGGGGAGGGAGAGACCCCAGGGAAGAGCAAGATGGATAATTATCACTTCCCCTCCGGCCAACTCCCCGCCCCCCAGATCTTCTTCAGGACCACCTGCCCCGCAGTCATAGCCTGTCCTCGCTGGGCAGTTACAGCCCAGATCTTCCCGGCCTCTCATCTCCAGTGTGACATTCACCGCCATCAACAAGGTTGCCACAGTACCCGCTGCCTTAATCTCAGCGGATTCATCAGGGGGGGGCTGACGATCTTACAGCAGCCATAGCGCCTGTAGCCTCCCCCGATTAGATGTAAAATTGCCGAGTGTCTGCAGCGTTTAATAGTGCCGATCCGACCGGTAAAACTCCAATGGCTTCAGCGCGATTGCAGGGCTGACGCCGCCCTCCCAGCGGCACCCTCCCAGCGGTGCCCAGCTGATGCAATCCTCTCATCGCTGTTCCTGGGTCATCCGAGAGCCGTCTTCTGTCGGAGACGGCTCATTTGAACTGTCAAAGGCTCAGCATATCGGGCAGGGGGCCGATGAGTGGAGAAACGGCCTTCCCCCGGTTTCCTGTCGCAACTCCTTCATCCCGATCTCAGCCGGCACTTCGGGGAACCGCCATCTCGCACATGCACAGCTAGTTTACCTTTATAGGCCGTAGATACAACAAGTTTCATGTTATCCCACCAGATCTCTTGCCATTTATCTAGGTATATTGGGTATCCAAAATTCTTCTCCCAGGCAATCATAGAATCTTTGACTATTTCTTCACCTATCTCTGATTTCATAAGCAATTTATAAGATTTTGAGATCATACCCTTTTCTTGACCCATCAAAATTTTATCTAATTCTTGTAATCCTCCATCAATCCCTCTTCCATCCCTATCCTTTTGGTATTTAGACTGGATCTGCTGCAGATAACTCCACCAATCCATCTGCACTCCTTGGGTGGTTAATTCCTGTTTGGATTTTAATTTCCCTTGTGAATTTAGTAGGTCCTTGTATGTTAATTTTTTAGCCACATTATATAAATTAGGATATGTCACTGCTTCTAAAGGTGCTAACCAACCGGGTGTTTTGATGTAGTATTTTTTACTGATCTTTTCCCAATTTTGAATTAAGATCTTTCTTAGATAATGTCTGGTAAACCATTTACTCAATGGGATATTCTCACGCCAAAGCGCCTTATGCCAACCCTGTTGTATATCAAAGCCTTCTAACTTAAGGAGCCGATTATTGGATAAAGTAATCCACTCTTTTACCCAGGTTAATAAGGCAGCTGAATAATACATCTCCCAACATGGAAGTCCTAAGCCTCCTCTTTCCTTTACTTCTTGCATCATCTTTCTTTTAATCCGTGGTTTCTTCCCCGGCCAAACAAATTTCGATATTATTTGATTCAACTCTATAAAAAATTTCTTAGCTAAGCTCACTGGTGCAGTCTGAAATAAAAAGTTAAACTTTGGTAAAACATAGGATTTCACAGTTGTAACTCGCCCAAGTAGTGAAAGTTGTATTTTACCCCATCTCTCTAGATCTTTTTTGATTTGAATTAATAATTTATTGTAATTATCCTCCTGTATACTCGAACATCTATTAGTTGGCCAAATTCCCAGATATTTAACTTTATTGACTACTTTTAATCCAGTTACCACCTGTAGCTCTCTCTTAGGTTCTTCTCGAATATTCTTAGTTAATATATTTGTTTTGTTCTTATTAATTAGTAATCCAGCTACTGCCCCGAATTCTTCGATTGTCTCTAACAAATATAAACAGGATTCTATGGGCTCTTCCAGAATAAAAACCATATCATCAGCAAAGGCCTGGGTTTTATATACCTGTTGTCCAATTCTAAGGCCTTTAATTTTTTCTTCTTTCCTTATTTTACGTAATAGGGTCTCTAATGATAGAATAAAAAGTAAAGGAGATAGGGGACATCTCTGTCTTGTGCCTTTGCCAATAACAAATTCTTCCGTCAAGTCCCCATTTATCAATAATCTAGCCACTTGTTTGGAGTAAATAGCTTTGATCGCATTTATAAACCTCTGCCCGAATCCCATATATTCTAGTTAGGCTATTATAAAATCCCAATTAACCCTATCAAATGCCTTCATGGCATCTATAAAAACTAATGCAACCTGTTTGCCTGGGTGTTCTTCATAGTATTCTAATATATTTAACATAAATCTCATATTATCCCGTAATTGTCGTGATGGTAGAAATCCATTTTTATCCATGTGTATAAATTCATTCAAAAACCCTTTTAATCTATTTGCCAAAATTGTAGTGAAATTTTTATAATCTGAATTCAACAGGGAAATCGGTCTATAATTTTTTATATCTGATGGGGGGGATCTTCCTTAGGAATCAAACTAATATTTGCTTCTCTCCATGAATGGGGGATTTCCGCTTTTCCCAATACTTCATTAAATAGATCCTTCATATGCTCTCCCATAACTTCAAACATTGCCTTGTATAGTTATGCTGGAAGTCCATCTGTGCCAGGGGTTTTTAGATTCCCCTGTTTCTTTACTGCTTTTTCAATCTCCATTAAAGTAATTTCCTCCTCTAGTATCTCTTTCGTTAAATTGGATATCCTAGGTAGATCCGAATTCTCTATGTAATTTTTTATTGCACCAGATGAAATTTCCTCCCTTTTATACAATTCTTTATAGAAATCCACTGCAATTTTTTCCTTTCCTTTTTTATCTTTTAGTAAATTCCCTTCCTTGTCTTCCAATTGGCCTATTCGTCTACTCTGTTTTTCTTTTTTTAATCTAAATGTCAGCCATCTTCCTAATTTATTAGCTGATTCAAAGTGTTTTTGTTTTGCTCTCCTTATCTTATCTTTCATTTTATCCAATTCTAAGAGATTAAGCTGATGTCTTAGTAATATTATTTGTTCTTTTGCTCCTACAGAGAGTGGGTTATCTTGTAATTTTTCCTCCGCCTTTATTAATTTACTTATGAACTCGCCTCTTTCTTGTTCTTCTTTTTTGTGTTTATTGGCCATATATTTAATGCTAATCCCTCTTATAAAGGCTTTGGCGGTGTCCCATATTATTTGCAGAGACATTCCCGGTGTTTTATTCTCTTGGAAGAACCGAGGTATTTCTATTTTAAGCTTCTGTATGAACTCAGTCTCTTTTAAAATCTCTGGCCTCATCATCCATCTTCTTCTATTTTTCTCTTCCTTCTTTAATGTAACTAGTACTGGATTATGATCTTCCCAGTCATTCGGCATAATTCTAATCTCTGTTACTAGGGAGTTAAGTTCTTGTGTCAACCAAATCATGTCCAGCCTGGACCATGATTTATGTCTCGATGAGTAATAAGTAAATTATTTTTTGGTCGGATTGTACTCACGCCATGTATCTTTCAGTCCTAATTCCTCTCTCATTTCATTGCAAATGACTGGTAAGATTATCCTATCTTGTCCTCCTTTTCTTTTTTGATTTTCCCCTGCTTTATAATCCTGTATCCTATTAACAACTGCATTGAAATCTCCCAGAAGACATACCTGCTCATAGTCCAAATCACGGATTTCTCTTTGTATTTTTCGGAAGAACAATTTATGTTTAGAATTTGGAGCATAAATTCCTATCAGTAAAACTTTACTCTGAGATATTTCCACCTCTAACATTAACATTCGTCCCTCTTCATCTGCGAAAAGTTGTTTTGGGGAAAGATACTCTTTTACATACATTGCAACACCTCTCTTTCTCTCCTCTGAGGCTGCTACAAACAATTTCCCTGCTTTAGGGCATTTCAATAAGTTAGCCTGTGACAATTTAATATGTGTTTCTTGCATACAAACAATATCCACATTAATTTTCACAATTTTGGTTAATATACGTCTCCTCTTAGCCGGAGCATTGAGGCCATTGACATTAACTGTCAATAGTCTCACTCCTTGATCCATCCCTATTTATTGGTCCCTTTAATTTTAGCTACTGAGCGAGTTTCAATCCCGTATTCTTCTATTTCTCCTTCCTCCCCCTTCCCCCCATTTCGTTTCCCCTTTCCTTGGTATGCTTGTATTTCTCTCTCATTTCTCCACTCCTCTTTCTGATCTTTCTGATTCTTTTTATCTATTTCTTTCTCTCTTTCCCCTTCATTGGGTCCAAAGAAGTTTTCACAAAAATCCTGTGCATCCTGTATATTTTCAATTTTTATCTTTCGGTCTTGCCAGGTCACCAAAAGTCCTTCCGGCAATAACCATCGATAAGGCACATTGTGTTTTCTTAATTGCGAGGTTATAAACTGATAACTTTGTCTCTGTTCTCGCACCCTTCTAGGGATCTGCTTTAAAAATGTGATTTGCCGTCCCTTATATGTAATGTTCTGATCCCTGGCCTTATGAAGGGTTTAGTCTCTAAGCGCCTTTTTAGTAAATCTTATGTGTATTTCTCTAGGCAGATTATGCCGCCTCGCGTAGTTGGTATAAACACGATAGGCCTCATCTATCTCGCCACAAACTTCTTCCTTGTTCCTCCCCACTACTTCAGCAATCACTTCTCCCACAATTTCCTCTAATCGTTCCTCTCTGTCCTCTGCCACATTTTGCAAACGTAAGAAGAAAGCAGACTTCTCCATCTCTAAAAATACTATTTCCTCTTCGAGTTTCCCGACTGCTTGAGCACATCTCCTTTCACAAATGTCTATTTGAGTTTCAACTCTTTCGGTAGATTTTTCAACCTCAGTCAATCTCTCCTCATGTTTCGTCAGAGTTGATCTCATCTCTCCCAGTGTCTCTTTGATTTGTTTCATCTCTCCTCATAATTCACTCATCTCTGTTTTCAGGTCCTCGAAATTTTTAGATGTAACTTATTGGTTCTTTTCAATTAGCTCTTGAATATTTTGGAACATTGTCTGCATTCCTTGCATTGTGATTGGTTTCTCTGCTGTTGGTAAGTTTTCAGCTGATTTTCTTAAGCCTGGAGGCGTTGTGATTGGTGAAGATGCCGCTGTAGAGGGTATGTGCTTTTTGATTACTTTGGTGGCGGTTACTGTGGTTGACATGTTTGCTAAACAAAGAAAACTTTTCCAAATTATCATACACTACTATTGTTACGTATTATTATTATTAAATATTAAATATTAAATATTATTATGAAATCTATTTAGATATACACAATCAATCCACTTTCTCCCTTATTTCATTCCTATCACAATACACAAGTAAACTCTATATGACAATATATACAAATTATTATATCAGTTTATGTTAAGTAATAAATAAATCTAAGTAAATAATTAATTGCTCAAACTATTAGATCATAATTGATATATGCACTTGTACTAAGAGTTGATTAAGTCTTCAAAGAAAAAAGGAGAACTTCTTTAATCCCCACTCTTATTTCCGTTTGTCCAGCTAATTAATATAAACAGGAAAAGGGCTCACTGTCACGCTAAGTTCCTAGTAGGGAAGGGGGGGAGTCCGGAGAATAGATATTCACCCCCAAATCATCCTTGGCTTTATAATGATAAACGCTATATATTGTTCCTTAATCCACTGAGTTTTAGTTCTTATCTCAGTTAGAAGTTTTCACTCATTCCAAAAGTCACCAATATTTAGTCCAATTCACTCGCCCTTCTGGTTCTCTCCATTTTCTCAGCAGCGAGATCGCCAAACACTTTATAAATAAAAACTTCCTTCTCTTTCCTATCTGGGCTGCCGCTATTCTCTCCAGTCGCTGTACAGCCCTGCAATTCTCAAGTCAGTCTTTCTTTCGTCTTCTTCTCCTTTCCCGTTCTGTCCTGCCTCCCCGTGCCAGTCAAAACCGCAGAGTCATTGGCTTTGGGGCCGCTTATACGCGGCCTTCTTCTTGCCCTCCGAATCCTCGGGGCTCACGTTTCGTTGCAGCGAGGGGGTCGCACGCCCTCTCCTCACCTCCGAAGGAAGCCCCTCTGTTCCTCCTGCCTCTCCGGGGCTGGAAGCGGCTAAACAAAGCTGCGGAGTTTGAAGAAACTTGATCGGCACCACGGAGCTCGCGCCGCGCCGATCCTTCGCCCTGATCGCTGCACCGGAACTGTTTTTTCTTGTAGTCTTATTCCATTAAATTGGACACTTGGATTAGCAGTCTTATGTGCCATATCTGCATGTATTGGCAGTGGCATTATTCCAGGAGATTCGTGCTCCTTTTTATTATGTATTGATGGCTGAAGTGGACAGAGTCCTCAAGCCTTGTATGGTGCTAATGCCTACCTGTGACTTTTGATAAGACTGATTCAGTTTCTGTCTATGAATTGTTATAGTTCATACAAATGTTATGTATGGTATTCTTGAGAATCAGATTAAATTCATAATTCTACCAATAAATTTATATATCTATATTTTATTATATACATGAAATAAATAAATTAATACAACACAGGTAGAGGCATTTAAATACATATATTTATGACTATATGTTTCTATTACACTAAAGGGAGTGGGTTTTTGTTCCCTAATTTATACTGTTTATTCTCTTATTAGGGATTACGCTGATTGTGCTCAGCATTATGCCTAAGGCACAGAGTAAGTCTAAGCATGGGCGTAAAGCAACTGCAGCAGCAGCAGCAGCTAAGCAAGCTGATAAGAACCCTGTTCATGCTGGTCCAGGGTCATCCCTGCCTCCTCTGCCTCGTGAAGAGGCCTTAGCTGGTAAGGAATCTCGTTCCCAGCACAAATCTAGTCATCCAATTTCGGCTTCTAGACGGGATGAACAAAGAAGGCACCAGATATTACAGAAGATCTGTGATAAGGCTGGTAATTTTCCTTCTTCTGCTTTGCATGACAAAGACAAATTTGATACTCCTGTCAGGCCTTCTACTGAGGAGTTTCTTCCCGAGGTGACTCCGGATCAGGTCTCGTTGTGAGATTGTCCTATATCTATCTCTACAGCTGCTTTGTGGGGACCATCTGCTTCTTCTCCTATTCCATCTGAACAGGTGGAGGCTTCTGTTCAGGTCCGGGGGTCAGATCAGAGCAGCGTCCTTTTTCAACCGATCTACACTTTTATGGCTTCGCCAACTTCAGGAAAAACTTTTTCCCGATGATACCAGACTTCGCCAAGATCTGAACAAGATTATAGCAGCGGTTCAGTTTTCTGTAGACGCTACCTTGCATTCTGTTCGCTTTGCTTCCAGATCACTGGCTTCGGCAGTGGCAGCGCGACGCATGGTTTGGCTTCATCATTGGCAAGCGGACACTCGTCACAAGTGGCGTCTGGCATCAGCTCCCTTTGCGGGATCATCCTTATTTGGACCTTCCTTGGAACCCCTGTTAGTGGAAACCAAGGACAAACGAAAGATTCTACCTTCTCCTCAACGCAGAGTTGAACAGCGTTTTTCTCCTTTCCCTCACAGACCTTCCTTTCGGGGATCCAAGTGGGGTGCGGGTCCTTCCCGTTCTCAAGGCTCTTTTGGGACTAGGCAGAAGAGGGTTCCAAGACAGGTCATCCCGAGGTAGGGCCTTTTCAGGGAAGCGGCCCTTTCGAGGGGGAGGAAGTCGTTCTTTCCGCCGCCAACGTTAATGTCACATCCAATCTTCCCATCGGTGGCAGGTTAGCGTATTTCGCCAACCGTTGGGACTTTATTACGTCGGATTCTTGGGTCAGGGATACGATTAGATCTGGTTTATCCCTTGAATTTGTCTCCACACCTCCGCGGTTCCTTATTAGCTGTCCTATTTCTAAAGATGCTCAAAAGAAGTTTTGCATGGATTCAGCAGTGCAACACCTGTTGAATATTAGGGCTATCCAGAAGGTTCTGGAGGCCCAGGCAGGGACAGGCTTCTATTCCTTATTATTTTTGGTTCCAAAGTCCTCGGGGTGGAGACCTATTCTGTACCTGAAAAGGTTGGACTGTTACATAGTGTATAAATGGTTTAAGATGCAATCTTTGCAATCTATTTTGGCTGGCATCAGGAAGGGCGACTTCCTCACCTCCATTGATCTTACAGTGCCATATTTGCATATTCCCATTTTTCCTCCTCATCGTAGGTTCCTTAGATTTTGTTATGGAGGTATTCACTATCAGTACCGGGCGCTGCCTTTCGGTCTTTCCTCAGCGCCCCGCACCTTTACCAAGGTGCTAGCCGCTTTGGCGGCTCATCTCAGGGTGGTTCCAGTCCGAGTACAGTGCTATTCAGATGATATTTTAATTCAATCATCTTCAGAATTGTTAGCCCTTATGGACCTTCAGGTTACAGTTACTTGTTTGACAAAGCATGGTTTTTCCATTACCATGGATAAAAGCCAATTCACTCCCTTCTACCTGTTTGGTTCACCTTGGGGCCGTCATAGATTCGGTGGAGGGTAAAGTTTTTCTGTCTCAGGAGCATCAGGACAACCTTCAAGATGTAGTAAATAAGGTTCTTGCGAGTCCCAAGGTGCCTTTGGCTTTGTTGTCTTCTCTCTTAGGCAAGATGGTCTCGGCAATTCATGTCACTCCTTGGACCAGATTACATGCCAGGGACCTTCAATGGTTTCTTTTACCCTTTCAGAAGGCAGGCAGGGGCAATTCTCCAGCCACGGTCCAGTTGACGCCCTGCATGAAAAGGTCTCTCGCCTGGTGGAGGTTCCCGGCGATTGCCAGAGGAAGGCTGTTTCTCGAGCCTCATCGTCTGGTGCTGATGACAGACGCCAATCTCCTCGGCTGGGGAGCCCATGTTCAGTCTCAGATGTCTCAAGGCAGATGGTTGGTTCGAGAATGGAAGCGGAACATCCATTGGCTAGAGTTATGAGCAGTTCATTTGGCTCTTCGACATTTTCGACATCTGGTTTCAAACACCCATGTGTTAGTACTTACAGACAATGTAGCCACGAAGGCCCACATCAACCGTCAAGGGGGCACCAGATCAGCGAGTCTGATGTTGGAGGCCAAGAGTCTGGGCCTATGGGTGGAACGTCATCTGCATTCTTTGACAGCAGAGCCCATCTCCGGGGCATCCAATGTGTAAGCAGATTGGTTGAGCAGGAAGGCTATCGATCACGCGGAGTGGCAGCTCCACCCCTCCTTCTTCAGGGATCTGGTGATCCATTTCAGTTCCCCAGTGGTGGATTTGTTTGCAGCGTATCAGAATGCTCAGTTTCCTCGGTTTTACACCCGTTTTCCGGATCCTCGGGCGGAGGGGGTGGACGTTCTGCGATGTCAATGGCCATCAGGGCTCCTGTATGCCTTTCCGTCTCTCCCACTCATTCCACATCCCTAGGATGTAGCCTTGCTCAGCCAGGGGGCATTACTACACCCAGACCTTCAGTGGCTCCAATTGACCACCTGGTGCTTGAGCGGCGCGCTCCAAAGAGCAATAACTTCTTCTAGGGTCATCAAGACCATGCAGGCGGCTCGACGACCTTCAACAGAGCGCATTTATTTGGCCACTTGGGGGCTTTTTGTTCTTGGTGTTGTCGTAAAAGTGTTTCTCTGTTACAAGTTTCCATTGCTCAGGTTCTTGGATTTCTTCAGGACGGCCTGGATAAAGGCCTCTCGTCAAATACTATTAGATGACACGTGGCTGCTCTTTCGACGGTTTTGATATGTGCGCCGTTCGCTTCCTTGTCTCAACATCCTGACTTTCAGAAGTTTTTGACAGTTGCCAAGAATTTGTGTCCTCCAGTCCTCCACAGATATCCCACCTGGGATCTGTCCATTGTGCTGAATTCTCTCACTGAGGCTCCGTATGAACCGTTGCGGACCACCAGTCTTCACGTTTGACATGTAAGGTCGCCTTTCTCGTGGCGATTACCTCAGCCAGACTCATCTCAGGAATTGCTGCTCTCTCCATGCGGAGTGATTTCTGCGTTTTTCATGCTGATCGGGTGGTCCTTAGGCTCAGTCCCTCGTTTATTCCAAAGATTAATACTCCGTTTCATCGGATGCAAGAATTTTTTTTTATTGAAAAAGTTTTTCAAATACAGATTTTTCCCCCTTTTTCCCCCCTCCTCCCTTAACCCCCCCTCCCCCTCCCCTCCCCCTGTGGCTTCTCCAGATTAAAACCCAAATTAGTAACAGATTATATAATACTTTACTTTTTACTCCACCCCCCATATGCTGACCCTTTCTTTCTAACAATATTATTATATCCCCTATTATTATTATATAAATACCCCTGGTGTGGTTATTTATGTAAATCAAAAATTAACAGCCAAACTTATAGAAGCTGATCAAGATGGCAGGTTTGTAGCAATTGAATTACTTTCTGCTAATAGTCCAATTCTCTTGATAGGAATTTATGCTCCCAATCAACAACAGGACTATTTTTATAAAATGCTACATACTAAAATACTACAATGGGACTATAGATCTATTTTAATTATGGGAGATTGGAATGGAGTAATTGATTCTAAATTAGATAAAAAGACTTTGGCGAAGTCAAGGATTAGATTACCACAGACCTTTTTTGATATGAAAGAAGACTTGGAATTAAAAGATATTTGGAGAATACATAACCCAAAAGAACTGGATTATACTTTCTTTTCTGATAGACATAGATCCTTCTCTAGGATTGATTTCATTTTGTTGTCAGATGACTTACTTGTTAGGACAAAAAGAACAAAGATTTTGCCAAGAACTTTGACTGATCATAGCCCAGTGTGGATAGAAATTGAGACATGTAAGACTGAGAGACGCTCTTGGAGAGTAAATGAAAACTTGTTCAGATATGAAAAAAATATAATAGAACTTAAAAAGTATTTGAAAGAGTTTTTTGAAATGAATTTGAATAAAGGCACCCCAATGGAAATTGTGTGGGACGCAAGCAAAGCTTACATGAGAGGGGTGCTTATTCATATGAACTCTAAACACAGATTGACCCGACAAAAGAAAAGACTTGAATTGGAAGCAGAAATAAAGAATAAAGAACAGTTACTCATAAAAAATCCAACAGATGAAAGAATACGTGGTGTTATAAAACTTTTGAAAGATCAATTCCAAATGCTTATAGCGGAACAAGTTGCAACAAATTTACAATACGCGAAGCATAATACATTCTGCAATGCCAATAAACCGGGCAGATGGTTGGCCTACACATTGAGGAAGAAACAGAGTATACGGACTATTGATAGTATTGATATCGGAGGGAAAGAAGTTTTTCAACAGAAATTAATAAAAGAAGCCTTTCTTGAATATTACACTAAACTATATGCCAGAGAGGAGGATACTTAGACAACAAAAGAGTTACAAAAATTACTGAGCAACAAAAGGAAAGAATGAACTATCCTATAACAGAGGAGGAGATAATAGCAGCAATAAAACAATTAAAAACAGCCAAAGCTCCTGGAACGGATGGTCTGACTGCAGTGTACTATAAAACTTTGCAGGCAGAAATGGTGGAACAACTTAGAGACTTATTTTGTAATATACAACAAGGGGGAAAAGTACCCCCATCATGGACTACAGCTTATATTTCTTTGATACCAAAAGAACAAGCAGGTCCCAAAAAAACGGAGAATTACAGACCAATATCTCTTTTGAATACGGATTATAAAATTTATGCAAAAGTACTAGCCAACAGATTGATGCCAGTAATTCAAAAGGTGATTCATGATGATCAAGCGGGATTTATTGAGGGTAGGCACATGAATGACAATGTAAGGCAAGTAATAGACTTATTGGAATATCTTGAGAAGAATAAACAGATCCCTGCAGTGCTGGTTTTCCTGGATGCAGAGAAGGCCTTTGATAAAGTGGACTGGAATTTTCTACTAAAGACTTTAAAAAGGATGGACTTTGGGGACCAATTTATACAGGCGGTCTCAGCAATTTATCAAGACCAAAAGGCACAGATTATTATTAATGGA
Source organism: Arizona elegans (assembly GCA_022577455.1). Taxonomy (NCBI): domain Eukaryota; kingdom Metazoa; phylum Chordata; class Lepidosauria; order Squamata; family Colubridae; genus Arizona; species Arizona elegans. The sequence continues at coordinate 33,055,044 of JAKOOJ010000010.1, read as the reverse complement.
AGTTTGACAACAGAGTTTAAAATCGAAAAAGGAACAAGACAGGGATGTCCGTTGTCCCCATTGTTGTTTATTTTAACACTAGAAGTCTTGTTAAATACAATAAGGGACTCTAATATCTTGAAAGGTATAATGATAAGGCAAGAGGATTACAGAATAAAGGTATTTGCAGATGATCTGGTTGTTACCCTAACACAGCCAATGGAATCAATAATTCAGATGAAGGACATTATACAAGACTATGGTAAAGTTTCAGGTTTTAGATTGAACCAGAAAAAAACTAAGATGGTAGTCAAAAATATGACACAAGATCGTAAATATGAGCTTGAAAGGAGGGCAGGTTTTGAGATTGTACCAAAGGTAAAATACCTAGGAGTTCAGGTTGCAGAATCAAATATGAAATTGTTTCAAAATAATTATGAGGTGTTGTGGCGAGAGGTGCAAAAAGACATGGAGACTTGGAAAAAACTGCAGCTGTCTTTACTTGGAAGAATAGCAGCAGTTAAGATGAATATTTTGCCAAGATTTCTTTTTTTGTTTCAAATGATTCCGGTGCTCAAAAATGATAAACTAAAAGTATGGCAAACTGGAGTGAACAAGTTTGTCTGGAACGAGAAAAAACCAAGAGTAAAATTGAAAATTATGCAAGACGTTCCAGAAAGGGGAGGTCTTAAACTTCCAAACCTACAGTTATATTATGATGCAGCAGCTTTGACTTTAACAAGCGATTGGTTTGGAGGGAAAAAGACTGGAATATTAAATGCAGAAAGTTTCGATTTGGAATTTGGATGGCACGCTTACTTATTTTATGACAGTAAAGTGGACAAAGTATTTAAAAGCCATATACTTAGAGACTCTTTGATGAGAGTTTGGAAGAAGCACCGATTCAAATGGGATTATAAAATACCGCTATGGCTGGATCTTGGTCATATTATGTGGAATACAAATATAATGTCACTCGGGGGGTTTTTATACAAAGAGGTTCTTTTTACAGATGCGGGCAGATGGCAGTTGAAGACATTACAGACACTGTTGGACGAAGGGATTAACTTAACTTGGTTACAATATAATCAACTACAATTGAGATGGAAAGAGGACCAAAAAACTGGTATTATGTTGCATGAGGAAGAATTGGTTAGACACATTAAAGAGAAAGGTCCAATGCATATTAAAAGGCTTTATAATGTTTTGTTAGAAAGGGATTCAGAAACTGAACTGGTTAAAGATTGTATGATTAAGTGGGCACAAAATTTTGAGGAACCAGTGATGTTGGAAACATGGGAAAAAATTTGGGTTCAGAATGTTAAATTTACACAGTCGCAGAATCTGAGGGAAAATTTCTATAAAATGTTTTATAGATGGCATTTAGACCCCAAAAAATTGTCGTGTATGTACCCTAATGTTCAGCCAAAATGTTGGAGATGTGATTGTTTAGATGCTGCATATTATCATGTTTGGTGGACCTGTAGGAAAGTTAAGGCTTTTTGGATAAAAATTTGGTGGGTCATGTAGAATGTTTTGAAGAAAAAAATTCAATTTTCTCCACAATTGTTTTTATTGGGTATAGTTAAGGGTTTTACATTGGGTGAAACAAAACTGATACTGCATATGATAACAGCAGCAAGACTGTTAATAGGTAAATACTGGAAAAATGATGCGCTGCCCACGATTGAGGAATGGACTTTGAAGATGGCCAGTTTTGCAGAGTTGGCAAAGATTTCAGCATATTTAAAAGATTGTTCACAAGAGACTTATGAATGGGAATGGAAGAGGTGGATAGATTATGTTCAGAACAAATATCAAACTAGGAAGTATCAAATAGCTTTTATCTGAAAAGGTTATATTAAGATAGAAATATTTTAAGGTAATGAGGATGAAAAATTTATTTGAAACTGTTATATTAAGATAGAAATATTTTAAGGTAATGAGGATGAGAATTTATGTGAAAATGTTATATTAAGATAGAAACAGCTTAATGTAATGATGATGAAAATTTATAAGGGGGAGGGAGGGGTTCAAGTTTTATATACAAAGGAGGGTTTTTCCTTTTATTTGATATGAGTATATTGTGTGGAAGTCTGGGGGAGAGGGGAGGGTTAGGGTGGGTTAGGGAGGTTGGGAAGTTTGGGTTGGGATGAGGGGGGAAAAAGGGGTGAAAATGTAATTGTAAAACTTTTGCAATAAAAAAAATAAAAAAATATATTATTATATCCCCCTTATACTATACATTTCAAAGCAACATTCAGCTGTAAAATTATATAATAAATCCTAATTTGGCAATTTCAACTCATAATCTATCCATTTCCTCCTCCCCCATACATATATCTCTTAATTCAAATCTTTTACGTATATTAATATAACATAACATCCCTTTTCCTAAACTAAACAATCAATAAGTTAGCCTATCTTCACCCACTTTCCTGCAGGTCTACCATACATAATATTTTCAATATCTTTGTTCTTCTGCCCACACCACTAAAAAATATTTCCATAGATAAAATCCTCAAATGACTTTAAGCTTGTAATCCATATGGTATCTTCTGTAATGTCTTTCAACTGGATTGTTAATTCCATCACCCATGTTAGGGTAACATCAAATTCTAGTTCCAACAGTATATTCAGTATCTTCAATTACCATCTGCCCCCATCAATAATAAGTGTTTTCGTATATAAAAAACCATCCGAGTGACTTTATATTTATATTCCATGTAGTATCTTCTGTAGTGTCTTTTATCTAGATTATTAATTCCAACCACCGTATTAGGGTAACAACCAGATCTTCTGCGTGCCCCAGTCCCATAGTTCTCTTGCCTTATAGCTCAGCATAAACGTAATCCATTTGTCAAAGAGTCCAAAATAGAAAGTTCCAATCCACTCAATTAAAGGCCATCTTCCACATCCCAAAAGCACAGCACTGCAGAGATCTGTCACTCTCCTCAAAATAGTATAAACCAATACTTTGCCTCAGCTATATTTTCATGTATTTAATCGTCTCTTAAGTAACTGGCATTACACTGTTGTTTAGTCTAAATTTTTTTATTTTTGTAGGACCTGCTTCTTCTTTTCTTAACTTTTTGTGGCTTAGATCTCCATCCTGGTTGCCTTTCTAGGAGTTGTATATCAACTGATTGATTTCCATGCTGGTCTGTAACTTGATAAGTCATCACATTAGAATCCAAAGCCGCCTCTCTTGTATTTATAGGTAATCCAACTATAACCTCTGAAGGAGAATCCAAAAGCAGCTCATCCACAAAAGCCTCTGTAACTTGTTGTTTTTCCATTACCTCCACCTCCATCTGCTTAGCCTGGGTTTCAATCTCTTGTTGATTTTGCTTTTCTTTATTCCCCTCGTGTAATATACATGGAGATGTTGAATCCATTTTAAGAACCTTATAATAAAATTTTTCCGTTTTTTCAACAGTATTTAGTTGATATCTTTCTCCTTGATATCTCAATATTATTCCAACTGGAGCATCCCACCTAAATGGGATGTTTTGTTTCTTTAGCTCAGTCACCAAAAAACCAAAATCCTTTCTATCTTTTAACATCTTGGGTGGCAGCTCTTTAAATATCCAAATCTTCCTTCCATACATTTCAAGAGTGGAGTTAAAAGACTTTTGCACAATATCATTTCTTATTCCTTTATCGGTAAAGTAAATTACCACATCTCTAGGCAACTGCCTTTGCTTTGCCACCCAAGAATTAACTCTGTAGGCCTTATCAATCTTACAGGATACCTCTTCAGGACTAACCTTTAAAATCCCAGCCAGAACTTCAGCAGACACCTTTCTCAAATCTTCTCTTTTATCTTCCTGTATTCCCCTAATTCTGACCGCAAATTCCATAAATCTGAATTGCATCATTATGACTTCATTTTCAATCCTTTGTTTTATATTATCTGCATTGTAAGTCTTGTAGTCAGCTTCCTTTATTTTTGACTCTACTTCTGAGCTATTTTCTTGAATCATTGTTAAATCATTTTCAATTCTTTGTATTTTATTATCCAAATTATGAATCTTATAATCAGCTTCCTTCATATTAGACTCTATTTCTGAATTAAACTCTTTATCCATCTTTATCATTGCGTCTAAGAAACTTATCATATGTTGCTTGAATTTATCATACTTTTGTTGAACCAACTCTTTAATTTCCTGTCTAAATTTTTCAAGGTTCTGGTTCACAATCTCATCATGTCTTGCCATCTCCTCCAATACAAATTGCGTTAGATCTTTAAAGCCATTCCTCTGCATCTGCAAGCTCAAAACTTGTTCATGTGGTTTATAAATGGGGGAGGCCCCCCCCCACAGCTTGGTTGTCTGGCTTTGTGAGTTTTAACGCCATCCTGCCACACAAGCAGATTTTTTTTTCCCCTTTAAAGAAGAAAACTTCTCTCCAAACAATATCAATATCAAGTCTCTAAGAAGGAAGAAGCATGAAATGAGAATTTTTCTCTTCACTTCTAGCCAGCGCTGTTGTCTCAGTTACTTTGTAACATATTAAACTAGCCAAACGGAAGGACTTTCGCTTTCAGCTCTTCTCAAGCCTCAGCCAGTCGCCATTTTAAACTTTCTTTTTTTTCCCCCTTCCACTCTTCTTTACTTTTAAAGTCAGTCTTAGGGTTGTTAGACGTACTTGCAATTTAGGGTCCCAGGTCCGGATTTCATCCTACTTGTTCAGAGAGTCTGTTAGTTTTCATTAGTTGGTCTGGTCCCATCACCTGGCTCTGCAGAGCGCAGAGTTCTCCCGAAGCCCGGAGCAGCGGCGAGGAAAATAGGGAGCCTCATCCTGCTTCCTCCCCAGAGGTAAAAAAGAACTCTGGGGACTTCGCAGAGGGCTCTACCTGCCCTCGCCGGCTCTGTCTCACGTTTCCTTATGGAAACGGAGTTTTTCGAGCCCCTTTTCGGGGCTGGCGGTCTCAAAGGACCGTCTGGCGGCGACGGAAGCCAAACTGGAAGCCAGCTTCATCGGATGCAAGAATTGATCCTGCCGGATTTCTGTCCTAATCCGTCCCATTCACTGGATAGACGCATTCCCCGGAGGGCTCTCCGTATCTACCTTAAGAGGACGGCTGTCGTACAGCGTATGGAGTCGTTATTTGTCTCCTTCCTCCCTGTTTCACTAGGTGCCAGAGTGACTCCTTCTACCATAGGCAGATGGATTCGTCAAACAATTGCTAAAGCCTATGAACTACGAGCTTTCCATCAACCGTCGGGTTTGTTGGCACATTCTACTCATAGGGCCGCCACTTTGGCAGCATGGGCCACTCAGGCATCCTTGCTGGAGATCTGTAGGGTGGCAACATGGACTTCCCCTTCCCTGTTTATTAAACACTAAAAAATTGACAAATTTGCCTCGGCTGAGGCAGCCTTTGGACGGCGGGTGTTACAGAGAGTTCTTGATGGTGGGGAGTCCTCTGGCCAGACTGGGCCCACCCACTCTTAGGGACAATAAGCTTTGGTATGTCCCATGCCTGACTGCTGTCTCCACCAATACGGAGAAGGGGCGTTGGCTTACCTGAGATGCTCCTTCTTGTTCAGTGGAGACAGCAGCCAGCCCCATCCTTAGGCAGTCTGGCCTCATGTGTTTTTGTTAATCCTTTGTTTTTTGTCTCCCATCACGTCGAGTCTGTATCTTCGTCTTCGCAAAAAGCTGGAAGCCCCTAGCAAGGAAGGCGGGACTTAACAACTTCAACAGACTCAGTCCTTCAATCTGATAGGCGAGAACTACCCATGCCTGGCTGCTGTCTCCACTGAATGAGAAGGAGCGTCTCAGGTAAACCAACGCCCCTTTGCATTTTCAAAAAAATTCTGTTTCGATGCTCTCAATTGATTTGCTAGTGATTCTTGTTCATTTAAGGTTATTTCATGCTTCTTCAATTCCATCAATTTCTTAATTTTTTTATTTTGAACGTCTTTCTGGAACTCTTTTTCCAGGTTTTTATACTCTTCTTCCAATCTTACTTGTTTCTGCCATTTCTTTTTATTCTTTTTCCCCAAGTACGTTATTGCCAGTCCTCTAATGTATGCTTTCATTGTATCCCATACATTTTGAAGTGATGTATCCTACTTTTTATTTAATTTAAAAAAAAAATTCCAATTCCTTTTCCACAAATTCCTGGAATCCTTTTTCATTTAATACTGTTGTATTCAAAGTCCATCTTGGCTTTTTCTTTTGGCCTTTCCATACTATTGTCATTGGACTATGGTCTGCCCAAATATTTGAACCAATATTCACTTCTTGCACCTCTTCTATAAGTCCAGTTGACATCCATACCATGATAGGTGTCTATTTGAATAAAAAGTATATTGACTCTCCTTCACATGTTTTTGTCTCCAAATATCTTGGGTACTTAATTCTTCTATCATTGTAAAAAAGGATTTTGGTAATGTCCTTCTAGATTTTTTATTTATCTTCAAAGTTTTATAATCCAAATCTGGGTCTGTAATGGCATTAAAATCACCCATTATACATACATTTTCATAGTTCAATGCTATAATTTTCCTGCACAATCGACGATAAAATTCTTCCTGTTTTTCATTTGGTGCATACAATGCTATCAAGAGTATTTGTTTAAAGTTCATTTTTATTTCCACCATCAAAATCCTGCCTTCCTTATCTTCAAACATTGATTTAGGTTCTAATTTTTCTTTAATATATAATGCCACACCTCTTTTACTTTGTTGTATCAGTGATGTAAATAAAACTCCTAGTTTTGGGTATTGTTTTATGTGTTGTTTTCTAATATGAACTTCTTGTAAACATATAATGTCCATCTTCAGAGTATTTAATTTAGTCAATAATCTGTTTCTTTTTATCGCCGCATTTAGTCCATTTACATTTAAAGATATTGCTTTTATTTCTTCTTCCATATTTACTTATTACTAGGTTTTAATTTCATTGCCCTAGTCTCTCTTTGTTTGATTGGATCTTTGGCTCTCGCCCCTTCTCTCCGAGCCCTTTCCTCTTGAGCTTTTTCCTCTTTATCCTTTTCTTCATCTTTCTCTTTTGCAATGCCTACAGCTCCCAAATCTTCTTCCATTGGTCCACAAAATTGTTGGTAAAATAATTTCGCTTTCTCAATTGAATCAAGTCTGTGTCTTTGTTCTTGCCATGTCACCACGATCCCTTCAGGTATTAACCATCTAAAACTCACTTCTTTAGATATTAAAAATCTTGTTAAGAATTGATATTCTCTCCTCAAATCTCTAACTCTTCTGGGTATGTGTCGTAGAACCACAAGTTCTTTATCTTGTGGTTATATTAATATAACCACAACCTCGGATTCGGGATGGCTTGGACTCCGACTGGATGAGTCCACGGGAGGAGACGAGGGCAGGTCTTGAGAATGTTATCTGGGAGGAGTTTGATCCTGTGACTCCCGAGGATGTGGACAGGGTTCTGGGTAAGATTAGTGCCGCCACGTGTTTATTGGACCCGTGTCCCTCCTGGTTGGTGCTGGCCTCCCGGGAGGTTACACGAGGCTGGCTCCAGGGGATTATAGGTGCTTCTCTGAGTGAGGGTGCCTTTCCTGCCGCCTTGAAAGAGGCGGTAGTGAGGCCCCTCCTCAAGAAGCCTTCCCTGGACCCGGCTGAATTAGCCAACTATCGTCCAGTCTCCAACCTTCGTTTTGTGGCGAAGGTTGTTGAGAGCGTGGTGGCACGACAACTTCCCCGGCACCTGGATGAAGCTATCTATCTGGACCCGTACCAGTCGGGCTTCAGGCTGGGGTACAGCACAGAAACGGCATTGGTCGCGTTGGTGGATGATCTCTGGAGGGCTCGGGACAGGGGTCGCTCCTCTGTCCTAGTCCTATTAGACCTCTCAGCGGCTTTTGATACCATCGACCATGGTATCATGCTGCAGCGGTTGAGGGGGTTAGGAATAGGGGGCACTGTTCTGCGGTGGTTCTCTTCCTTCCTCTCCGACCGCTCGCAGTTTGTGTTGGCAGGGGGGCAGAGGTCGACCTCGAGGCATCTCGCATGGGGAGTGCCGCAAGGGTCGGTCCTCTCACCTCTCCTGTTCAACATTTATGTGAAGCCGCTGGGTGAGATCATCCGTGGTTTTGGGGTGAAGTGCCATCTGTACGCTGATGATACTCAGCTGTACATCTCCACCCCAGACCACCCCAACGATGCCCTTGATGTGATGTCCCGCTGCCTGGAGGCCGTGCGGGCCTGGATGGGGAGGAACAGGCTCAGACTCAACCCCTCCAAGACCGAGTGGCTGTGGCTTCCGGCGCCCCGATATAGTCAGCAGGTGCCATTGCTGACTATTGGGGGTGAATCTTTGCCCCCCACAGAGAGGGCTCGCAATCTGGGTGTCCTCCTGGACACACGGCTGTCTTTAGAAGAGCACATGACGGCCGTGGCCAGGGGGGGCTTTTATCAGGTTCGCCTGATTCACCAGTTGCAGCCCTTTCTGGATCGGGACGCCTTGCGTACGGTCACTCACGCCCTTGTCACCTCCCGGTTGGACTACTGCAATGCTCTCTACATGGGGCTCCCCTTGAAGAGCACTCGGAGGCTCCAACTGGTCCAGAATGCGGCCGCGTGGGTGGTTATGGGTGCAACTCGTTGCGCCCACGTGACACCCCTCCTGCGCGAGCTGCAGTGGCTCCCAGTGGTCTTCCGGGTGCGATTCAAGGTGTTGGTTACCACCTTTAAAGCGCTCCATGGCATAGGACCCGGGTACCTTCGAGACCGACTTCTGCCACCAGTAGCCTCCCACCGACCAGTCCGCTCCCACAGAGAGGGTCTCCTCAGGGTGCCATCGGCCAAGTTATGTCGGCTGGCGACACCCAGGGGGAGGGCCTTCTCTGTGGGAGCCCCAGCCCTGTGGAATGAACTGCCCCCCGAAATACGTAGGATCTCCGACCTCCGGGTGTTTCGCTGCGCTCTGAAGACCCTGTTGTTCCGCCAGGCAGGGCTATTAACATAACGTTTTAAATTGGGGGTATTTTAAATTTCTGGGATTTTAATTGGAGCCTAATTATTTAATGATTTTAAATTTTAAATTGCTGTTTTGTTTCTGTGTTTTTAAATAGGCTGTACACCGCCCTGAGTCCTTTGGGAGAAGGGCGGTATAGAAATAAAATTATTATTATTATTATTATTATTATTATTATTATTATTATCTTTGCGTTTCAATGCTGTAATCCTTGCTGCTTGAAGTACTGTATTTTTTGGAGTATAAGATGCACCGGCGTATAAGACGCACCTACTTTTTTTGTTTTGTTTTTTTTATAAAAAGTTTTTTTTTATTTTTTAGACAAACACACATACAAACAAACATACAATGTATTTTCTTTGAACAGAGTATTTGGCCGGTTCACAAATTTAAACAGTGTTTAGTCATTTCAATTAAATTTACAATTTCTATATTTCCTTTTTGCCATATTTATTCCTCATCTATTTTTGTAAAAAACCAATATTACCCTTCATCCTCATCTCTAATCTTAATCAAATTCAATTTTCCCTTCTATTCTATATTATACCCCTTCCCATTGTCATCTATTTTTATATCCATCCTCACATTGGTTAATTATGTAATATTACACTTGTTTAATATAAATTTGACATTTTAATATAAATCAATTAGTTATATAACCATCTTTTTTTGCATATGAATCAATATGAACATGACTATTCCAATTATTTCCATGCAATCCAATTTCTTACAAATCAATTAATTATATTTACCAATAATAATAAACCAAATAATTTTCCCCATATATTCCTCCAAACCACAACTTAACCATTTCTGCTTTCAACACAATATACAATTAATAGTATCTCAATTATTACAATTCCCTAGTTAAATAGAGCTTTCCCCTTATGTTACTCATTTTCACATCTTAAACTCTCCCAATAACCCAAATAGTTTTGCCCATATAATCCTCCAAATCACAACTTAATCATTTCTACTTTCATCACAATATATAATTAAAAATATTTCAGTTGTTACAATTTCCCTAATTAAATTTAAAAATGTTCTAGCTGTTATCCAACCTACAACTTAATCCTTTTTACTTTCACCACCATATACCATTAAAGGTATTTCAATTGTTACAGTTTATACTTATTCATATCTCTAAAAAAAATAAAAAAATAAAAAACTTATCATTGTCTAGATTTCAAAAATACAAAGACAAATATTCCAATTATTATTCATTTCATTTTTACAATCATGATTTCCCATTTATTTCTTACTACTATTCATATTTCAATTCTAACATCTTTCTCTTTCATTTCTTTTTCTCCCTTCCCATTTTTATTTTTGCCTTTTTCTTTCTCCTTTTTTTCTTTTGTGTTTTAAAATCTTGAACTCTCCTTTTTTGGTGAGGAAAAAGAAGAAAAAGAAATCTCCCTCTGCCTCTGCCTAATTTTGAGACCTTGCAGCAAACAGCCTGCTTTACTTTCATTTTCGTTTTCAGCATAGCTTGATTAGCACAAGGGAGGAAAAAATCTGCTCCAGCAATTTATGTCTTTGCAGCAAGCAGCAGAGCCCTGCGTAAAACAGCTGAGAACAAATCAGCTGAGAGTCGGGAGGCTGATCCAATCAATTTGTGCTAATTAAGCTGTGCTGAAGCTGAAAGGAGCTGTTTTTTCTTGCTGTTTGCTTGCAAGGAGGTAACTTCTGCGAGGCAGAGGCCAAACGGTGGGAGCCAGTGGGTGGGCGGGGCTACATTCGGTGTATAAGACATACCTAAATTTTCACCCCCTTTTAGGAGGGAAAAAGGTACGTCTTATACTCCGAAAAATATGGTATCTCTGTTTTCATCGCTCTCTTTGTGAATCTTACATGTACTTCCCTTGGTAATTTATTCCTTATTGCATATCTAGTGTATATTCTAAAGGCTTCATCAATCTCATTTAAAATCTTTTCCTTGGGTTGTTCCAAGGCTTCAGCCAAAATCTCTGCAATTATTTCTGGTAGATTTTCTCCTTTTTCTTCTTCTATATTTTGGAATTTTAAGTAAAATTCAGAACGTTCCATTTCCAGCAGAATAATTGTTCTTTCTTGAGATTTGTCTACGGAAACCAAATTTTCAACGTTTTTCTCTGTCATTTCCACTTTTTCTTCTACTTTCTGAATTCTCTCCTCATTCTTCCCCATTATTTCTTTCATTTCTTGTAGTTCCTGTTTGATATCATTGTGGAGTGATTGCATAAATTTACATAACTCTATCATCTCGGAAGTTTTCTGCATTTCTGCTGCTGAGGGACTTGGTGCTGGCTGCGTAAATTTCTTCATTTCCACTTCTCCAAAAACTTAATGTAAATAATTGATAATCCACTTATGGTTTAATTATAATCCAAATATCTAATTCAATAATTGAATTAGTAGGCATAAAATTAGAAAAAGAAAAGTTAAAAAATCTCAAATCATCCCTTTCCTTCAAAAATATAAAGAAAAAATAAAAAAAGAGAAAAAAACAAACTAGAAGGGGGGGAGAAAAAAAAGATTGTAATCCAACTGTTTCAAAATAAAAAAAATAAAAAATAGAATTTTAAAATCAAAATCAAAAACAAGAGTCCATAAAGGGATCAGTTTGATAAAGACTAAAAAGAAAATAAAAGTTTAAAAAGGCAAAAGTTTCTTCTGACTCTTCAAGTCTCAATCCACAGGAAAGTAATACTTTTTTAAAAAACCAGTTCTATTGAATTCCATTAAAAAAATCTCCAACCAAAAAAGAGACAAAAGTAAAAAATAAAAAGACAAACCTAAAGACTTTTTTTATAGTTTTCAAAGCAAAACTAAACAACCCAGAAAAGAAAAAGAAAGTAAAATAAAAAGTTACTTTCCACAAGGCCAATATGAAAAAAAAATTCCAAAACACGTTTAAAGCAGTGGTGAAATCTAAAATTTGTTACTACCGGTTCTGTGGGCGTGGCTTGGTGGGGGGGTAGGTAATGTGACTGGATGGGCATGGCCAATTTTTTTTAACTTTTAAAACCATTTTTTACATGTAAAACCATGTAAAAAATGCTTTCAAAAGGCTCTGACAATCCCAGCTGAGTTGCCTGATCGTTAGAGGGTTTTTAAAAAACCCTCTGCCAATCAGGCAACTCAGCTGGGATCATCAGAGCTTGGATCGTCAGAGGCATTTAAAAGAAAAAAGCCTCTGATGATCGCGCGGCTCAGCTGGGCATGGGGGGGGCAGGGATTTTTGCTACCGGTTCTCCGAACTGCCCTCCGCCATCGCTAGCTACTTGCCCAAGCCGGTCCGAACCGGGAGCATTTCACCCCTGGTTTAAAGTCTAATCTCTCAACTCTCCACAGCTGTTCTATTATTGTCTTAGTCAAAATGTCAAGGTCAGGTATTTGTTAGGCTTTCTTTAAAGTATATATATCTTTCTTTGCTTTTTCTTCTGCCACTAGATGGCACTGCAGGTTAACTTTCTGCCTTAACTCAACACTTCCAATACTTTCACTTCTTTAAACAAAGTATCTTTTAAGCAATCAGCATTGTAACAGGCCATTCATACATACATACATACATGCATGCATGCATGCATGCATGCATATTCTTTCTAGCCAGGTTTTACCTACGTAAGCTAAGATGTTCTTCAGCCCTAGTTCTGTGAAATCTCATTCACAAGTTTCTGGGCTTTTTGTATCTTGCTGAAAAGCAACAACTCTGTGCTGCAGTTTGGGAGACTCAAATAGCTATTTCTGCCTTGTAAGGCGTCATCAGTGAGCCACACCCTCTTCTCAAGTATCCTCCCTGTAAAGGTACAATGTTTTCGTTTTCTTTTTCGTAGGCTTTTATGTATATAATATATATATATATATGTAATCCATTCAGTCATTCAGAGTTTTAATGTCCAAATATCCAATTGTTTTTAAAGTCTCCAAGTCTCCTTTTTTTTTCTTCAGTAAAAATTTAATAAAAGAAAGTTTAATGGGCTTTCAGTCACACGTTCCTTGCCGCCCCAATTTTCCAGATCTGGGTGCAAGTACACACCCACACCCACTCCTCACTCTCAGCCACTCTTCTCCACCCTTTTCATCTTCCAGTTAGTTTTAAGAGAAACTTTCAAAATGATAAAGTCAAGTCAATCTCACCTCGATGTCACAGGCTGGCTCTTTACTTTCTCTTCTGTTATGGCTGTCCCAGCTTTTTAGCGACTTCTTGGTTGCTTTCCCACCGTGTCCAATTTGAGGAGCTTCTTCTAGTCTTTTCGGGGAGTTTGCAGTCCCCCTGGATCAACCAGTACATGCTCCTCTTGTTGGTCGTGCCCACAGGACAACTTAGGTCACAAAGGACCCTCGGACAACGGGGATATCAACTACTCTTTAGGAGCCCCTAAAGAGTCCATCGTATCGCTGCAACGTTGGCCACGCCCCTGTTCTAGGGTTATCTTTTATGTTCCACCTCTGAATGTTCAGATTTATAAAGCCCTTCAGCAATGTGTGCTATTTATATATTAACCAAGTCATTATCCCTCAGAAAGGTAGCATCTGAGGGATAATGCCATCCTTTAAAGCACTGTTTCTTAACTTTGGCAACTTCAAGATGTGTTGACCAACTCCCAGCATCAAAAGTTGAAACAACTACTAGTAAAATCACAATCACAGTCATTTCAGCATCTCTGTAGCAAATGGAAAGAAAGCAAACAAGCAACAAAGCTGTCTGATGATATCACCCAGTTGTGAAATACAGAGGGTTTTACCCCTAACTTTATCAGGTTCTCTGCCTTTTAGCTAGCTATGCAGTTTGCCATGAGAGGGCATTGTGGTACCAGCACAGAGCAGATAATTTCAGAATTCCAGTGCACCCTTGACTTTTGGGTCTTATGCTTCAGATAGAGCCCCTAAATTTTTGGATTCTGTTCACTGGACAAAACAAGTGTCAGAGTGCTGGGAAAAAGATACTTTGAACTTCATTTCCCTTTTCTGATGGAAGAGTGAAAACTCTTGCTTATTGATATTGACACTGTATTTTTATTCCTTCCAGCTGGTAGCACAGTGGTATCTGATGACGAACTGGATGAGATGCTGGAGAGCGGTCAGACAGAAGTATTTATTTCAAATGTGAGTATCAGAATATTGGGGCCTTTGAAAGGAGGAAAAGGCTCTAAACAAGGGGATTCATCTACCTCACCTTTTTCGTGCAGCTCATGAAGGACACACAAGTGACAAAGCAAGCTCTCAATGAGATCGAAACCAGGCACAGTGAAATTCTGAAATTGGAGCGCAGTATCCAGGAGCTACATGACCTGTTTATGTTCCTGGCTACAGAAGTGGAGCTGCAAGTATGAAGTGGAAAGAGAGAAAAGCAAGGGGGGTTGTGCTTTGGTCAGACTTCGTTGAATCAGACCATCAGCCCAATTACCTTAGTAGGGTTTACACTGACCAGCTGTAGCTTTCCCAGCTTCTTTGGAAATGTTAACCACTGACCGTTGGATTTCTTGCATGAAAAGGATAGGCAATACTTCCCCGAAGAGAGAAAGGAATCTTTGTGCAGTCCTCTTATTCCCTGTTCTAACTTTCTACAAGCATCCAGTCTCCTTCTTAACAGTACTGTTGTCAAGTAGACTTCCTGTATGGCCTTTCTAGGAGGTTTTGCTCACCAAGAGCTGTGGTGGTGAAGTGGTCAGAATGCAGTACTGCAGGCTACTTCTGACTGCCGGCTGCCTGCAGTTTGATCCTTACCAGGCTCAAGGTTGACTCAGCCTTCCATCCTTCCGAGGTCGGTAAAATGAGGACTCAGATTGTTGAGGGCAATAGGCTGACTCTGTAAACCACTTACAGAGAGCTTTAAAGCACTGTGAAGCAGTATATAAGTCTAAGCACTATCGCTATTAATGATGCAAAAGTTGAGCCGCTACATTTGAACAGTTTTGAACTCCCGTTTGTTTGCTTTGTTTTCACTTTACCGCTAGTTGTCCCATAATCCTGCAGAGGAACCTCTTAGTCTCGCTGCTTTTTCTGTTCTGCCCCACCCCCAAAGAACTGGTTATCTTCGCCCTAAAGCTCCTTATCCAAACGTCCCCTTTTGATTCCATTCAGGGAGACATGATTGACAGGATAGAGAAGAACATTCTAGACTCCGGGGACTACATCAAGAAAGGGCAACTGCACCTTCACCAAGCCCAGGAGAGTCAGAAGAAAGGTCTCAAGGTAAACCGACCCCATCTGCAGCCCTCAATTTACCACCACGGTAGAGCCCAAAATTTCGGTTGCTAAGTGAGACAATTGTTAAGTGAACCACTGCAGTTGGTTAAGTTAGTAACGTTATTAAGTGAATCTGGTTTTCCCCGTCAACTTTACTTGTCAGAAGCTGGCAAAAAGGGATCACATGATCCCCCACGACACGGCGACCATCATAAATATGAGTCATTTGTCAAGCATTAGGCTGCAGCGGTTGTAAGTGTGAAAAGGGGTTGTAAGTCACTTTTCTCAGTGGAGTTGTAACTTCGAACGGTCACTAAAAGAACTATTGTAAGTCGAGGATTACCTGGATTCAGTACGCATGTTCTACCGTGTTTCCTCAAAACTAAGCCGTAGGGAAGGGTGTGGGCGTGGCCAGCACAGGTGGCCAGAGCATGCGGTCCAACAGTGTCCAGCAGCCCACACAGCACAGGTAAGTTGATTACCTTTCCAAAAAGCAGGTGGAGGCGGGAGGGGCACAATCTGAACTCACTGCGCAGGCCGTGGGAAAGCCAAGAGTCAGGTTGGAGCGGCGGCTGGCCACGGGAGACTTATCTTTGCATGGTGGCATTGGCAGGAGATGGCGGGGGAGGCATGGAGGGGTGGGAGGAAGGCAGGCGATCCGGATGTGCTACGGGGGTGACAGGAAAGCTAAGAGTCAGTGGGCTGGAGTGGACGGCAAGCCATGGGAGGCTCATCTTCGCATCTCTCAGCTTGTCTGCAACCTGCGCGGTGCGTCCGGATCACCCCTCCCCACCGGTGCCTCTGCCTCCATCTGCTGCTTGGACAGGGAATCAAGTCAACTGTGCTGCGCAAGCTGCACAGCCCCAGGGTGTGCCAACCAAGGGACCGGCAGGCTACAGCTGCTGCAGGATACCGTCAGTTCCCCCACGCTTGCCGCCTCTTGTGCGCACACCAGGGGGTGGGGGTGGGGGTGATCACCCTGAAATTGAGTTTCCCCGAAAATAAGCCCTAGTGCTTACTTTAGAGCCCAAAAAATATAAGACTGGGTCTTATTTTTGGGGAAACACAGTATGAAATGAAATACCCTTCTGTTGTATCTTACAAGGGTTAACTCCTGGGAGTTTCTGCTTTCAATTCCGGGGGGGACGGGGATGGACGGATGATATTTTGAGTCCTTGCAGTCCAAAATAGCTAGTAGCACATGGTGAAATATCAGGGAGATGAAAGGTGCATTGAGCAAGTACACTGTGGTTGAGGAACTTCCTTTGTTATTCCCTGAAGCTAGCAGAGAAAGAATCAGTATAGCAGGAGTGGAGCTGCTTCCCCATCTGTATCTCTTCACATCTTTCTGCCTTCTCTTTTGCCTTTGGGGCTCTGCAGAAGAAGTTCATGATTGGCATCTGCTTGACCATCACAGCACTCATCATTATTCTCATCATCATCCTGACCCTTACACTTTAGAAGGACTTCCCCCCTTGTGTCTCTCTTCATGCTGCATGATCAAAGCCTGATGGTACGTACAAGGAGATGAAAACCCAAGGTTAACCTTGGGCTGGGTTAAACTTGATTGGCCCACTAAGCAGGCTTGAACAGAGACATGGTGATGAGATGCATCCCTAAAAGTGCTTTATATTATATTAATCTTGTATTTAAATGATAAGTATATGAATATATGAGCAAGAAAAATGTCTGTAGCCATTTAACTAGACATATTGGTCCCATGTGCTCTTTCTCAGAGGATTCAACAATGCAGTTCTTTTCAGCATTTCACGGAGATAGAGATGCTTTCTTTAGTGTCCCATGTCTCATGGAAAGAACTGAAACCCTTGGAAAGGCTAATTGTACAAGTTACGCAACTGGGATGGCTAGCATATTAGATTGGAGTGATCAACTATGGTTCCTTTACAACCTGTGGACTTCAACTCCCAGAATTCCATGCTGGCTCAGGAATTCTGGGAGTTGAAGTCCACAGGTCATGTATTAGAGCTTTTCAGTTGGGGTCAGAATTGAAATAGTGACTCTGGAATTGTTTTTCTCCTCTTTTTAGGATTTCCCTTGGGCTGCATCTCTATCCTGGAACTGTTCCCCTTTCACTGAGGAGGCCTTTGCACTACAGATGACTGGTGGGACTCCTCCAGCCCCTTCAGTCCTGGAAGCACATGCTGCCTATGCTTAGAAACCTTCCCTACGTTCAAAACCATGTCCAGGTGCCTATAATGGTTATAATCTAGAAGATGGTCTCTACTACTTTGGTTTTGACCTTTCTGGATTATTTTTGTAAGGTTTTCCTCAATGGATACTGCAGTCAGAAACGGTAATCAGTCACTTCCATGAAAGAATCCTCAAAGAAAGAATCGTATTTTTGTTGTTGTTTATTCTTGTAAAGACACAACAAAGCAACACCACGAGCAACCCTAGTTTTCCTTTACTGATCATGGCACTTTCCCTCTAGTTCTCTCCCAAGTCTTGCTCCAGCACCTTCCTCAACCTATCACAGTTCATGCCATGTCACTTTAAAAATAGGCTCCTCCCCACCCAAAATATCATATGTTTACCAGAGAGCAAAGAAAGATAAGAATATTCTGCAGAGGTTAGGACAGATCTTGATCCTTCACATCCTATGCTCAGCCATACAGGGGGAAAGTCTACTCTTCATCCTGAGCTGATCTGTTGGATTTTTCTCCTTGTCTTAGAGACACAACCTAGTTTGATAAAGGATAGCAGATGACCACATCCTGGTTCATTCTTGGCTGAAATATTGGGGTTGCCAAACTATTTTCCAATTGCCTTTAGAGCTGTTGCTGTGTCTTTTCTCTACCTACGTGCCTTAGGAATTGTGTGCCCAACTTTTGGTCGTGACTACAGATTACTTCATTCTCTCACTTGGATCTTTTGATCCTTATTAATATCCCAGTGCCAACTTTAAAAGGATTGAGAGTGAACTATACAAACTTTGTCCCTGGTGGGATTTGCACAGAGACCGAACTATGGCCTAAATATCATGTTCAGAGGACCAGGTTAAATCAAGGTCCCAAACGGTCTAGCAAGTCAAGTCATCTGGTGTGTTGTTCCATGCAAGTCTAGCTAAATTATTTGGGGAAATCATGATACAAGTGGAAATTAGGATCTCCTGGTCCTGTTTCTAAAAATCCAGTACTTTTGTATTTTGAAAAAAATTAGAGAATTAAGCTTTTCCCCCCAATTACTTTGAAGTCTCAATGTACTCAAAAGCAGGCTGACTATATTTTGTAATATAAAATAAAAGCACTTTTAAAAACAGTTACAAAGTAGTTTCTCTTTTCTAAAGAGATGTGCTTCTTCTCAACCATATATCTTCAGAGGCCTTGGCTTTCAGCTACTGCTACTAAATGCTAGGTTGGTCTCTAGTAAAGTCTGTAGTAAGGTCTCCCTCATCTGTGATTTAGAAATGAGATGATTTAATCATAGATGAGATGACCAACCTGGCATGTATTACCAAGACCTGGCTGGGTCCAGAAGTGGGAATGGATGTTTCAGAAATGTGTCCGGTGGAGCATCAAGTGTGGTATCAGCCAAGAAGTCTGGGCACAAGTAGCAATGTGGTGATGGTCACCCGGAAGTTTCTTAAGGCTCTCTGGAGCTTTGTTCCACAGATTGCTGGATATGAGACCCTGTTCATTTAAGTCAGGGTCTATGGATCGTTTGGGATTTGCTGCTGTACCAGCCTTCCTGTTGCATAGCAACCCCTGTACCTGAGCTGCTGGACTCCATTGCTAGATAAAGCTTGCAAGAAGTCATAGCTGGGTCTACAAATAGACATCTCGGCTTCTTTTTACAAGTTCAGCAAGAAACTAGAAAGTATGATACAATTGCTGCATAAGAGAACCCTCAAATTTAACAAAATATTTATCACCTGAATCAGATACCGGCAGATTGATTTCAAGGATATGTCCTGGGATTTGAGAGTCACCAGATTTACAGCATCAATTGGGGATCAAAAGACACTGAAGATGAAGGATTACTTGAGTTTAGTGCAGAGGTCTGCAACCTTAAACACTCAGAGAGCCATTTGGACCCGTTTCCCACAGAAAAGAAAACACCGGGAGCCACAATACCCTTCCCATGCCTGGCTATTTCTTGAGCGGCCACAAAATTAGCATATGTAGTTGAATTAAACATTCTGTTTTCTTCTCTTGGATTTATCCATGGTTGGCCTACCGGGGGTTGAAAAGCTCAATAAGTTGCGTGTCGGCGGGTGTTGCACATTGGCGGTTGTGACACATTTTGAGTGACGGAGCCGCAGCAGAGGGGTGAAAGAGCCACATGCGGCTTCAGAGCCGCAGGTTGCTGACCCCTGGTTTAGTGGGTAGGAATGCAGAACTTCCTGCCTTCAACCAGCAGCAAGTTTTAAGATTTGGCTACTTTAGAGAAAGGTTGAGGGGTACCTCATTATAGGACAAGGGTCTCCAAACTTGGCAACTTTAAGACTTGTGGACTTAAAAGTTGCCAGATTTGGAGATCCCCTGTTATAGAACAAAATACTTTGCTTCTATAGGCCAATAGGTGGGTGCAAGGATGCTGCTAGCATACTTCATCTGAATGCAATGTTTTACATTGGATGGGCAATCTTGAGGGCTGGGGCCTAAATTTATGTCAACACACCATGGCCATGATACAAATGTGGGTGAGATCAGAAATTGTTATGTTGAGTGAGTAGGTTATGGATTTTTTAAATAGATTATGTTAGACCTATTGAAGGATGTTTCCAGATCTCAAAATGCATGGATCCAATCCCTGACAACTGTAGCCAAAGATGCAAAAGTAGTTTTGGGATTGTGCGGCACCGCACCCATACATTATCTCTTTATTCTTTTATTCTTGCTTTTGTGGAATTCAGTGGAATTCAACCTTGTGAGAATTGGTGTGCATATTTTTTTTTATCCCAGCTTTCCCCTGCTGGTTAGTGATGAATAAAGTTCCATTCTTAAATATCCCCCAACCTGCAAAATGGCATTTCAGTGTAATCCTGTGGGGAAAAAACAAGTGCCTCTTAGAATTAATGTCTAGCTTTTTCCTGTGCAGGATCGGTAGCGGAAAAGTAGCAATTGGGTTAGGTTGGAGAAGAGAAACAAGCTTTTTGTTTAAAATACCTGTTTTCTTCAACACTTTTAGGTGAAAAAAGAATTCTGCCACCAGTAGGTCTGATGTGTCATATTTATATTTCTTTCCACTTCCTGACATGGCCTCATACAGGATACACAAGGCAGGAAATAAACAGTGATGTGAGCTTTTTGGTTTCCATTTGATAATTGTAAAAGAGGCTCTGATAACAGTAGTTTCAAATAAATTGTACTTTACCTCGCTCTTCATTTAATGCCCCCCTGCACTTAGTGTTCAGAAATGCCTAGATGGATGTAATCATCCTGCATCTGTGAGATGGTTCTGATTGTTGTCCTCCAAGCAGTTGTGTGACATGGTTAATATGATTTATTAATGGAGGCTGACCTCAAAGAAAGATGCCAATCTTTGGAGAGTCACCATCTTGTCATTTGACTCCCACCACCCAAGCCAATTTTGCAGGAAACTTTGAGTAAGCGCTGCTAAATGTTTTCATTTTTCCTCAGTCTGGATGAATTAATTTTAAATGATCACACATGAAATGCAGGTTGCTACCACTTTCCCTTCCCCATTTGCAAAACTGAATGATTTGATATCCATCTTTTCATGTTCTTATGTTGCACAATCACTTCCATCCTCCCTCCCTCCCGCGCCCCTCTGATAATTTAAGAGCTGACCAGCTGATGCAATGAGGGGAATGAGTCAGCAGGGTCTTTGGATGTTATCCCTTTAAGAGCCTGTGTAATAAGAGGAGGCTCTGCTGGCGTGTTGGTTAGTTCATCGAGTTTCTTCCGTGCTGTAATTGCTGTTTGTTTAGATACTGCTTTTAGCACGTGTCTGTATAGTATTCCTATATATTCTATTGTAGATAAAAACCACTATTTGATACAAACCACTGTTGGTTGTTCTTGCTCCTGGACTGATACATGTGATAGACCTGTGCACGCTCTGACAGGTTATGGGCCCAGAGAGCAGAGACACCCAGTGAGAGCTTGCTCCAGAGTCAGAGGAGTAATGCATCGCGGTTTGCTTGTGGTTGGTGGTTGTTAAAAAAGAAGCAAGCAACATGGATTCCGTCTGCGCAATGGGAGGTTTCGTGGTGTCTTGGCTAAATGAGACAAACTATCTCTCCTGGTGTGTGAAGATGGAAATGTACCTGTGAAGGGAGGAGTTGTGGATGATAGTTACTGATCCACCAGTAGCCCTAGATATTGGGGACCAGAGGAGGAATGAAAAAGCATTGGCCAGCATAATACTGAATTTGGAGGACAGCCAGCTGATACACGTAAGGGGTCTCCAGTCTGCTAAAGAGTTCTGGGAGGCTTTGCGCAGTGTGTACGTTAGAGAGACTGCGAGCAGCAAGGTAATGCTGACAAAGAAACTGTATAAGGCTCAACTGAAACCGGGAGAAAGCATGTCTACGCATTTGCAGTCCATGAGAAAGACATTCCTAGAGTTAGAAGTAAGAGGAATGACATTTACTGAGGCGCACAAAGTGTATGTAGTGCTCAGTTCGTTAGACGTTTCATGGGACATTCTAGTGACTAGAGTCTAGAGCAAGAGAGGGACTTAACCATGCGGTATTTGACTGGCCAATTGCTGGAGGAGGAACAAAAGCAGCTGGAGAGGCAACAAGGAAGGGGAGGAGATAATGCTCAGCCCAGGCCTAAGATGGCAACTGTCACTGCGTTAAGTGTTTGCCAGCTGAGCTTCCATCCTAAGATTTACGGTAGTCTGCCAGAGAACTTTATTTATCTGTAGTAAGTGAGATAGGACTGGTCTTGTGAGACATTGGGCTACTGCGCATGTCTACATTCTTTTTTTTCTAACCTCCTGATTTTCTTCCTTTGTCCGTCTGTGTGATAAGACTGCCGGTAAGATGTAGTTAGCTAGGTTTTTTTTTACTTTTATAATAAAATGTTTCTTAGAATATATTTCGGGTTTTCTTTCTTTGAAGTATACAGCATGGAAAACAAGATCCATTCACCTCTAATTAATTACAGTTTCCCCAGAGGGGGAATGGGGCTGATTCACGCTTCGACTAGGGTTGCCAGGTCTGCTTCCAAAAAATAGCGGACAAGCGGGGGGGGGGATTAAGTACTAAAAAAAATTTAAAAAAATTACAATTAAATTATATATTTTCTTACAAACATTTTAACACGTATTAAAATAATCACTTCAAAACTTTACTTAAAATTCAAAACATCAAATATATTATAATAATATGTAAAATATTAAATTACATTTTACTTTGCTGTCGTGTATTTTTTATTTGACTGCGCAGTTTTGATCAATTCTTTGTGTTTAAGGAATAATTCTTTAATTTCAGTACAACGTTGAGAAATATTAAAAAATATACAAAGTTCACTTCGAACTGATGGTACAAGCAATCAGTTACGTTAGTCAGTCCACAAATTTCCCATGACGCTGAAAATTCGTTCAACGTTTGCATTTGATACTGGAATTGATGCACAATACTGGAACAGTTTCAGTAAACTCGGAGCTGGCTCTTTCTTGAAAAAGTATGTCCACTTATCAAGGGATAAATCGCCCTGCAGATGAACATAAACTTCTTCTAAGGCAGAAATTTCATTGAAGAGAGTGTTGGGTGGAAGTTCTTCTCGCCATGGTGATAATAACCAGATGTTCGTCATTTCTTCTAAAGTTGGAGGATTATTGCGATCAATTAGATTGAAACAACTTAGCGTCTCATATACTGAATCGGTGAAATTATACCACTTTTCTAG
Source organism: Arizona elegans (assembly GCA_022577455.1). NCBI lineage: Eukaryota > Metazoa > Chordata > Lepidosauria > Squamata > Colubridae > Arizona > Arizona elegans. Next base: position 33,032,083 of record JAKOOJ010000010.1, on the reverse strand, counting down.
GTACGCAATGGCTCTTTGATACACGTTGATGGCTTCTTTCTTGAACTTTTGCACGGCATTCTCAGGCAAATGTTTTTTACGTAAGGCAAATAAAACTTTCATTCCAAAAAGCTGCTCATCGTATTTTTTTTGCAAAGAATCACGCAGCTTACACATAATAATGTGAAGATCACATGCAAGAATTTTCTTGCTTTCCAGCTTCAGTAGGGTGTCTTGCATTATTGACATGAAGAAGTGCGTGAAATATAAATACAATTCTGAAATTGTTGGTTCATCCTTTGCAAGTTCATTTTCCTGATCCGAAATAAGGTTCCAGATAACCTTATGGCACTCATCAGATCCAAGAGAAATAAAATACGATTTTAGAGGTATCCAGTTTAAAAGAAGTCTTTTGACCGCTTTAAACAAACTTAACCAACATGTTGGAACATGGCGCAAAACTTCATTTGAATTCTGACTCGCAAAACTCAAAAAATGATTTCAACTCTTCTTGTTTCTTCGCAGAATTTGAAAATTCGGCAAAAACCTGTCAGGCTTCGGTGCTATCTTAAATAAACTTCATTCTCAAACGCAAAGTCTCTAATGAATCACTTAATTAAGAATAGAAAAAATCTGACATTCCTGAACTCTGGTTGCAGCCAAACTGGCCCCTCCTTCCAACCCCCTCCTCTTCCGCTCTCCAACCCCAATGTCCCATTGGCCATCATGCAGATCCATCTCTACGTCCCGGCACGTTCTTTTCACAGGAATGTGCCCCCCACCCTCCGTCACCCAGGTAACACTATATGTTGCATGCAGAAAACTAGGTAAAAGTTCATCTCAGCAATAAATCAACGCTTCTGCTCTCTGCTTCATTTCGTTCATGTCAGCGCTGGAAGAGAGCCTAATTTGGAACGCTGACATCCGGCCCCTCTCCCTTCACTTCTGCGACGTAACCTATCCCATAGGGAAAAACAACAAGATAAGTATCATTAGCCCCTCCTTGGCTGCGCACCCCCCCTCCGGCTTTCCCGGGTGGTCTGCATGGAATTTTGCTATAAGGCGGTCAGCTTGGATGTTTGCGCTCTTCACCCAGGAAGCCTCTGACAACGGGTAGCCCTTCCATTTAATTAAGTACTGGAGGCGCCCCCTGTGCCATCTTGAATCAAGAATTCGCTGCACTTCGTAGTGCGTTTGGCCCCCAACAACCAGGGGCCCAGGGAGTTCACGTGGCGTTGGCCTTAAAGTAGACCCCACTACAGGTTTTAGAAGGCTACTGTGAAAAACGGGGTGAATTTTCCTTAAAAGCCGTGGCAACTGCAATTGCACTGTAACGGGGTTGATTATTTTTATTATAGGAAATGGTCCTATAAATTTTGGGCCCAATTTCTTGCTCGGGAGTCTAAATCTCAAGTACTTGGTGGAAAGGTAAACTTTCTCTCCCAACTGAAATGGTCTTTGGGGAGTTCGGTGCTTGTCTGCTTGTTCCTTATAAGATTGAGCTGCCTTTGCCAGCGCCCTCTTAACATTCTCCCAAGTTTCTCTCAACATTGCCATCCAGTCGGTCAAACTGACTGAGGAAGGGGGCTCCCTCGGGTACTCTGGCATGGGGACAAAATCCATGCCACTCACTATTTTGAACAGAGTTAGCCCCGTGCTGCTGTGGACCGCATTATTATATGCAACCTCCGCAAAAGATAGGAGGTCTGCCCAATTGGACTGCTGGTAGTCGACGTAGCATCTTAAATACTGTTCTATCATAGCGTTCAGTCTTTCTGCCCCCCCCCCCGCCCCCCCACCCATTGGTGCTCAGGTGAAATACTGAGCTGAGCCCTTGGGATGAACCTATGGATCGTAGAAACTCCCTCCAGAACTTTGCTGTGAACTGGACCCCTCTGTCGGAGATGATTCTCCTGGGGACTCCATGTAGGTGGTAGATGTGTTTCAGGAACAGTTTGGACAACTAGCGAGCTGAGGGTAGCCCGCTGCAGGGTATGAAATGTGCCTGTTTGGAGAATAAGTCTATTACAGTCCAGATCACTGTATTTCCACTGCTCCTCGGTAGGTCTACTATAAAGTCCATTGCAATCTCCTCCCATGGTCTTGTTGGCTCAGCTACTGGTTGCAACAGTCCAGGCGGGCACCCTGGTCTTGTCTTCATCGTGGCACAAATGGTGCAGCTTTTTACATAACTGTCTACGTCCTTTCTCATGTGGGGCCACCAGAACTGCCTTCGTACTAGGTGCAGAGTCTTTAGGAACCCAAAGTGTCCCGCTGGTTTAACGTCGTGGCTCCTCTTGAGAATCAGGGTGCGTAAAGTCTGTGGGACATAGAGCTTTGTCCCCTTCCATGCTAGGTCATCTCTTTTTGTCAAGAGATGTTGATTGTCTCGGAACCAGGGGTCTGTCAGTGTTTCATTTTTTAATTTTGCAGTTAAGTCACTTGCAAGTTGGCCCTGCTGGTCACGTTGTTGCCGTCTGGTGATCACTTGGGCCGCAGCTTGGGTGGAGGGGATGATGGCATTCACTACCTGCTCCCGCTCACTGTTGTATTGGGGCATCCGGGAGAGGGCGTCAGCCAGGAAATTTCTCCCTCCTGGGATGTGCTTAAGCTCGAAATTGAAACGATTGAAGTATTGTGCCCACCGTACTTGCCTGGGCGACAGTTTTCGTGGGGTTTTTAGGGCCTCTAGGTTTTTATGATCAGTCCAGACTTCAAATGGTTTCTGGCCTCCCTCTAGTAGGTGCCGCCAGGTCAACAAGGCCCATCTTACTGCAAACGCTTCCTTCTCCCACGCCGCCCATCGCCTCTCCGTATCAGTGAGTTTGCGGGAGGTGTAGGCGCAGGGTTGGAGATCACCTTGGTTGTTCTTTTGGAGTAACACGGCTCCTACTGCCACATCACTTGCATCTGCTTGGATGACAAAAGGATGTTCCGGATCCAGGTGTTTTAAAACAGGTTCTTTCGCGAACAGTCCTTTTAGCGTCTCGAATGCCTGTTGGCAGGTCAGGTCCCACTGTAGGGGTTGTCCCGGGCGAGGTTTCATCACTGGGCTTCCTGTCTTTAGGAGGTCCGTCAAAGGTTTGGCAATCTTCGCGAACGAGGGGATGAATTGTCTGTAGAAGATCACAAAGCCTAGAAAACTTTGCAGTTGTCTGCGGGTGCGAGGGGGCTGCCATTGTAGAACTGATTGGACCTTGGCTGGGTCCATCTCTATCCCCTCGTTTGATACTCAATAGCCCAGGTAGTCTAGCCGTGATTGGTGGAAATCTCATTTTGACAGTTTGACATATAGGTTTGCCCTTAGCAGTTTTTTCAGTACTTGGCGGACGAGGGGTATATGTTCGTCTATGGTCTCCGTGTAGATAAGAATATCGTCCAGGTAGACGAGGACCCCTTTGTAAAGGTGTTCATGTAAGACTTCATTTATTAACTGCATGAATACTGCCGGGTCTCCTTACAATCCAAAGGGCATTACTTTAAACTGGAAACTACCCAGGGGGCAGTTGAATGCTGTTTTCCATTCATCTCCTGCCTTTATGCGTACTTGGTAATAAGCTTCTCGAAGGTCTAGTTTGGTGAAAATCTTCCCTTTAGCTAGGTGGGCTAGCATGTCTTTCATGAGGGGGAGGGGGTACAAGTTGTGTACGCAAACAGCGTTGAAACTTCGAAAGTCGACCACCAGTCTCATGGAGCCGTCCTTTTTCTCTTTAAACATGACCGGCGCCGCTACCCTTGGTTTTACTGGCTCAATAAATCCCCTTTGTAAGTTTTTGTCTATGTAGTCCCGCATTTCCTGCATTTCTCGGGGCGTCATGGCATACATTTTAGGTTTGGGTAGTTTCGCTCCCGGGATAATCTCGATGGCACAATCGGTCTCGCGGTGGGGGGGGCAGAATGTCACAGTCGGCCTCGCTGAATACTTCTGCAAGGTCTTGGTACTCCCCTGGGATCTGATCTGCATTACAAGCAGTGGTGGGTGCGGCTGCCAATTGCTTTTTTTTTTTTTATTTGATTTATATGCCGCCCTTCTCCGGAGACTCAGGGCAGCTTACAATGCGTTAAGCAATAGCCTTCATACTTTTGTATATTTTATACAAAGTCAGCTTATTGCCCCCACAAACTGGGTCCTCATTTCACCTACCTTAGAAAGGATGGAAGGCTGAGTCAACCTTGAGCCTTGGAGAGATTCAAACCAGCAGAAATTGCAGGCAGCTGTGTTAATAACAGGGTGCACTAAACCACTGTACTATCAAGGCTCTTTACTGTACCTTCTGGGAGGGACCCTTGTGTTGGTGGTGTTTTCTTCTGTAGTGGAGGGCTGCTTTGGGGTCTCAGCGTGGGAGGGAATTCTTCTGGTCGGGGTGGCAGGGGTTGGGGGCCCTTTGCTATTCTCAGCCTGCGGGTCCCCTCTTGCCACCAAATGATTGGGCCCCATTTGTCCAGCCACGAGAGTCCCAATATGACTGGTTCTGTCATCTTGGGGGCTATTATGAAGCGGATCGTCTCCCAGTGATCTGCTAGTTCTAGTCTCACGGGTTCAGTCAAGTGTGTGGCGTACGTTCCTCCCACTAGGGACCCATCAACTTGCTCGAAGCGAATTGGTTGTTTGAGCTGTTTAGCTCGGATTCCCAATTTCAGAACTGTGGGTAGGTTGATTAGGCACCGTGTGCTACCAGAGTCTATTAGGGCTTGGAAAGTCTCTTGGGCCCCTGGTTTGGGGGCTGTCAGGCGTATGGGGAAAAGAAAAGGATGGACAGGTCCACTCACCATCGGGTCGTCTTCGCCTTCGTCCTCCGTGTCGTAGGGTTCGGGGAACTGATCTCCCTCATCTGGGGTTCCTCTGGTTTCGGTCAGGTGAGCGAAAAATTCCAGGATTTGGGGGGTTTCCCGCGGTACGTGGGTGGCGCGCTTGGGCCCTCGTTCCGGTCGTGCTTTGGGCGGTGGAGCTGGTCCCGGTCTAGGCGTTCCACATCTTGCTGCTATGTGGCCGCTCCCCCCACATTGGTAGCATTTCAGTGAGCTCCGTGGGGCAGTTGGTCTGTGGGAGGGCTGTGATGTTGGGGTTTCCCGTCTGTTGAGTGGCCCCTGGTCTGGTCGGCCTCTCTCCTTTCCCTCTGGTGGTTTCGGCGTGTCGCTCGCCCGCAACCCTCTGTCGACTTTTATCCCTACCCGGAACCATTCAGAGAGTCGGTTTGGGATGTCCCGATAAGCAGTCACTTGGGAAATTCTCTTATCTAGGCTTGTTCTAAAAAAATACACCAGCAATTGCTCTGGTAGGGGAGGCAGTGTCCCAATGACTCTCCTGAATTCACGGATATGCTCTCTGATGGGCTTCCCCTTCTGCATTAGGTTTCTGAGCTCGTCTTCCACATAGGGGTCCTCCTCCTCCTCCTCATAACGGGCTCTCAATAGTTGCAAGAACCCATCCGCATCTTGCAGCTGGGGGGCCCTGTTTTTATAGAGGGATGCTGACCACCTCTTTCCTTCTCCCTCCAGCCCTTCCGAAATGGCATTCACTAGGGCTCTGGGGAAAGGGGAAAGGTGTCCAAAACGCTCTATGTATATCTCAGCTGAATCGAGGAATTGGGCGAGGTTGTCTGGGTCACCATCGAACTTCCCTCTGAACTGGGGTGGCTCCTCCCTCTCTGCCCTCTCCTCTCTGTGCTGAGCTCTGTAGGGCCGGCCTTGGTGTTGATAGTCCTCTGCCTCGTCTCTCATCCTGGGGTAGGGAGGTGCTGCCTCATCTAGGCTTTGCTGCTTTCTGGGAGGGGGGGACCCATGGATGCGTTATTGGGCTCCTTCTCCTCCTGCTGTGGAAGGGGGAAGGGCTGCGCCTTTGCCTACTGCCTCTCGGGTCAACAGCCCAGACTGGTTCTCTCTTTTCTTTGGGTCTGCAGGATGGCCCCTCCCCCTGAAGGGTGGCACGGTCAAATTTCTCTTTCAACTCATCTATGGGGCTTTTGAGTGGCTTCCTTAGAATTTCTTGGCGCTTAGTTTGTTTTCTGGCTTGTTCCCATTCCCATAGCCAGGATGCTCTGCCCAATTCACTTAGGGGTTTTCCCTTGTCTTTCACGTTTGGAAAGGGAAATTCCGCCTCGGAGGCTTTTGGCACAGTCCCCGGGTACTTATCTGGTTCAGGCTTCTTTGTTTGAAGTTTTGCTGAGGAGGAAGGCGGGGAGAGTTGAGCCTTCATAGTTTCCAAACTGTCTGGGATCACGACCGCTTCTCCTCCACTCGTTGCTTGAAGCAGGCTTTCCTCCGAGAGCTTCGCTTCAGCCATAATGTTGGGGGATAACCTCCAGTCCGACCATACGTCTGGGAGGGAACGGGATGATTTAAACTCAGCCAGCCTGGCTTTGAGGGAGTTTGGCTGTCTGTCAGGCTTCGGTGCTATCTTAAATAAACTTCATTCTCAAACGCAAAGTCTCTAATGAATCAATTTTATTTAAGAATAGAAAAAATCCGACATTCCTGAACTCTGGTTGCAGCCAAACTGGCCCCTCCTTCCAACCCCCTCCTCTTCCGCTCTCCAACCCCAATGTCCCATTGGCCATCATGCAGATCCATCTCTACGTCCCGGCATGTTCTTTTCACAGGAATGTGCCCCCCACCCTCTGTCACCCAGGTAACACTATCTGTTGCATGCAGAAAACTAGGTAAAAGTTCATCTCAGCAATAAATCAACGCTTCTGCTCTCTGCTTCATTTCGTTCATGTCAACGCTGGAAGAGAGCCTAATTTGGAACGCTGACACCTTCAGCACTACATTTTCGATATCAAAAGATAACTGCTTTAATGCATTTTTTGCGCTGTTGTGTAAAATGTGATTATTGTAATGAGCATTCGATCTTTGTCTCATTCTAACTTATGAAAAAAAAAGACAAAACGTGATTCTCCTATCCTTATTCTCTTAGACTGTACAGCTTTAGATTACGTACCATTTCATCATAAAGCTTTTGAATAAAAAAAATGTCCACTATTTTGTGAAAAAAAATAGTGAACATAATGTGAAAAAAGTGGACTGTCCGCTCAAATAGTGGACACCTGGCAACCCTAGCTTCGACAGCAACATCCCAAGTGTCAGGGTTCTGACAGATGCCCTAATTAAATCATGAGCCTCAAGCCATGCTTAAAAAGAAATCCAGTTATTTATTAGGAGCTTCATGCCGGCACGGACCAGGTGGAGCTAACTCTGACCTTAGTTAATTCACGTTTTGCCCCTGACCCTGTTTCCCCCTCCCCCCAATATGTGTCATCAGTCACATTCTGCAACGAAGCAATTTTGCGGGTTGTAAAAGTCACTCCCCTCCAGCCACTGTGGGTTTCCGTGGAGACGACCTCGGCATATCGGTTGGAATGTGCCTTGTTTTGACTGAGATGCCAGCTCCTTTTTTTTGTTGTTGTTGTAAATATTTTTAAATTTTTTTCAAGCATAAACATAAAATATAACTTTCAAGAACAGAGTCTCGATCCAGTCATAGATGGTTACCACGCTTACATTCCTTTAACAAGCTCCAGTCACAATTTCCCATTACATCCTTTACGGATAAAAATTCAAAACATGAACAAATTTTAACATAAAGTCTAGCATCTTCATCTAAACAAATCCATTATATCAATACAATTTTAATTTCAAATTAACTTTTGTTCATTTTTATATCTATATATCAATCCTGATTATATCTTGTTCTTCACCTTGTATCTTTTACCATCAGTGTCAAAATAATTTTTAACAATATTCTAACCTCTTATTCTAATTATTTACCTTACAATTTTATCACCACAAATTTATTTTATTTTATTTTATTTTTGAACTTGTATACCGCCCTTCTCCCTGAGGACTCAGGGCGGTGAACAGGCAAATAAAAACATCAAATACAAATATTAAAATACAGTTAAAAATATATATAAATTTGGCCCCATTAATTAAAACAATAAACAAAAACAATTAAAAACACTTAAAAAGAGTTAGGCCAGCCCGGCTTGTTGGAAAAAGAAGGTTTTAAGGGCACGGCGGAAGGCACTGAGGTCATGGATTCTCCTTATCTCTGGGGGCAGCTGATTCCAGAGGGTAGGTGCCCCCACAGAGAAGGCCCTCCCCCTGGGGGTCACCAGCCTGCATTGTTTGGCTGATGGCACCCCGAGGAGGCCCTCTCTGTGGGAGCGCACGGGTCGATGGGAGGTCGTCGGTGGCAGCAGGCGGTCTCGAAGATAGCTAGGCCCTATGCCATGGAGCGCTTTAAAGGTGAGAACCAACACCTTGAAGCGCACCCGGAAGACCACCGGGAGCCAGTGCAGCTCGCGCAGGAGCGGTGTTACATGGGAGCGCCATGCTGCTCCCGTCACTACCTGCGCTGCTGCGTTCTGGACCAGTTGGAGCCTCCGGGTGCTTTTCAAGGGGAGCCCCATGTAGAGAGCGTTACAGTAATCAAGGCGAGAGGTCACGAGGGCATGTGTGACTGTGCACAGGGAATCCCGATCAAGAAAGGGCCGCAACTGGCGGATCAGGCGAACCTGATAAAAGGTCCCCCTGGTTACAGCTGTCAGATGTTCCTCCAAGGACAGCTGCGTATCCAGGAGGACGCCCAGATTGAGAGCCCTCTCTGTGGGGGCCAAAGACTCGCCCCCAATAGTCAGTGATGGGGTCAACTGACTATATCGGGATGCCGGGAACCACAGCCACTCAGTCTTGGAAGGGTTGAGCTTGAGTCTGTTCCTCCCCATCCAGATCCGTACAGCCTCCAGGCACTGGGACATCACTTCAAGGGCATCATTGGGGTGGCCTGGGGTGGAGATGTACAGCTGAGTGTCATCAGCGTACTGATGGTATCTCACCCCAAAGCCACGGATGATCTCGCCCAGCGGCTTCAAATAAATGTTGAACAGGAGGGGCGAGAGGACCGACCCCTGAGGCACTCCACATATAAGAGGCCTCGAGGTCGACCTCTGCCCCCCTGCCAACACGAACTGCGACCGGTCGGAGAGAAAGGAGGAGAACCACCATAACACGGTGCCCCCCATCCCCAACTCTTCCAACCGGTGCAGCATGATACCATGGTCGATGGTATCAAAAGCCGCTGAGAGGTCTAACAGGACCAGAACAGAGGAGCAACCCCTGTCCCGAGCCCTCCAGAGATCATCAACCAACGCGACCAATGCCATTTCCGTGCTGTGCCCAGGCCTGAAACCAGACTGGAATGGATCCAGATAGGATGTTTCCTCCAGGAATTGCGGAAACTGTCGCGCGACCACACTCTCAACAACCTTCGCCAGAAAGCGAAGGTTGGAGACAGGACGATAGTTAGCCAATATTGCCGGATCCAGGGACGGCTTCTTGAGGAGAGGCCTTACCACCGCCTCTTTCAAGGCCGTGGAGAAGTGACCCTCGCTCAACGAAGCGTTGAGAACACCCTGGAGCCAGCCTCGTGTAACCTCCCGGGAGGCCAGTACCAACCAGGAGGGACACGGGTCCAGTAAACATGTGGCCGCACTAAGTCTCCCCAAAATCCTGTCCACATCATCGGGAGTCACAGCATCAAACTCCTCCCAGATAACCTTCTCAAGACTATTCCTCGTCACCCTGCCCTGATCTACCCAGTCAGAGTCCAGGTCCCCCCGGATCTGAGCGATTTTGTCATACAGGTATTGTCCGAAATCCTCCGCCCTGCCTTCCAAGGGATCCTCCCGCGCTCCCAGATGGAGCAGGGAGCGGGTTACCCTGAACAGGGCTGCCGGACGATTCCCTGATGATGCAATAGAGGCGGAAAAGTAATTAAACTTTGCCGTCTTTATCGCCACTAGGTAGGTCTTAATATGCGACCTTACCAGTGTTCGGTCAGATTCAGCGCGACTGGCCCTCCAACCGCTCTCTAGGCGTCTTTTCCGGCGTTTCATCTCCCTCAGCTCCTCGGTAAACCAAGGAGCCGCGAGGGATCGACACCAGGTCAGAGGCCGCAAAGGCACGACTCGATCCAAGGCCTCACCAGCCGCCCGATCCCAGGCAGCTACCAGGTCCTCGGCCGAGTCGTGTGCCAGATCATCAGGAATTGGCCCAAGCTCCGTCTGGAACCTATCAGGATCCATCAGGCGCCTGGGGCGGACCCATCTAATTGGGTCCGCCTCCCTGCGGCGGGGTGTAGCGGTACGAAGGTCCAGACGAAGGAGTGAGTGATCTGACCATGACAAGCGTTCCATGTCTATATCCCCTATAACAAGATCACTCAACCACTGGCCAGAGACGAAAATCAAGTCTAGAGTGTGTCCCCCCCCCCCCCGTGAGTGGGGCCATGAACTAACTGGGTCAGGTCCATGGCCGTCATGGAAGCCATGAACTCCCGAGCCATCCCAGACGTTTCATCAACGGATGGCAAGTTGAAATCACCCATGACCATAAGCCTGGGTGTATCAACTGCCACCGTGGCTATCACGTCGAGTAGCTCAGGCAGGGCTGCTGCCATGCGGCAGGGAGCCAGGTACGCAAGCAGCAAGCCCATCTGAACCCCAAGACCCCTTCTCACGAAGAGGGATTCACATCCAGCAGTCTGAGGCACAGTGATCTCCCTCGAACCAAGACCTTCTTTAATAATAACCGCCACCCCCCCCACCCCTCCCCTGGGCTCTCGGTTGATGGTATGCTCTGAAACCTGGTGGGCACATCTCGACCAGAGGGACTCCTCCCTCCGGTCCCAACCAGGTCTCCGTAATACCTGCCAGGTCCGCTCCCCCCTCCTGGATAAGATCGTGGATGAGGGGGGCCTTATTTACCACAGACCTAGCGTTGCACAGCATCAGCCGCAGGCCCAGGTCCCGAGTATCTAAGCCACCTAGTATCCGAGGGGAGCTTTGGGGGCCGGGGCGCGCAATTGCTCTCAAACAGCAAGTGCGCGTCCCCAACACATGATGTGGCCCCCTGCTCCCGCCATATCTGCCCCTCTCAACCACCGTGCTGATGGTATTACCCTCATTGGGATAGCCCTCCGCCCCCTCCCCATTCCCTCGTCCAGTGTCCTCCAAACCGTTACCCCGTGCCGGGCTCGTCTCTGACCTTGGTGGATTACCCCCCATCCCCTTTGGTCATCCTCCCGGTTCCCCTTAAAAAATTATTAAAACCCCTAATTAAAAAACCCCTTAATCCCCGCTTTGAAACATGCCACCTCTCAGGGCTCCAAAGCCCGTCCTTAAGGTAGGCCTTTGATAAAATGGAGGGCCATCGCCGCGAGAGGGGGGCATCTCGCAGCGCAAGCAGTTCTGCCGAGGTATAAGCCATACATAGATGAGAGGTAGAAAGTCTGGTCAGGAGTTTGATGAATAGTCTAAGGTATTGGAGCAAGATGGACCTAAAAGCCGGTAGGCTGGACTCCACTGCCCTCTCACTGCAGTGGGAGGAGTCCCGTGTCAGTTCATCGAAATTGGAGGTAAAAATCCAAGCCACCCTCTCACGGTGGCTAGCCCAGATGGAAAGGGCTTAGGAAAGTTAGATGGTCTATTCCTCCGTTGGTGAAAGGCAACAACTCCCTCAGCTCCCGCATGACAATTGCCCAAACACCCTCCAGCTTGGGGCACAAGATGAAAAAGGAGCCAAACCATAGAGGCATAATGGTGTTAAGCCCGAGGAAGAGAAGATATTCAAAAGGGAGGGATAACATACAGCTGGATACAAACTGGAAGCGGGGAGCCGAAGACCAAGTCAAAGGCATGGCGGGGGGGAGAGATCAATCGAGGCGACCAGTTTTTTTTGGCCGCACTCCAGCCTCTCCGGCCCCCAGAACTTCATAAATCCCCCTGATTGTATCTCCCGCTTCCAGACTCCAGCCCCCAGGTCAGATGGTCTATTCCATGGTATAGATGGTAAGGCCAGAAACAGAGTGGCCATATCCCCCCCTTCTTTTTCTGCTAAGCACCAGGCCGCCGCCGCCATCATCTCGCCATCGAGCCACAGCCGCCATTGCCGCCTCAGCTGCCATCGTCGACGTCGTCTGGAAACCGGCCCCTCAACACATCCCAGGACCACCGGAACAGCATCCAGGGCCTGGGAGGGAAGGGCCCACTCCATGCCACCGCCGCCGCACCCACAGCCGCCGCCGCTCCGGCCTCCGCGGCCTCCGGCGCAGAAGAAGGCTGCCATCCTCCCACGGCGCCTCCCGCGTCAGCTCCGCCCAGCCGCAATATTCCGGAGGGCAAAAGCCCTCAACAAGCTGGGCAGAGGCTCCACAACTGGGGCCGAGGCCGCCCCGGCCTCCGCGGCCGCCGCCGCAGAAGAAAACTGCCGCACCCAGGCCGCCGTCCTCCCGCAGCGCCTCTCGCATCGGCTCCGCCCAGCCGCAATACTCTGGAGGGCGAAAAAGCCCTCAACAGGCTGGGCAGAGGCTCCCACAACTGGGGCTGGGGCTGTAGATGGTCAAGTCAGCTCCCCAGACCCCCAAATGACCAGAAATCGTCCCATCATCGGACGGATCTCACCCGGACAGCGCCATCTTGGGGCATGCGCAGAAGATTCTTAATCTTAATTTCAAATTCAATACAACTCCATTTTTATTACACTTTATAAAACAAAATTCTATCTAATTCTTAATCTCTTGACCCTTTTCCTCGAATCTTAATATCTTAAACTTTATCAATTTATCTTTGATTTTATCCCACTTATCATCTTTTACACTTTCATGTTACACAGGTTTATCACAAAAACATGTTTTATTTAAACTAATTTCCAGCATATTTTCTTCCATACCTCCCTCTATTGTTTGGCTGTTTTCCAGCATATTATGTCTGGCTGATTCCCAGCATAGTCTCCTCCAGAGCACCAACTATTTTTGGCTAATTTCCAGCATAGTCTCCTCCAAGCCTACCACCATTATTGGCTGATTTCCAGCATATTATATTTGGCTGATTTCCAGCATAATCTCCTAAACTCCCTCCATTATTTGGCTGATTTCCAGCATCATCTCCTCCAACTCTCCTCCTATTTGCTTGGCTGATTTCCATCATTTTATTGGCTGATTTCCAGCATATTATGTTTGGCTGATTTCCAGCATAGTCCCCTCCAGGGCAACTCTCCTGTAATTGTTTGGCTGATTTCCAGCATTTTAACTAGTTTCCAACGTATTTCCTCCGAGTCTCAAACTCTTATCTAGTTGGTATCCATCCCTCTTAACTTTCCCTTACAATATGATTATCTATTTTATGTCAGTTTCCCAGCATGCTCTTTCAAATTAATTCTCAATATATTTCATAATAATCATCATTTCCAGAATATTTTAAATTAAATCACAATTTGTTGCTAAAATCTGTGTATCTTATAGTTTGTACAATAAAACCTTAGTCAAACGTAATCACCAATCTAGCATTTGTTTGCAAATTAAAATTAAAACATATTACATCAAGCAATAAATTTTCTTAAAGTTGTCTCACATTAATATATACTCTTCTTTATTGTTTTTAACCACCTATATATCATCCTCTATTTTAGTTGCCATCTCTTATTTTCCATTTTTGTTACTCCAAAAACCCTCCTGTTTTTATCCAAAAATCATATATACCTTTAGGCTTTTAAACTTTACATTTCAGTTTAGTTACATTTAAATTTATCTACTTTATTTCTTCCTTTTCTTCCTTTTTCTATCTGTCCATAAATGTTCCATTTCAAAGTTCATCTGTTCAAATTAAAAAATTCTGTATGTCCCTTTAATGCTTTTTAATGTCTGTTCCATGTGTGATGCATCAACTTCCTTTTCTTTTGTTCCTACGCCACACCTAATTTTTTTTGCTAAGTTTGTTAATTTCCATTGTCAAATGTCCAAAATATTCCTTCTTTCTTCTTGAAATCATCCAGGACAGAATAGGGATCTCCAAATTCCACAGATCTAATGTTAATTTCAAAGTAATCCAAGGTAAAAAACCATTTAAAATGTTTCTTTTCCAAACGGAAAGGGAAATCTCTTCAATCCACTCTCCTGCTTAGTCACCGCAGACTCCATGGCAATTATGTAGCCATCCGTCTGTCTTTCTTCATTAGCTTCATTAAATTTCAAAGGTGTAAACTCCCAGAGATACATTTCTCCAATCCGCTCCAAATAAAAGAAAAGTCAATTTTCTAAATTATTAAAAGCCAATTCTTCCAAGCCAAATTTACTAAAGCAAGGTCTGTCTTGGGTCTTTATTTCCATTTTTTTCCCCTTTTGATCTTCAAGCCCCACAGATCTGTAGCCGCTATTTAAAGTTTGGGGTCTTATTTTTTTCAAAAATCCAAATAATCATGTTGTTTTGCCTGGGTTGGTGTCACTCACCTGGCTTCGAGATACTCGCTCTTTCTTCTTCTCTCCTGCACAATCTTGTGTCCCGGTCTGCCGTGGCTTTGTGGCAGCCACCATGGCTGCCTACCCCCACCGCCGACTTCGAGGATTCCCTCTGGCCTCCGAGGAACTTGCCTGTTCCTCTTGGCACACCGAGGCGCTCCTCTTCACCCCCATCCCTGCAAGATGGGGGTCGGTCCGAAGACCGATTGGACGGTGGTTTGTCAGTCGGGGTTTTCGTGGGCTTGTTAGACTGTGGCGCCATGGCTCCAGACCGGAAGAGTCAGATGCCAGCTCCTTGATGCAATTGTGAAGTTTGCTTTCCCACCCACCTTGCCTATGGCAACTCGAGAGCAGGTCAGGGATGCTTTGCGAGTTGACACCAAGATCCTAGCAGAATAGCCGAGAACGTTTACACGGTGAAACATTGCTTCACGTGTGGTTCTACAGAGCATATCCAGAGACGCTGCCCTGAGAGGAGAAACAAAGGAGCAGCAAAACATGGGCATAGAGCTACGCAACCCATGAGGAATGGCTCATCATTATTTTCCCTGGCTGCAGAGTCGCTGGAAAACACTAGAAAGACATGGTTGTTGGACAGTGCGGCGAGTCAGCATATTGCAAATGACCCACAAATGTTTTCTGGCTTGAGACCAGCTAACCAAACATTTGTCAGTTTGGCTAATGGACAACGGTCTGCTGTAAAAGGGGAAGGTAAAGTCTATGTACCTGAAATTGGGGAAATGTTGGACAATGTATTGTATGTACCAGACGTAGACCATAATTTGTTAAGTATTTCAAGTCTAGATAGTTGTTGTTGTTGTTAGTTGCGAAGTCATGTCCGACCCATAGCGACCCCATGGACAACGTTCCTCCAGGCTTTATTTATTTATTTATTTATTTATTTATTTATTTATTTATTTATTTTATTCGGCTTATATGCCGCCCTATCTCCCAATGGACTCAGGGCAGCTCACAATAATAAAAACACAAGCCACAATACAAAATAAAATCTAAAATCTAAAAATTTAAAATTTAACCAAAACGGTGTGGTGGATGCCTGGAGAGAAGTGAAAGGAACTGAAAGAGTGTACACTTTTTACTCTAAGATACATAATACATATTCAAGAATTGACTATATCTTAGTTTCTAAAGATTTGTTGAATAATGTGGATAAGATAGATGTGGGAATTTTTAAGGATTCTGATCATGCAGAAGTTACGATGGAAATAGATTTTAATTTTGAGAAAAAAGGAAGTTGTTGGAGATATGATGAAAAACTGTATAAAAATGAGGAGGATAAAAAATGGATATTTAAAAAATGGGAAGAATGTTGGAGATTGAATGATAATGGAGAGGTTAAATTTGAAATTGTTTGGGACGCGATGAAAGCAGTGTTTAGAGGGGAAAGTATCAAGTTATCAAGCAGAAAATATAAAAATTATAAAAATAAAATTGAAAAAGATAAAAGCCAGATTAAGGAATTGGAAAATCAATTTTTGCTTACTAAAGAAAAGGTTTTTTTGGAGGAATTAAATCTGCTAAAAAATAAATTGATAGAAGAAGATATAGAATTGGTAAAAAAGAATATGAGATATTTAAATAGGAATTTTTTTGAATTTAGCAATAAAAATTCTAAGTTATTGGCAAGGATGGCGAAAAATAAAAGAGAGAAGAGAGAAATTGGAGCCTTGATAGATGATAAGGGCATAAGACGCTATAAAAAATTAGAAAAATGTGAAGTGGTCAGGAACTTTTTTCAAAATTTATATTCGAAAAAATTAATTGATCGGGGAAAACTGAGAAGCTATTTAGAAAAACATGTTGTGAAAATTGACCAAACATATAAAGATTTAATGGAAGAAGATATAACACAAGACGAGATTAATGGAGTAATACAAAAAATAAAATTAGGGAAAGCTCCAGGTGAAGATGGATTACCTGCTGAGTTTTATAAAGAATTTAAGGAAATAATAATACCAAAATTGCAAAAACTATTTAACAGAATTTTACATGGTGGAGAAGTTCCGTTGTCATGGAACAGAACGGTGATATCTATAATCCCTAAACCAGATAAAGACTTAGAAAGGATTGAGTCCTATCGGCCCATCTCTTTAATTAATCAAGATGCAAAGATATTTACTGCCATTATAAGTAATAGATTAAGTAGATTTATAGATAGATATATAAGTTATAACCAAGTAGGTTTTGTGAAGGGTAGATATATGAGTGATATTGTCAGAAGAGTATTAAATATTATAGATGTTGCTGAATATAATGCTGATAAAATAGGTATAATATCATTAGATATTTTTAAAGCTTTTGACTCTGTACAATGGGAAACTATTAAAATAATTGTTGAGGTATTAGGTTTTGGTAATAAGTTTATACATGTTATTTCAAAACTGTATCAAAAAATTAGTGCAAGAGTGAAGGTGAATGGAAGGCTGACAGAAGAGATAAGATTGGAAGCGGGTACAAGACAAGGATGTCCCCTGTCTCCAACATTATTTTTATTGGTTATGGAAATTTTGACTAAAATGATAGAAAAAGATGAAGAATTGGAAGGGTATAAGGGATATAAGATAAATCTGTATGCGGATGATACTTTGATTATTTTGAAAGATATAGAGAAAGATTTGAAAAAGATACATAAGCATTTGGAAGAATTTGAGGAAATGACAGGTTTGAAAATAAATTGGTCAAAATCTGAATTATTAATGAATAATAATGGTAAGGAGTGGGAGAATATGCAAGAACAACTTGGGATAAGGATTAAAAAAACATTGAAATATTTGGGCATAACACTTTCACTCAAAGTTAAAGAAATGAAAAAATTAAATTATGATGTGGCGATGAATGAAATTGAGAAAAAGATAGATAAATATAAAATGATAAAGTTGTCTTGGTTTGGTAGAATTGCAATGTGTAAGATGATGTTGTTGCCAAAGTTTAATTTTTTATTTGAGATGTTACCGTTAAATTTGACAGAGAAAGATATTGAAGGATATCAGAAGAAATTGGATAAATTTTGCAATGGTGGGAAAAGACCTAGATTAGTGAAGAAAATGTGGTATCAAAATCAAAAGGAAGGTGGATTAGGAATCCCCAAACTACTCAATTATTATTGGGCTTATGCTATTCGGACTGTGGTAAAAATATTTAAAGGTGAAGATAGTCATTGGAGAGATTTAGAATTAAAGGACATTAAGAGATTTGGCTCAACATGGTTTTTAGATAAAGCAAAATCAAAATGTGTAATTAATAGCTATTGGTTAAAGGGACTGAGTAAAATTTGGAATAAATTTGTTAAAATTTTAATTCCAGATATAATTTTCTTAGGGAAGACAATTGAAAATTGGCCGATTAAAACTAATATAAGTCGCGATAGGGTAATGGAAGATGAAAATATACAAATTATAATAGATTGGTTAAAAACTTTAGAAAATGAAAGGAGGAAAAAAGAAATCATTGAAAAATTGTGTTTAGGCTGGTTTGAAAAAATACAGATAGAAAAATGGACTAAGAAGGTAAGGGACAATTGTTCGATAAGTAGAAGTAAAACTGAATTTGAATATTTGAACATATGTGGTACAAATGTGATAAAGTTAAAAAGTTTTGGCAACAATTGGAGGAAAGGATATTTGAAATGATGGGGAAAGCAATAATATTGAGACCAGAAACTATATTACTGTTGATAATTAAGGAAATAGAACCAACAAAATATGAGAAAGAATTGATTAGAATTATGATTATAATGGGTAGAATTATAATAGCCAGATATTGGAAATTAGATGTGAATTTTAGAATAGAAGAATGGTATTGTGAAATGTGGAAATTAGCTTTAAATGATAAAATGACATGTGATATTAAAATTAGAAATGGTGACTATAAAGAAGATATTTTCTGGAAAATTTGGAAACCATTTGTGGACTATGCGCTGGGAAAATTGGATGCTTCGGTACCTGTACCCCGAGAACGTGGATTTTGGCGATCATGAGGATATATCCGAAGAACCAAATCTTCCTTTCTTATGTATAGCACAGGGTGAAGTATTGTATATGTTGTTTGTAATGTTAGTAATTTAAAATATAAAATGAATAAAAAAAATTAAAAAATAAATAAATAAATAAAATTTAACCCTTTAAAAACCCCCCATCAGACCAGGTCAAGCGATTTAAAAAGCCAAGTTTTTAATTCACGACGGAAGGTGCGAAGGTCAGGCGCTAATTGGAGCTCCAAGGGAAGTTGATTCCAGAGGGTGGGCGCACCCACCGAGAAGGCTCTACCCCTGGGGGCCACCAGCCTTCCTGTCCTCTGGAGTCCATTTAAGATCACGCCTACTGATTCAGTGACTCCATCCAGCCACCTCATTCTCTGTCATCCCCTTCTTTTGCCCTCAATCTTTCTCAGTGAAATGAACGCAACCACGGCTAAGCTGAAATTAAAGCAATAGGCGCGAAAAGTGCATATAGAAAGCATCCCCTCCCACTGTCCATCATAAATCATCCAATCCAAAGGTCTTCCAGGGTCAGGTGGAAGCACGTCTGGCAGCGTCATCAATCAGGAATGCCACGACGGTTACCCAATAGCCATTCCAAGGATTCAGTTTCGTTTCTTCCAAAGCCATGCCCCTCCTCCAGCATGCTTCCCCCCCAAGCTCCCCAGTTCTCCCCCCTCCCGGTTCCTATGGCAGCCAAAGCAGCCAAAGCGGAGGCTGACATTCGGCCCCTCTGCAGAAGAGATGTTAGTCCTAAACAGGGAAGAGAAAAATGCAACACAGAAATTACGGTTTATCAGGGTATTTGTTATGAAACAATTATACTTTCCTGGGCACCCAGACATCCCGTTTATTCACCCATTCAGCTTGAGATAAAGGAAAATGTTTCCAGGCCACCAGATATTGTAGTTTACCATGGTGTTTCCTAGTCTAGAATTTCCTTAACTTCAAAATGTTGTTCCCCCTCTATCAGTATAGGGACTGGGGGAGAACTTTGGTCCGGCCGCAAAGGGGACGAGTGTTCTGGTTTCAACAAGCTGACATGAAATACAGGGTGTATTCGTCTCAGAATTTTTGGCAATTCCAATTCAACTGTTTCTGGGTTTATGAGTCTAGTGATTCGGAAAGGACCCACATACTTGGGTCCAAGCTTTTTTGATTTCTGGGAAGTCTGTAAATATTTGGTGGAAAGATAAACCCTGTCACCCACTTGGTACACTTGTGCCGGGGACCTTTTTTTGTCAGCCTGGGTTTTATGTGCTCGATGTGCGTCATCTAAAGCTTTTCGAGTTACTGCCCAAGTACCCCGTAGCTGTTCTATCCACTCAATCAAAGAGGGGTTTTGTGGGTCATCCTGTGGTAGCTCGGGGATCGGCACAAACTCCTGACCAGATGCTACCTTAAATGGAGTGAATCCGGTGCTGCTATGTATGGAGTTATTGTACGCCACCTCTGCAAATGGTAATAGGTCCACCCAATTATCTTGCTGGTAATTTACGTAACATCTCAAGTACTGTTCTAACACGGCATTGGTTCTCTCACAAGCCCCATTAGTTTGGGGGTGGTGGGCGGAGCTTAACCTCTGGGCGGAGCCTATCAACTTTAAAAACTCCTTCCAAAAGTGGGAAGTAAATTGTACACCCCTGTCCGAAATTATACGTTTTGGAGCCCCATGTAATTGGTAAACATGACGAATAAACAATTTTGCAAGGGTTTTAGCTGAAGGGATTTTAGAACAGGGGATGAAATGCACTTGTTTGGAAAACAGGTCCGTTACCGCCCAAATGACAGTGCAGCCTTCACTTTCTGGTAGGTCCACAATAAAATCCATGGATATTTCTTTCCAAGGGGCATTCGGCCTTGCCACACTCTGAAGCAAACCGGGTGGTTTCCCCGGAGGTCTCTTAGCTGAGGCACACACCGGACAACTAGCTACATGTCTATGTCCTTTTTGAGTGCAGGCCACCAAAATTGTCTTTTAACGAGATGTAGAGTTTTAACAAATCCACACTGCCCTGCTGCCTTGGCGTCATGAGCGTACTGCAACACTGTCACTCTTAAACTAGCAAGAACATACAATTTCACCCCAATCCAAGCTAGACCATCATGGAGTGTACATTCATTTGAGTGGGCTTTAAACCATTCGTCAGTTCTCAAGGCTTCTTTCAGTTTCTGAAGTAACTCACCCGAGAGGTCTGGATCGGCCTTCGCCTGTGCTCTGGTAGTCATTGGCACTGCTAGTTGTGTCGAAGGGATGATAGGACAAACCACTTTCTCCTTGGTGCTGTTGTATTGGGGCAATCTGGAAAGTGCATCTGCCATGAAGTTCTTTCCCCCAGGAAGGTATCGTAGAGTGAAATTAAAACGGTTGAAGTGCTGGGCCCAACGGGCTTGTTTTGGCGACAGCTTATGCAGTGTTTTCAATGCCTCCAGGTTTTTATGGTCAGTCCAAACTTCAAAAGGGTGCTTTGCTCCTTCTAGAAATTGTCTCCACGTTAACAACGCCCATCGCACAGCAAAAGCTTCCTTTTCCCATATGGCCCATCTCCTCTTGGTTTCTGATAATTTACGGGATGTGTAAGCACAGGGTTGTAATTCCCCTTTTCCGTTCTTCTGCAGAAGTACTGCTCCCACAGCCACGTCGCTTGCGTCAGCCTGTACTACAAAAGGTTCTTGCATGTCCGCATGTTTGAGGACTGGTTCAGCAGCAAACAATTGTTTCAACTTTTCGAAGGCTGCTTGACAGTCCATAGTCCATAGTCCATTGAAGAGGTTGTGAGGGCCTTGGTTTTGCCTCACCTTTAGTTTTCAGAAGATTTGTTATTGGCAGTGCAATTTTTGCAAATGAGGGGACAAACTGTCTATAGAAATTCGCAAATCCCAGGAAACTCTGTAGTTGTTTGCGGGTGCGTGGGGCAGCCCATTCCAATACGGCCCGAACCTTTCCAGGGTCCATCTCTATCCCCTCATGCGATATGCGATATCCAAGATAGTCAATTTTGCTTTGGTGGAACTCGCACTTAGAAAGTTTGGCATATAGTTCAGCAGCCCTGAGGTTTTTCAGGACCGTTCGCACCAACTTCACATGGTCGTCCATGTTCTCTGAGTAGATAAGAATGTCGTTCAAGTAGACCAGGACCCCCTTATACAGGTGCTCATGCAGTACTTCGTTAATCAATTGCATGAACACAGCAGGGGCTCCCTGTAGTCCAAATGGGAGCACTCTAAACTGGAAACATCCAAGTGGGCAACTAAATGCTGTCTTCCATTCATCCCCCTCTTTAATTCTCACTCAGTAGTATGCCTCCCGTAAGTCAAGTTTGGTGAAGATTTTCCCCTTTCCTAGGTGAGATAGCATGTCCTTCATGAGTGGTAGGGGGTAAACGTTTTCCACGCAAATCGCGTTCAGATTTCTATAATCAACTACCAAGCGAAAGGAGCCATCCTTCTTTTCTCGGAACAATACCGGTGCCACTACCTTTGGTCTGGCTGGTTGGATAAACCCCCGTGCAGTCCGTAGCTCTGTGGGGAAGCAGCACATCCGAGGCCCTTTCACTAAAAACTTCACGGAGATCCCCATACTCTTTTGGAATCTTCTCTTCTTCAATGTGGCCTGCTGCCACTTCCGCTCTTTTGGGTTCTATACCTTCCTCAAGGGGGGCTTCTTCCCTTTCTAGCCTCAGTTTTCCGGTACGAATACGCAGAACCCCAGTTCTCCAGTTAACCCGTGGGTTCCATCTACCGAGCCAGGGCAGTCCAAGTATTAGGGGTCGTTCCATGCCAGGGGCCACAATAAATCTGAGGCTTTCTACGTGATCTCCCAATTGCATTTCAATAGGTTCGGTCACAAAGCTGGCCGGGCCCCCTCCTGCAATTGATCTGTCCAACTGACAGAACGCAATGGGCCTCTTTAACATTTTTAGCCGCAGGCCCAATTTCTCCACTACTTTCGGGCTGACTATGCACCTGGTGCACCCAGAGTCTAATAGGGCTAACATCTGTGCATGTTTCCCTGTGGATGGCACCCTTATTTCTATGGGGACGAGCATGGGGTCCTCTGTTTGACTCACCAGATCATCAGAGTCAGAGTCGGAGTCCGTCCCGCTGTCGTCTGCGGTGGTCGGAGTTCCCAACTCACCCTGGTTTTGGGGAGCAAACTCAACGACTTCTCCTTTCAGGGCGGTGTCGCGGCCTTTTGCTGGCGCTTTGTCGGCCTTCTTGGGGCCTGAGCCGGTAGATTTTGGTACTGGCTTGGAGAAACATTCTGCAGCCCGATGGCCTTCCCTTCCACATTTGTAGCAGGTGAAAGGCTTCGATTTGGGTTTGAATTCCGCTCTCCTCCCGGCTGCTTTTGGCGCTCCTTTGCGGTAGAAGGAGGATGATGGGTCTCCTGCACGGCCTGCTCGGAGTCGGCTTCCGGCCAGCTCAATCTCCACATCCTCAGCTACTACATACCAACTCTGCAAGTCTTCGGGGACCCCCCGCCCTCTACAGTCCTTGTATATTTCTTCATTCAGCCCATCTTTGAAACTCTCCAGTAGGGCCGCTTCTGACCACCCTGTCATGTAAGGTGCCAGCTCGTGAAACTCTTGTGTGTATTCTGCCACTGATCTTCAGCCCTGCTGGATGCCCTTCATTCTGAGTCTCGCCTTTCATTCAGCTAGGTGGTCTTCAAACTGCCTCCTAAGAGCCCCCATGAACTGGTGGTAGTTCCTCAGCAAGGGGGAGTTATTATTGTGGAGGACCACCATCCATTCAGCAGCTACTCCCTCTAGGACGTTCGTCACACATCTCACTCGAGCCGCATCTGATAAGTAGTCCTCCCCCCAGTCCTGCATGTGGTTCCACACTTGGGTCAAGAAAAGCCCCAGTGTCTTCGGATTCCCATCATATTTTCCGGTTAGGGGGGGAATTTTTGGTTTTTTACGTCTGCGGGGTGGGGCCTGCAAGGCTGGGGGTCCCTGGGCTGCTGCATCCCCCACTTGAGCTTCCAAAGCCTGAGATATTCCTTCTCCAGCTTCCTCTTCTTCTCCCCCACAGGCTGTCTTTTCTGGATCCCCCCTGGGGCAGTCTCCTCCCTTCTTCACAGGGAACCCATAAGACTCACGGCTTTTCCGGCTTTCTTCAACATCACGGAGGAGTTGTAACGCCTGTGCCATCATGAGGCTTTCCTTTTGCTCTTGCAGCCACACTGCCTCTCTCTTGCGGGGTCTGGAGCTGGTTACTCCCTGGGGGATCCTCCCCAGGTCCGGCAATCTTCCTACTCCTCTCGACCATCTAGCTTCCTCAGGCTCCTCTCTCAGTTGGAGTTTTTCCATCCATTCTGCAGCCTCTTTCTCAGCTTGAAGTGTAGTTATCGTAGAACCAGATGCTAGCATCTGATCTTCTTCACTCTCCTGGTCCGACATAATTTGTTGTCAGCCCCCTCGGTGGTTATCCGGGATGGCTGGAGATGAATTTCAGATTAATGTCAGGTGTGCTTCCTTCAAAATCCAGGAAAGAATGACCCAGACTCCATGATTTATAGAGGCAAGTACTTTTACTAGAAATGAAATGAACGCAACCATGGCTAAGCTGAAATTAAAGCAATAGGCACGAAAAGTGCATATAGAAAGCATCCCCTCCCACTGTCCATCGTAAATCATTCAATCCAAAGGTCTTCCAGGGTCAGGTGGAAGCACATCTGGCAGCGTCATCAATCAGGAATGCCACGACGGTTACCCGATAGCCACTCCAAGGATTCAGTTTTGTTTCTTCCGAAGCCACGCCCCTCCTCCAGCATGCTTCCCCCCCAAGCTCCCCAGTTCTCTCCCCTCCCGGTTCCTATGGCAGCCAAAGCAGCAAAAGCGGAGGCTGACATCCAGCATTAGGCTCTTCTCCAGCGAGTCCTTCCTTCTCATTAGGTGGCCAAAGTATTTGAGTTTCATCTTCAGAATCTGGCCTTCTAAAGAGCAGTCAGGTTTGATCTCCTCTAGGACTGACCGGTTTGATCGCCTTGCAGTCCAAGGGACTCGCAGGAGTCTTCTCCAGCACCATACTCCATTTGTCACTACTTCCATTTCTTCCCCATCTATTTGCCAGGAATTGAGAGGGCTGGATGCCATGATCTTAGTTTTCTTAATATTGAGTTTCAAGCCAACTTTTGCACTCTCCTTCACCGGCATCAAGAGGCTCTTTAGTTCCTCTTCACTTTCTGCCTTTCTAGTGGTATCATCTGCATATCTGAGGTTGTTGATATTTCTCCCGACAATCTTAATTCCAACTTTTGATTCATCTAGCTCCGCCTTTCTCATGATGTGCTCTGCATATAAGTTAAATAGGCAGGGTGACACTATACAGCCTTGCCGGATTCCTTTCCCAATTTTGAACCAATCAGTGGTTCCATGTCCAGTTCTCACTGTTGCTGTGAAGTTTCCGAAAGAAGTCCTAATTAATTCATGAGCTATGAGCCAAACTTCAAAAGAAATACAGTCATTTATTAGGAGCACCATTTCGGCAATATTCGGATGCAGTTAGAACTAATCCCACGTAGATTTACGTTCCCCTATGACCCTGTCTCTCCCCTCCTCCCTGGCCATGTCATAAATCACATTCTCCAATTAACCACTTTGGCTGGCTGTGAAACCCAACACTCTCCTACTGATTGCTGTGGAATGTAGTTTCAGTTAGGGATATCAATCAGCTCCATCAGTTCTCCCTCCCTCCTGCTCATGGCAACTTGAAAGCTTTGCAAGTTGACATTCGGCTCCCCTCACTTTCCAAGGGTGACCTACGGAAAGCAAAACAATTTGAGTACGGATGTAGACCCCCCACCCGGCTTGTTTGGATTTTCCGTGTGAAATTTGGCTATAAGGCGATCAGCCTGGATGTTCTGACTCTACCCAAGATGCCTCTGATAAGGGGTAAGCCTTCCACTTGATTAAATATTGGAGTTGTCTCCTGTGCCACCTCAAATTTAGGAT
This sequence comes from Arizona elegans, assembly GCA_022577455.1. Classification (NCBI taxonomy): domain Eukaryota; kingdom Metazoa; phylum Chordata; class Lepidosauria; order Squamata; family Colubridae; genus Arizona; species Arizona elegans. The sequence goes on along the minus strand of JAKOOJ010000010.1, from coordinate 33,006,852 downwards.
TCGCTGAACCTCATAATGGGTCTGGCCCCCTATGACCATGGGGTCCGGGGGCTCACGGGGTAGTGGCCTCAGGGTCGATCTGACTGTTTTCCAGCATATTCTCTTCCATACCTCCAGCTAATGTTTGGCTGATTCCCAGCATATCTTGTTTTGACTGTTTTCCAGCATATTCTCCTCCGCCTCTACTTCTATGGCTGCTTTTCAGCATATTCTCCTCCATATCTCCAACTATTGTTTGGCTAATTTTCAACATATTTGTCTATTATTTCATTGTTTCCCTACATATTCTTCCTGGGTGATTCCCAGCATATTTCTAAATGTTAACCATTTCTGATATACATTAAGCTCAATCTTAATTTACTACTTAAGTCTGTGTATCTTATTTTACCATCCAACAATACATTAAACATTCATATTTAATCATATTTACCATTCTCCATTTTGTTTACAATCTAATATTGAGACATATTGCATCTAACATATTTATGTATATTCTCCACATATTCTCCTATAAGCTAATAAATTCTCTTAGGTTTTTCTTATATTCGTGTGTGCTCTTATTCTTCTATAAAAATATCATTTTTATCCACCTTTGCATTAATTTTCTATTTTAATTACCTTGTTTTATTCTCCATCTTTGTTATTCTATAAGCACCTCCTGTTTAAATTCAAAATTCATTTAAACATAACATTTTCATTTTCAATCAATCTATTTTATATTCTAATTTCACAACCAAGTATATTTTATTTCTTCATTTCCTTATCTGTCCATAGATATTCCATTTCAAATTCAGTATTGCCTAATTTAAAACTCTATATGTCATTTTAATTCTTTAGCTACTTCTATTCCATGCAAAATCCATCAGCTTTCCTTCTTTTGTTCCTGCGCCAATGCTTCAATTTTTATAGTTCCGCTATATTTCTTCTTTCTTTCCACCAATAAAACCACCCGTAGACAGAATAGGAACCTCCAGAACCAAAAGTCCTTGGTTATTTTCAAAATAATCCGGAATACACGGTAAATCGCATTGTCTCTTTCAAACAGGTGACTCTCTGCAATCAACACTTTCCCTTAGTCACGGTAATCTCCATTTTGTTATAGTTACATAGCCATCCATTTGTCTCTCCTCTTCTAAATTTTAAAGGTGTTGAATCCCTATTTGTCCCTTTTTTTTCCCCTTCTCGAAACATCAAGTCAGTTCCAATTTAGAAAGATTTCCCCAGGGGTGAAATGTAAAATTTGTTACTACCGGTTCTGTGGGTGTGGCTTGGTCGGGGGGGGGTAATGTGACTGGGTGGGCATGGCCAACTTTTTTAAAAAAAAACTTTTCAAAGCATTTTTTCTGCAAATGCAAAAAAATGCTTTGAAAAGGCTCTGCCAGTCAGGCAACTCAGCTAGGATCATCACAGAGACTTTAAAAGCATTTTTAACCACCTCTTCCCTGGAAGAGGTTGCAGAAAAAAATGCTATAAAAGTCTCTCTGACGATCCCAGCTGAGCCGCGCGATCATCAGAGGCTTTTTTTTTTACTTTTAAAAGCATTTTTTCCGGCAGAAGAAGTTGTAGAAAAAATGCTTTTAAAAGTTTTTTTTAAAAAAGCCTCTGATGATCATGCGGCTCAGCTGGGCATGGGGGGGGGCACAGGGATTTTTGCTATTGGTTCTCTGAACCAACCACCGCCATTGCTACTGGATCAGGCAATCCGGTCCGAACCGGGAGCATTTCACCCCTGGATTTCCCCCAGTTTTTGTAGCGTGTCTCAATGTTCAATTATTCCAAATCGGTCTGTATTAAAATAAATTCCTTTATGGGTCTTTGCCTCCTGTAATTGCTTTACTAATTCTTCTTGCCCCACAAATCCACAGCCTCTGTTTAAGGTTAGGGGCCTCGCAACGGAATGGGTCTTTTAAAATTTTAAATAGCTCAGCTGGAATACTGTCACCTCCACTAGCTTTGCTGTTGCTCAGATTTCCTAAGGCCCATTTGACTTCACATTCTAGGATGTCTGGCTCGAGGTCAGTGACCACCCCATCGTGGTTATCAGGGACGTTAAGCTCATTCTTGTATAACTCTTCTGTGTAATTTTGCCACCTCTTCTTAATCTCTTCTGCCTCTGTTAGGTCCCTGCCATTTTGGTCGCTTATCATGCCCACCTTTGCATGAAATGTTCCTGTTACAAGGATTCGAGGATCAGGCCCAACAACAAGACATGAGTCAGTAGATTAATTATATCTCATTTATTTGCAGGTTCATCTTAACATCACTAGCTACATCTGGATCTGAGGAGTATGGAGGAGTGTGTCCACCTTTTATATCTGTAGGCGGGGACTCAGGTAAGGAGGGGTCTGTGGGTGGAGCTGGCCAGGTGGGTGTTTGGGTTAACCCCTGCACTACTGTACCATAGCTGATCCCTGGCATGGGTAAGGCATTTACACTTGACAAATCCCCCTCTAAATGCCTGACCCGTGGCTGTAGGCCTGACTGACTGGTTGGTACTCTGGGGCGGATATTGAGTTTGGACACTAGGTGTGAGTGCTGTTTGCCCTGTAGTGGTTTTGTGAGTATGTCTGCAGTCTGTTCTTCTGTGTCACAATGTATGGCCTTTATGAACCCGATTCTGGAAAGCTGTCTCACGTGTTTGTACTTTATGTCTATATGTCTTGATCTTTGTCCTACAGCGTCGGCCATGGATATTTCTATGGCGGCCTTGTTGTCTTCGTAGATGTTTATCGGGTAAGTTGGTTCTCTCCACACACTGGCGAGTAGGTCGTCGAACCAGATAAGATTGTTGGCGGCTTTGGAGAGGCATATGTATTCTGCTTCAGTGGTTGAGGTGTCTACCAAGATTTGTTTACCTGTGTACCAATGCACTGGGCTATTGTTTAAGTAGAATATGTATCCAGATGTGCTTTTCCGGCCTTTGGCATCCCCGGCCCAGTCAGCGTCAGCATAGCAGGAGAGAACGGGTTCGTCGGATGTTTCTGGTTCTAGGGCTAGGCACGCATCGGCACTTTGTTTTAGGTACCTCAGCACCCTTTTCACTGCGTCCCAGTGGTATGTGGTGGGTTTGCCCACGTGCCTGGACAATAAATTAACTGATAGTGCAATGTCTGGCCTTGTCCAGTTGGCGATATACAGAAGTGAGCCTATGACTGACCTGTACAGCGTGTTGTCTTCAAATTCGGGTGATTCATCATGCATGTTTTTTAGGAAGTCCGGTTGCATGGGTGAATCACACCCCTTGGCATCTGCCATGTTGCATTTGTGGAGTAACTCTTCTATCTTTTCCTTTTGGGACAGCTGGAAACCTTTGGGGGTTTCGTTGACCTGCACGCCTAGGTACCGGTTTATTTTTCCAAGGTATTTTAAGGTGAAGTGTTCACTTAGTCTGCTGGCGAAGGCGTTGCGATTCCCTTCGTGTTTGCTGATGTAGAGTATGTCATCCACGTAAACTAGGATGTATTCTGGCGAGTCCCCCTCTCTCCTGGTGAAAAAGCAGTTGTCGGCTACGGTTGCTGTGAATCCCATTGACTTCAGAACCTCAACCAGGCATTCGTACCAGCGTTTGCCTGACTGTTTTAGCCCGTACAGGCTTTTGTGAAGTAGCCAGGTGTCTCCCCTGTTGGTCTCTTTACTGTGTGGCGCTCTAACGTATATTTCCTTGTCTAGGTTAGCGTGCAGGTAAGCTGTCTGCACATCGAACTGGTGTACCTCCAGTCCTAGCAGGGAAGCGATGACTAGAGCACTTTTGACGCTCTCTGTCCTCACGGTGGGCAAGTAGGTGTCAGTGTAGTCCTCTGGGAACCTTTGAGCAAACCCCTGGGCAACCAGCCTGGCTTTGTATAGGTTTTGGCCACCCTCTAGGTTCTTGACCTTGAAGATCCACCGGGTGCCTATCGCGTTTTTGCCCTCTGGGACCTTGGCTTGGGTGTAGACCTCTAGCTTTCTCAGACTGTCCAGTTCTTTGGTCATGGCTAACTCCCACTTTGTCCTCTCCTCCTGGGGTAGCCTCAATACCTCTTCGTATGAGTTTGGTGTAACGTGGTTCGTGTGTATGTGCATCACGTAATCATTTAGTCTCCTTGGCAATTGATTTCTGTTTGACCTGACCGGTCTGTCTACCGCCTGTTCAGTGTCATGTAAGTACCTGGCCTCTCTTTGTGTCAGTGAGTCTACACTTATCTTGGGGTGATTCCCTTTCCATTCCTCAATCTTGATGCCTTGGAGGTTGGGTTTGGGTCTTCTCCCTTCCTGCCTATCCACTGTTTCGTGTTTGTCTTGCGCTTGCTCGCCTGGCCTACCCTCTCGCTTGGTGGGTACCTCGTTTAGATGTATCCTGGACCAGTTGGCTTGCTCATGGAATGCCGCTGTCCTAGATACCACGAACCTGTCGTTACTGTCCACAAACCTGAAGCCCTTGGTCCCTGGTTCGTATCCCATAAACCTCAGTCTCCTGGATACTTTGTCCCCTTTCTTGCGCAGCTGTTTGGGTATATGGACATCAGCAGTTACGCCGAATACATGTAAGTGTGCTATCTGTGGCTTTTTGTTGTACATGAGCTCGTATGGTGTTTTGTCTATCACGCTGGACCATGTTCTGTTAAGTGTGTAGTTGGAGTAAACCAAGGCCTCAGACCAGAAGTGTTGGCCAATGCCCGCGTCCTCTAAGGCACACCTGACCATTGTTTGCAGTGTGGAATTTCGTCGTTCTGCGACTCCGTTCTGAAAGGCGGAGAACGGGGACGACGTAAAGTGAAGCACGCCTTTGGATCTGAGCCAATGGGAGAAATCCTTTGATAGGAACTCAGATCCTCTGTCGGTCATGATTTGTTTGATTTGGGTGTTGTTTTGGGTCTCTACTCTTTTGTAGAACTCTTTAAATTTTTGGAAGGCCTCATCCTTTTTCTTTAGGGTATAGACGAAGCCATATCGACTATAGTCATCCACAATGGTGAGGAAGTATCTTTTTTTGTATTTTATGGATGGCCTTAGGGGCCCTACCAAATCCCTGTGGACTAAATTGAATATCTGTTTGGCGGCGCGTGAGGACTTCTTGGGTCTGGGTTTTACCTTTAACTTGGAACATTTGCACACCGAGCACTCGAGGTAATTTTCACAACTCTTTATTTTGATACCCTCGGTACAGTTGGCCATTTTCTGGACCACGGGGAAACTGGCGTGCCCTAGCTTCCAGTGTAGTAGGTGGGCACAGTCGTTGTGCATGGGTTTGCCTATCGAAGGCCCTCCCTGGGTGTGTCTGCTGTGTTGTGTCTCATGTGTCGTGTTATCCTCGTTCTCTGTCTCTCCCTCATCTACCTGTTCTCCCTCAGTTCTACCCTGGTTAATGTCTTCCGTGTTTTCTGAGCTGGTGTATACGCTGTGAGTGCCACCCTCATAGAACATTATATATGGTAACCCTTGGCTGACGGTCACTCTCCCTATATCCTTTCCACCCTTGCTAACTTGAACATTTCCTTCTGTAAAGGTCACCTTAACCCCTGATTCTTTGCTGAGTTTTACCGTGGCCAATATGTTGTGGGGTATCTCCGGGACCAGCAGTACCCCCTCTATTTCCCCTACGCCTGGCAATGTAACTGTCCCTTTGCCTGTTACCCTAACCTGGCTTTGGTCTGCAACCTTAATTGAGAAATCCTCCCTTTTGAATGATGAGAGCAGTTTCTGGTTGCAGGTAGTGTGGTTGGAGGCCCCCGAGTCCAGGAGCCATGAGTTAGTGTCCCTACCTTGATGTGTTATGTGGGTGCGCTCTCCTATCCTGTACAAGGATCCCATTCTGCTGTCACGTGAGCTATCTCTGTTCCCCCTCCTGTCTCTGGGGTTGGGTGAGTCCCTGCGTCTGTATCTTTCCTCAGAGGTGTGTCTCTCTGTTTGCCTGAACCTATGTTCTGGTCTGCCTCTCTCCCTGTAGTTCTTGGGGCAGTCTCTCTTGAGGTGTCCCCTTGACCCGCAGATATAGCACTCTGATACGTTGTGCTGTTTTTCTTGGAAGGCTACTCTCTTCTCGCTCTTATGTTCTCTGGAGAAGCCAGAGCAGCTCCTTTTCAGATTGTCTTCTGCGATCAGCTTGTTGGACAGCTTCTCTACGGATAGCAGGCCTAAACTAACGGTATCTAGGTGTGTTAAGAAGCTGTCCCATGAGTGATCTAAAGAGTTAATTATTACACTCTTCATGATCTGGTCTGATATGACTTCCCCCCTAAGGTGTAGCTCTGCCCTGGTGGCACTTAAGGACACTAGGTGCTCACTTATGGGGGTCCCTGGTTTGAGTCTGGCAGAAAAGAAATCTTTGGACTTCCGGTTTGCTAGCCTTCGGCGACGACGGTGCCTTTTTAAGGACCGCCAGCCCCGCCGCCTGTAGAGCCACTTTGCGATCGAGAAGCGGCTCGAAAACTCCGGAATCCAGAGGATTGAAGGAGGAGAGATAGCAGGGTACAGGTTGAGCCCCTGTAAGCCCCCAGGGAATTGCTTCTGGGGAGGAAACAGGCGCGGCTCCCTCCCAACCTGCTGAGACTCCGGGCGGCGTGGGACAATTCTGCCTTCAGCAGAACAAGCCGGCTGCAGCAAATGTTTAAAGTGAATGGAACCAACCTTAATAAGCAGCGGAAATACTAACTTGAACCCTGCAACTCGGAAATCGCAAGTATTAGTGCTTTGTTGACTTTTCAATTCAAGAGAAAATATGAGCGAGTGAAAGTGATTTGGGAAAAAATATGGCGCCCAGTACTAGAGTTAATGAGCAAGCGAGAGTGGATTTGTGAAGTCGTCTTGCTTTGCTACAAAGTTACAAAGTTGCTACAAAGTTGCTTCACTTGTAATAAAAAGAAACAAGAGAAGAGGGAAAAAAGAAAAACTCTTTTTTTAATATGTGACTCTGCTTTATTCCAGTTTTTATTTGATTAAACCTGGGGGACTTTTTTAGAAGTCTCTGTGGAGGTGGAAAAGGAAAAGGGACTTTCCTCTTCAGAAAATCTAGCTTACGTGGCAGGATGGCCTCAAAGAAGCAGGAAGGAAAGATAGCAGGGGGGGGATCCCCCACACACAAACATGAAACGCAGCTTCCCCCTGCTCAACAGATACAGACTCAGAAAAAAGATTTTGATTTTGAAAATTTAAAAGAATTTATTTCTAAAGCTTTGGATGATAAATTTCAAAAATCTGAACAGGAAATTATGCAGGAAATTAATGAAATTAAAGATATGGTGAAACAGGATTATGGCAAGGTGACTAAAAAAATATCAGATGTGGCGTCTGGCCTTGCAGAATTTATTATTAAAGTTGATTCTAAAGTGGATGAACTTAAATCAGAAGTCAATGTTAAAATGAAAGATAATGACTATAAAATTTCTGATGTTGATGAGAAAATGCAAAGAGTTGAAAACGAAGTTGTTATGATGCAATTCAGGTCAATGGAATTTGCCATAAGGCTTCGAGGAATTAAAGAGGGTGACAGACAGGACTTGAGACAGATCTGTGCTGAGGCTCTGGCAGTGCTTTTAAAAATTAATCCTGACGTGGTTTTTTACAAAATAGATAAAATTTACAGAGTGAATTCTTGGGTGGCCAGACAAAGACAATTGCCTAGAGATGTGGTCATATATTTTACGGATAGAGCAATAAGAAATGATATCCTGCAAAAATCCTTTCTTACTACTGTGCAAGTGGGGGGCGCACAAATAGGAGTTTACAAAGAACTACCACCTAAAATGTTGAAAGCCAGAAAAGATTTTGGCTTTCTTGTAAAAGAATTGCAAAAACAAGAGATACCATTTCGGTGGGATGCCCCAACTGGCATAATTTTGAAATACAAGGGAGAAAGACATCGTTTGAATACCGTGGAGAAGGCGGAATATTTCTATACTACTATTTTTAAAGAAAGAACACCATCTCCACGTTCATCTACAGTCCTGGAGATTAAGGAGAGTGATAAGAAGCAACTTCAACAAGAACCGCAAGAACAGTCTAAGCAGGTGGAGCTAGAGGAAACGCAGGGTGCTGAAGGAGGTTTCTTGGATGAGCCCTTGTTGGAATCTTCTCCAATCTTGGACCTGGTTCGGATGGTCGAAGTTAAGGATCAACGCATAACTCGTGCAAAATCTAAGCAACTTAAAGAAAAGCAACAACAGGAAAGACAAGAAAAGGGAGCTAAGAGTGCTATACAAGAGACTGGAGCCATGGGGGGAGCGAGACCGAAGATTCCGGAAGATATTCGGTTATTCTGCTCGATGCTTCAGAAAGATAAAGATGACAATTAAGTGCTTATCTTGGAATGTGAATGGGTTGAATTCATCACAGAAAAGGAAGAAATTATTTGCATACTTGAGACAATTTAATAATGATATAATTTGTTTACAGGAAACGCATATCACAACTCAAGATCAAAAATATTTGATAAATTCTAAATTAGGAACACATTTTATATCTTCAACTTTGCAAAAAAAGAATGATGTGGTTATTTATGTAAACAAAAGATTAACAGCTAAAATTATAGAAGCAGATGAAGATGGTAGGTTTATAGCAATTGAATTGCTTACAGTAAATGGCCAAATTCTTCTGATTGGAATTTATGCTCCCAATCAACAACAGGACCATTTCTATAAAATGTTACATACTAAAATACTGCAATGGGACTATAGATCTATTCTAATTATGGGAGATTGGAATGGAGTAATTGATTCTAAACTAGATAAAAAGAGTTTGGCGAAATCTAGGATTAGATTACCACAGACCTTTTTTGATATGAAAGAAGACTTGGAATTAAAAGATATTTGGAGAATACATAATCCAAAAGAATTGGATTATACTTTTTTTTCCGACAGACATAGATCCTTCTCTAGGATTGACTTTATTTTGTTGTCAGATGATCTACTTGTTAAGAGAAAAAGAACAAAGATTCTCCCAAGAACCTTGACCGACCATAGCCCTGTATGGATAGAAATTGAGATGGGCAAGACTGAGCGACGTTCTTGGAGAATAAATGAAAACTTGTTCAGATATGAAAAAAATATAATAGAACTTAAAAAGCACTTGAAAGAATTTTTTGAAATAAATTTGAATAAAGGTACCCCAATTGAAATTGTGTGGGATGCGAGCAAAGCTTATATGAGATTGGTGCTCATTTATATGAACTCTAAACATAGAATGATTCGACAAAAGAAAAGATTTGAATTGGAAGTAGAAATAAAGAATAAAGAACAGTTACTTATCAAAAACCCAACAGATGAGAGAATACGTGGTGTTATAAAACTTTTGAAAGACCAATTTCAAATGCTTATGGCGGAACAAGTTGCAACAAACTTACAATATGCGAAGCATAATACATTTTGTAATGCCAATAAACCGGGCAGATGGTTGGCCTACACATTAAGGAAAAAGCAGAGTACACGGACTATTGATAGTATTGATATTGGAGGGAAAGAAATCTTTCATCAAAAATTAATTAAAGAAGCTTTTGTGGACTATTATACTAAACTATATGCTAAAGATGATGTGCAGAATGGGCTTATAGAAAAATACTTAGATAATAAAAGAGTTACAAAAATTACTGATCAACAAAAGGAAAGAATGAATTATCCTATAACAGAGGAGGAGATAATAGTAGCAATTAAACAATTAAAAATAGCTAAAGCTCCTGGAACGGATGGTTTGACTGCAGTGTATTATAAAACTTTGCAAGCAGAAATGGTGGAACAACTTAGAGATCTGTTTTGTAATATTCAACAAGGGGGTAAAATACCCCCATCATGGACAACAGCTTATATTTCTCTGATACCAAAAGAACAAGCAGGTCCAAAAAAACCGGAGAATTATAGACCAATATCTCTTCTGAATACTGATTATAAAATTTACGCAAAAGTATTAGCCAACAGGTTGATGCCAGTAATTCAAAAGGTGATTCATGATGATCAAGCGGGATTTATCGAGGGTAGATACATAAAGGACAATGTAAGGCAAGTAATAGATTTATTGGAATATCTTGAGAAGAATAAACAGATCCCTGCAGTGCTGGTTTTCCTGGATGCAGAGAAGGCCTTTGATAGAGTGGATTGGAATTTTCTACTAAAGACTTTAAAAAAGATGGACTTTGGGGATCAATTTATACAGGCGGTTTCAGCAATTTACCAAGAGCAAAAGGCACAGATTATTATTAATGGAAGTTTGACAACAGAGTTTAAAATTGAAAAAGGAACAAGACAGGGATGTCCGCTGTCTCCATTGTTATTTATTTTAACATTAGAAGTCTTGTTAAATACAATACGGGACTCTAATATCTTGAAAGGTATAATGATAAGGCAAGAGGATTACAGAATAAAGGCATTTGCAGATGATCTGGTTGTTACCCTAACACAGCCAATGGAATCAATAATCCAGATGAAGGACATTATACAAGACTATGGTAAAGTTTCAGGTTTTAGACTGAATCAGAAAAAAACTAAGATGATAGTTAAAAATATGACACAAGATCGTAAACACGAGCTTGAAAGCAAGGCAGGTTTTGAGATTGTACCAAAGGTAAAATATCTAGGAGTTCAGGTTGCAGAATCAAACATGAAATTGTTTCAAAATAATTATGAGGTGTTGTGGCGAGATGTGCAGAAAGATATGGAGACTTGGAAAAAACTGCAGCTGTCTTTACTTGGAAGAATGGCAGCAGTTAAGATGAACATTTTGCCAAGATTTCTTTTTTTGTTTCAAATGATTCCGGTGCTTAAAAGTGATAAACAACTGAAAAACTGGCAAACTGGAGTGAATAAGTTTGTCTGGAATGAGAAAAAAACGAGAGTGAAATTGAAAATTATGCAAGATGTTCCAGAAAGGGGAGGTCTTAAACTTCCAAACCTACAGTTATATTATGAAGCAGCAGCTTTGACTTTAGCAAGTGACTGGTTTGGAAGGAAAAAGACTGGAATACTGAATATAGAAAGTTTTGATCTTGAATTTGGATGGCATGCTTACTTATTTTATGACAACAAAGTGGATAAAGTATTTAAAAGCCATATACTTAGAGACTCTTTGATGAGAGTTTGGAAGAAGCACCGATTCAAATGGGATTATAAAATACCGCTATGGCTGGATCTTGGTCATATTATGTGGAATACAAATATAATGTCACTCGGGGGGTTTTTATACAAAGAGGTTCTTTTTACAGATGCGGGCAGATGGCAGTTGAAGACATTACAGACACTGTTGGACGAAGGGATTAACTTAACTTGGTTACAATATAATCAACTACAATTGAGATGGAAAGAGGACCAAAAAACTGGTATTATGTTGCATGAGGAAGAATTGGTTAGACACATTAAAGAGAAAGGTCCAATGCATATTAAAAGGCTTTATAATGTTTTGTTAGAAAGGGATTCAGAAACTGAACTGGTTAAAGATTGTATGATTAAGTGGGCACAAAATTTTGAGGAACCAGTGATGTTGGAAACATGGGAAAAAATTTGGGTTCAGAATGTTAAATTTACACAGTCGCAGAATCTGAGGGAAAATTTCTATAAAATGTTTTATAGATGGCATTTAGACCCCAAAAAATTGTCGTGTATGTACCCTAATGTTCAGCCAAAATGTTGGAGATGTGATTGTTTAGATGCTGCATATTATCATGTTTGGTGGACCTGTAGGAAAGTTAAGGCTTTTTGGATAAAAATTTGGTGGGTCATGTAGAATGTTTTGAAGAAAAAAATTCAATTTTCTCCACAATTGTTTTTATTGGGTATAGTCAAGGGTTTTACTTCGGGTGAAACAAAGTTGATATTGTACATGATAACAGCTGCGAGACTATTGATAGGTAAATACTGGAAGAATGAAGTTTTGCCCACAATCGAGGAATGGACTTTGAAGATGGCCAGTTTTGCAGAGATGGCGAAGATTTCAGCATATTTAAAAGACTGTTCACAAGAGACTTATGAATGGGAATGGAAAAAGTGGATAGATTATGTTCAGAACAAATATCAAACTAGGAAGTACCAAATAGCTTTTATTTGAAAATGTTATATTAAGATAGAAATATTTTAAGGTTGAGGATGAAAATTTATTTGAAAATGTTATATTAAGATAGAAATATTTTCAAGGTAATCAGGATGAAAATTTATTTGAAACTGCTATATTAAGATAGAAATAGGTTAATGTAATGAAGATGAAAATTTGTAAGGGGAGGGCGGGGTTCAAGTTTTATATACAAAGGAGGGTTTTTCCTTTTATTTGACATGACTATATTGTGAGGAAGTCTGGGGGGAGGGGTGGGTTAGGGTGGGTTAGGGAGGTTGGGAAGTTTGGGGCGGGTTGAGGGGGGGAAAAAGGGGTGAAAATGTAATTGTAAAACTTTTGCAATAAAAAAAAAAAACAAAAGGAAAGAATGAATTATCCTATAACAGAGGAGGAGATAATAGTAGCAATTAAACAATTAAAAATAGCTAAAGCTCCTGGAACGGATGGTTTGACTGCAGTGTATTATAAAACTTTGCAAGCAGAAATGGTGGAACAACTTAGAGATCTGTTTTGTAATATTCAACAAGGGGGTAAAATACCCCCATCATGGACAACAGCTTATATTTCTCTGATACCAAAAGAACAAGCAGGTCCAAAAAAACCGGAGAATTATAGACCAATATCTCTTCTGAATACTGATTATAAAATTTACGCAAAAGTATTAGCCAACAGGTTGATGCCAGTAATTCAAAAGGTGATTCATGATGATCAAGCGGGATTTATCGAGGGTAGATACATAAAGGACAATGTAAGGCAAGTAATAGATTTATTGGAATATCTTGAGAAGAATAAACAGATCCCTGCAGTGCTGGTTTTCCTGGATGCAGAGAAGGCCTTTGATAGAGTGGATTGGAATTTTCTACTAAAGACTTTAAAAAAGATGGACTTTGGGGATCAATTTATACAGGCGGTTTCAGCAATTTACCAAGAACAAAAGGCACAGATTATTATTAATGGAAGTTTGACAACAGAGTTTAAAATTGAAAAAGGAACAAGACAGGGATGTCCGCTGTCTCCATTGTTATTTATTTTAACATTAGAAGTCTTGTTAAATACAATACGGGACTCTAATATCTTGAAAGGTATAATGATAAGGCAAGAGGATTACAGAATAAAGGCATTTGCAGATGATCTGGTTGTTACCCTAACACAGCCAATGGAATCAATAATCCAGATGAAGGACATTATACAAGACTATGGTAAAGTTTCAGGTTTTAGACTGAATCAGAAAAAAACTAAGATGATAGTTAAAAATATGACACAAGATCGTAAACACGAGCTTGAAAGCAAGGCAGGTTTTGAGATTGTACCAAAGGTAAAATATCTAGGAGTTCAGGTTGCAGAATCAAACATGAAATTGTTTCAAAATAATTATGAGGTGTTGTGGCGAGATGTGCAGAAAGATATGGAGACTTGGAAAAAACTGCAGCTGTCTTTACTTGGAAGAATGGCAGCAGTTAAGATGAACATTTTGCCAAGATTTCTTTTTTTGTTTCAAATGATTCCGGTGCTTAAAAGTGATAAACAACTGAAAAACTGGCAAACTGGAGTGAATAAGTTTGTCTGGAATGAGAAAAAACTGAGAGTGAAATTGAAAATTATGCAAGATGTTCCAGAAAGGGGAGGTCTTAAACTTCCAAACCTACAGTTATATTATGAAGCAGCAGCTTTGACTTTAGCAAGTGACTGGTTTGGAAGGAAAAAGACTGGAATACTGAATATAGAAAGTTTTGATCTTGAATTTGGATGGCATGCTTACTTATTTTATGACAACAAAGTGGATAAAGTATTTAAAAGCCATATACTTAGAGACTCTTTGATGAGAGTTTGGAAGAAGCACCGATTCAAATGGGATTATAAAATACCGCTATGGCTGGATCTTGGTCATATTATGTGGAATACAAATATAATGTCACTCGGGGGGTTTTTATACAAAGAGGTTCTTTTTACAGATGCGGGCAGATGGCAGTTGAAGACATTACAGACACTGTTGGACGAAGGGATTAACTTAACTTGGTTACAATATAATCAACTACAATTGAGATGGAAAGAGGACCAAAAAACTGGTATTATGTTGCATGAGGAAGAATTGGTTAGACACATTAAAGAGAAAGGTCCAATGCATATTAAAAGGCTTTATAATGTTTTGTTAGAAAGGGATTCAGAAACTGAACTGGTTAAAGATTGTATGATTAAGTGGGCACAAAATTTTGAGGAACCAGTGATGTTGGAAACATGGGAAAAAATTTGGGTTCAGAATGTTAAATTTACACAGTCGCAGAATCTGAGGGAAAATTTCTATAAAATGTTTTATAGATGGCATTTAGACCCCAAAAAATTGTCGTGTATGTACCCTAATGTTCAGCCAAAATGTTGGAGATGTGATTGTTTAGATGCTGCATATTATCATGTTTGGTGGACCTGTAGGAAAGTTAAGGCTTTTTGGATAAAAATTTGGCGGGTCATGTAGAATGTTTTGAAGAAAAAAATTCAATTTTCTCCACAATTGTTTTTATTGGGTATAGTCAAGGGTTTTACTTCGGGTGAAACAAAGTTGATATTGTACATGATAACAGCTGCGAGACTATTGATAGGTAAATACTGGAAGAATGAAGTTTTGCCCACAATCGAGGAATGGACTTTGAAGATGGCCAGTTTTGCAGAGATGGCGAAGATTTCAGCATATTTAAAAGACTGTTCACAAGAGACTTATGAATGGGAATGGAAAAAGTGGATAGATTATGTCCAGAACAAATATCAAACTAGGAAGTATCAAATAGCTTTTATTTGAAAATGATATATCAAGATAGAAATATTTCAATGTAATGAAGATAAAAAAATTATAAGGGGGAGGGAGGGGTTCAAGTTTTATATAAGTTTTATACTAAGGGTTTTTTTTTACCTGATATGAGTATATTGTGTGGAAGTCCGGGGGGAGGGGAGGGTTAGGGAGGGTTAGGGAGGTTGGGAAGTTTGGGGTGGGTTGGGGGGGGGGGAAGGGGTGAAAATGTAATTGTAAAACTTTTGCAATAAAAAAAAAAAGAAATCTTTGGAAATCTGGGTGGTGGTGGACACACTTTCACTGTAAAATAACCCAAACATTTTTTGTATGATTTCTGATACTGTGAGGTTATGACCAATACAGTGATAAATTGTGGGAGATATGCTAGCAATTAAAAGGTAAAATGCCCTATGGTGCATACAATCCAACTCTAAAGTCCATGGTCTCTCTGGGGGGTCATTAATAAAATGTGACATATTTTCTTTTAGGAACACCACCTGAAGCTGCTGTGACCACTCTAGGATATTGCCCCCATCCATCCTCAACTTGGGAAAGTCACTTGGTAAGTTCCCAGCACTATTTGTAAAGTTACTTACTGCAGGCTGTTGTCCATGGTTCCTTATGTGCCTATAGCAGCAGTACGGCATGGGAACGCTTGCCGGCAGTTTAAAAGTCCCGCTTTGTAATTTTTTTCTCTTTTCTTCTTCTAGGCGGAAGAGCGCATGCGCGAGGTCCATTTCGGCTCCGCGGTCGTCGTGGAAGGACCTATCCATTGCGGCTCCGATGTAGAGGCCTCTCTCGGTCGGGTAGGCCTCGGCTTCGGTCTTGGGGGTCCAGGTGTGCTCTGGGAGGTGTTGTCCTGCAGCTGCTTCTCCAGGATGAAGATCCGGGCGGCATCGAGGCTCCGGCGACGGCTGTAAGTAGCTGCCCCAGTCCCTGCGTTCCGGGGTGCGCGGCTTGGGCGATCGGAGGCGCGGTGTCCCTGGGGTGCATAGGAGGGCTGGCGAGCTGTCATGGGCATCGATGGCTCTCGGGTGGGCGCTTCGCTGCCCCTCTCCTCGCTTCCCTTTTTGTTTTGGCCTCTCCGGCTTCTCTTTTGTAATTTTGAGGCCTGGGCCGAAGGCAGCGGCAAGGGTCTTCATGGCTCTATCTACTTGCCGCTCGGTCGGGGTGTAGCCGGGGTCAGAGTCGGATTCGATCCCCTCTCCCCGGTCGCTTTCTTCCCCGCTCATGGTCCGGCATTTTTCGCGCGCCGGCCATTTTGAATTCTGGCTGCCGATTGGGTGGTGGTCGGCCATCTTGTCCGACTACATGGACAAAGATGGCCGCCGTTTCAAAATTTGAGCGGGGCTTTGGGGCTCGGTGACTGTTGGAGGGGCCCTTTTGGACGATCCACTCACCGAGTCCAGCTCCTCTAGTTCGGAATCGGAGTCTTCTTCGCTCCTTGCCACCTCGCGGTCTATTATGAAGCTCCGCAGGTCAGCGAGGAGGTTCTTGTCACCGGCTCGCTCCTTCAGCAATCGCAGGACGTCGAGTCACAGCCTTTCTTCCTCCTGGTCGTTGTGGTCAGTCCTTTTTCCTTTCTTGATCTCCCCCTTTTCTTCCGTCGCGGTGGCTTTGGGGTCAGTTGAGGTTCCTACCTTCCCTGGCGAGTCCAATGGGTTGCTTTCCCGTTGCTTCGGAGGTGTCGCCATTTCGTAGGTAGGGTTGGATCCTCGTCGTGTGGTCTGGGGTTATTGGGCCTTACCAACCATCCTCTGCTACCATTTTGTTACAAGGATTCGAGGATCAGGCCCAAGAACAAGACATGAGTCAGTAGATTAATTATATCTCATTTATTTGCAGGTTCATCTTAACATCACTAGCTACATCTGGATCTGAGGAGTATGGAGGAGTGTGTCCACCTTTTATATCTGTAGGCGGGGACTCAGGTAAGGAGGGGTCTGTGGGTGGAGCTGGCCAGGTGGGTGTTTGGGTTAACCCCTGCACTACTGTACCATAGCTGATCCCTGGCATGGGTAAGGCATTTACACTTGACAGTTCCCTTCATATCTCCAATTTTCTTGAAAAGATCTCTGGTCCTCCCTATTCTATTGTTTTCTTCTATTTCTTTGCACTGTTCATTTAAGAAGGTATTCTAGCTATTCTCTGGAATTCTGCTTTCAATTGGGTGTATCTGTTGTCAGCGTTCCAGAAAACCCCCAACTCCAAGTAAAGACGCGGAAGCAAACATTTTCCAAAGTTCTCTTTACTAGAATAGGCAAGCTGGCACATCTGGGAAAACCCGAATCTGAGAGGTCTGGGTTTTCCCTCAGTAAGTCAAAGCTCCCAAAACCATCCCCTTTTCCCCCCAGTCGGTCACATGCTCCAATCAACGTCTGTCCCATCTCGAGACAGCACTCCGACCACTCCTTCTCCAGATGCAGGATCGGTCTGACCTTGACCGACAGGAAGAATGCTATTATGTCTAAAGTCAACCCCTCTACTAAATCCCCCCTCCTACTTTCCCACACATGAGAAGGTGGCAGCATGGAAGCTTCCGGCTTAATATGGCTTCCAAAGCTGACAGGCGTCCCCCCCGCCCGGTAGAAAAAAACACACCCTGAAAAATAAAACAGACAAAACACCAAAGAAGGGGTTAAAGCCTTGTACATAACCTCTTAACTCCCTCTCCCCCCCTCCAGGAGGACCCTTTGGTTTCTCAGGGAATTTATCATGAAATTGCTTTACTAGAGTATCAGCATTCACATCCCAACTTTTCACCCAAGTAGCTTCAGATAATGGGTACCCTTTCCAGTGTACCAAATACTGTAACCGACCGCTGTATAGTCTAGAGTCAAGGATCTTCTTAACTTCATAATGAGTCTCCCCTTGTACTACCAAAGGAGGGGGGGGGGAGCAGCTAGTAAGTGCCTTAAGTTAGATCCTCTTGCTGGTTTCAATAAGCTACTGTGAAAAACTGGGTGCACTTTCCCTAATATGCAAGGGAGGCTAGGTTGGACAGTCACTGGGTTAATCACTTTCACTATAGAGAAGGGACCTATGAATTTGGGTCCAAACATCTCGCTAGGTAACCTCAATCTTAAGTATTTGGTTGACAAATACACCTTATCTCCTATTCAGAAAGGTGGTTGGAGAGACCGGCGTTTGTCGGCCTGGGCCTTATATTTTTCGGCTGATTCAGCTAAAGCTTTCTTAGTATTCTTCCAACCCTTTTTTAACGAGGTCATCCATTCTGTTAGGGACATGGGAGTGGGTGGCTCTCTAGGCAACTCAAGCATTGGCACAAAATCCATGCCTGTAGTTATTTGAAAAGGAGTCAACCCTGTACTACTGTGTACTGCATTATTATAAGCCACTTCTGCAAACGGTAATAACTACACCACTACACCACTTCAGGTAGGGTAATAACCCTACACCACTTCAGACAAATGGTTACCAACATCTTCTTAAAAATTTCCAGTGTTGGGGCATTCACAACTTCTGCAGGCAAGTTGTTCCACTTATTAATTGTTCTAACTGTCAGGAAATTTCTCCTTAGTTCTAAATTGCTTCTCTCCTTGATTAGTTTCCACCCATTGCTTCTTGTTCTACCCTCAGGTGCTTTGAAGAATAGTTTGACTCCCTCTTCTTTGTGGCAACCCCTGAGATATTGGAACACTGCTATCATGTCTCCCCTAGTCCTTCTCTTCAATGAATAAATCAATGACATTCCAAATCACCTTGTTCCCTCCGCTGTCAGGGAGTTCGACTATGAAGTCCATTGCAATCTCCTCCCAGGGTTTTGTGGGTTCGGCCACAGTCTGGAGAAGCCCAGGGGGCTTCCCTGGTCTGGACTTCATGGTGGCGCAGGTGGCGCAGCTTTTAACATAGTCCTCTACATCGGCTTTCTTTCCTGGCCACCAGAATTGTCTTCTAGTCAAATGGAGGGTTTTTAAAAATCCAAAGTGGCCCCCTAGTCAAGAATCATAACTCCGCTTTAGCACCAAGAGTCGCATGCTGCCGGGCACATAAATCTTACTTCCCTTCCAAGCTAATCCATCTCTTAGGGTTAGGTCCGTCTGGTTTTCCTCAAACCATGCATCAGTTGAGAGCACCGCTTTTAGCTCTGCTGTCAACGTGTCTTCAGGGAGGTCGGAACCACGGCGTGTTTGCGCTCTAGTGCGTGCTTGGGCTGCTGGTTGGGTTTCAGAGATCATGGCATGAACTACCTCTTCCTGTTCTGCCCCAGCTCCGGATTTCCGAGGATATTGACACACACCAACGGTCCTTATCAAATTTATTAAGTAGCAAGAATAAACTAAAGTCCAGCAAAGGTTGGCAACCAGCCCAGAAAACAAAATACGATAAAAGACTTTTCCAAAAATGCTCTGATGATAATTACAAGTTGTTTCCAGCAAGAAACTTACTAACTGTGTGTGACTTAAATAGGCTAAGGGAGTGGCCAATTACCCTCAAGCCTTACTCTCAAGGAGACCTTCTTCTCCTGAGTAGCCACTCCTGCCTTTTGGCAGCCCTGCGTGCTCAAGCATTGAGAAGAGGCTCCTCCACTTCGCTCTCTCCACTTGAAGGAGCCTCTGGAGGTTCTGAAGGCCCTGGCTGAGTCTCTGCCTCTGGCACCACATCTTCTTCAACCTCCTCGCTGTCCAACGCGAGCGCTGGCTGCGCAGGCTGCTGGCACGACACCACACCAGCCTCCTCGTCGTCAGGATCAGCTTAAGGCACAAGTTGCAAGACTTGATTTAAATGTATAGTTTGTTTATGTTGTGTATTGTATGTATGTTTTTGTTAGTCTATCTTTAATTAAATAAATAAAAAAAGAATGTCACCCAGGTAAACAAGGACCCCCTTATACAGGTGTTCATGCAGAACTTCATTGATCAGTTCCATGAAGACTGCGGGGGGCCCTTGGCCCTTGGAGTCCTCGGAATTGGAAACTGCCCAGGGGGCAGTTAAAAGCAGTCTTCCATTCGTCTCCCTCCTTTATGTGAACCCGGTAGTAGGCTTCCCTCAGATCTAACTTGGTGAAAATCTTGCCTTTTGACAAGTAGTTCAGCAAGTCTTTCATTAGTGGTAGGGGGCAGGTGTTTTGTATGGAAACTGCATTGATACTATGAAAATCAGCACATAATCTCAGCCCCCCATCTTGCTTCTCTTTAAACAATACGGGGGCGGCCACCCTGGATTACACAGGCTCGATGAACCCTCTGGCTAGGTTGGTGTCAATGTACTTCCTCAGCTCGGTCATTTCAGCAGGCGTCATGGAGTACATCCTGGGTTTTGGCAACTTGGCTCCCGGTTCTAATTCGATGGCACAATCCATGGCCCAATGAGGGAGGAGGATGTTACATTCCTCCTCGCTAAACGCTTCGGCTAAATCTGTATATACCTTAGGAATCTGGGGTTTGCCTGGAGGCCTGTCTGAACCAGTGGCTGCTGTTTCTGGCAGCTGGCCCTTATGGGTAGGCTGTTCCTTGGGAGGAGGGGCAGGGGGCAGGGGGCCGACACCCATTATGATTTTCCGGTATCCATCTTCCCATTTAATGGTGGGGGCCCATTTGTCCAGCCAAGCCAGGCCCAGTATGACAGATTCTGACATCTTTGGGGTTACTATAAATCGTATAAATTCATGATGTCTTCCAATTTCTAATCTAACCAGTTCTGTAATATGGGTGGCTGGGACTCCTCCAATTAATGTCCCATCCATTTAATTGGGCGCTTTAAGGCTGTTGTTTTGATCCTCAATTGTTAAATAATTGGAAGTCCAATTAAACATCTGGTACAGCCTGTATTTATTATTGCTGGCAGTTCTCCTTGCTCCCCCGTCTCTGGCACCACCAGTTTCACTTTAATTGAAAAGGGGGGGATGGGTGAGTCACCATCGGGTCGTCTTCTCTGCTAGCCTCGTCGGGAGGGGCTTTTTTGCCCGGAGGTTCTTCGCTCTCTTCACTGGGGAGGGGAACCTCTATGTCTTGTCTGGCAAATCGACTGGTGTCTGGGGCCTTCCTTGGAGCCCTTCTGCCTCAGGCGGCCGTGGCCGGACATCGTTGTGGAACTGGGGCAGGGGCCAGGCACTCAGAAGCTCAATGTCCCGGTTGTCCACACCGATAGCATTTAATCACCCCTGCCGGTTGAGGGAGGTGGGGGGGAGAATTCAGCAGGCTTTGAAAGGGGCCGTCTAGCCAAAGTTCTCCGAGGAGGCTTCTCTGCTGGGGTTTTGCAGTGGGGGTGAATTTCTCTGTCCAGAGCTAAGGACATGGCGTACCAGTCGTGCAGTCGCTCAGGCACCCCCCGGACCCCACAGGCTGTTCTGACTTCTTGATCAATGGCCTCTTTGAAATAGTGTAGGAGTATGCGGTCCGGCCAATGCCCCAGGTTCCCTGAGACCCATCTAAAGTCCCATAAAAAGTCTTTTATGGGTCGATTACCTTACTTCATCACCTTTATTGTGGTTTCATTTTCATTGATTTGGTCTGGGTCTTCGAATTTGGCCCGGAGCAGCGCAACAAACCCATCGGCATCATTTAGTTCCGCAGCACCCTCATTGTGCAGCTGGGCTATCCATTCAGAAGCCTTCTCTTCATTCATCCCGTCAGAAATTGCCAATACCAAGTCCCGATCTGACTCATATTGGTCTCCATACTGATCTATATGAGCCCAGACCCTGCTGAGGAAGTAAGCCAGTTTGGCAGACGCACCATCAAATGTTTCTCTGAAGCGGGGTGGTGTTGGCCTTGCAGGTGGATTGGGCCCAGCAACAGGCGGCTGAGCTGGAACCTGTAGGGGAGCTGCTGCTGGTTGCTGGATGGCAGCCTGCTGAGGGAGAGGGGTCGGCTGCTGAGCTCCTTGCTGGGCTGCAGAGAGGGGGGGGGGCTCCAGCTGGCTGCTGGATTTGTCACTGCGTTAAGTGTTTGCCAGCTGAGCTTCCATTCTGAGCAGTACGGTAGTCTGCCAGAGAACCTTATCTGTAATAACTGAGATAAGACTGGTCTTGTGAGACATTGGACTACTGCCCATGTCTACATTCTTTCTTTTCTAACTTCCTGATTTTTCCTTTGTCCGCCTGTGTGTTAAGATTGCTGGTAAGATGTAGTTAGCTAATTTTGTACTTTTATAATAAAATGTTTCTTAGAATATATACTTTGGGTTTTCTTTCTTTGAGAGTATACAGCATGGAAAACAAGATCCATTCACTTCTAATTAATTACAGTTTCCCCAGGTGGGGAACGAGGCTGATTCACGCTTCGACAATGGTAGCAGGGGCTGGTTTGATTTATTTTGTTTTCCTTGGCTGTTGCTCAACTGATAAGCGAATAGGCTATTAAGCAGATAGTTTTAGTTGGCGACTGAGGAACGCTGATTATTTACTGCAAATATGCCAAGAAAGAAAAAGAAAACAAAATACAGGACACAGTCTGCTGAAGACTTAACTCTCTCTAATGAAACAGTGGAAAAGATTGTACAGAGGTTTTCAACTTTCCAAACACCACTTGCCTTAGCGACCAGACTTGATGAAGGTGCTGTTGGGGGAGCTTATCCTGAAGAAGACGTGCTGAGGTCAGTGATGCCCTCTTCTGATTTTGCATGCTCACAGCCAATTTCTAAAGAAGCCCAGGAATTTGAAAGGCTTGGTGCCAAACCTAAAGCTTCACAAGCAGTTGGGTATTCTTTACCCACAGAGAGAGATGATATTCATTATTCTCATCTGAACCTTGAACAAACCCAGCATGAGAAGGCTGTGAAAAGTTATTGTGATCAAATAGAGTTTTTCGAACATGAGCTGTACAAGGCGAAAGTGTTTGTTTCTATGCTCAAGCCAGATAAGAGGGACTCTCAAGTTTTTCAAATTCCTGAGTCCTCCATTTTGCCTTCTTCTTTGAAGCCAAAGCCACTCCCCCAGGAGGGTTTTGTGTCAGGCAAATCAGAACAGAGAGCTGTGTACATGTCACACGTGTCTAGTGATGTTGTCCCTTCTCAGATTTCACATGACGTTGATAGAGAAGCAACATTTTCTGCAATGCCCGAAACTAATGTTGCGGCACCACCTGCTGGCGAAAGTAATTTACAAGATAAAGCTGAAATGCACTCCACAATGCAACAGCAGTTAAGAAAATTACATCAGACTTTTTCAACGATGTCTCTAAATCAATCAATTCTTCAGGCTGCAACCGAGCCTCCACAGGCTCAATCATCAGCACCCCCTGGTGGTACTGATGACGTTTTTGTCCAAATCCCTAATTTAGATGAAGCACAGCAACGCTTAATGCAACCAATACAAATGTCAGCGCCTCCAGCAGGCCATATTAATATGGCAGCTCATGCACAAGTGGCAGCCAGAATACAGCAGCCACAGGTTCGACTACAGCAACCACAGGTTCAAGTACAGCAACCCCAGCTTCAACCACAAGTGCCTTTACTTCCACAGCCAGTACCTCAGGTGTACATTCCTCAACAGGCATCTTCTATTGTTCCACTGGCTGGTGATTCAAAATTAAAGCGTTCAGGACAAAATTATAAGGCATGGGTCAGTGATGTTGGACTTTTGCTCCATAGAGAAGGTACCCATTGCATGGTGTTTAATCCTCCTGACCAGCCATGGACTCCTGCAATAAGAGACTTAGATACAAAAGCATGCACAACATTATTGATGTCCATGGATACTGAACTGCAGGTTACTTTTCCACCTGATGCAACTGCCCAACAAATTTGGGCTCAATTGGAAACATGCTACCGGCCTCTTTCAATTGAATCTACATGTTTGCTCTTGTCTGAGTTCCATGGTTCAAGATTAAAACCTGGTGAATATATTGGAAAACATTTAACAAAAATGAAAGGAATGAGAAAGGAATTGGGCGAAAGAGGCTATAATATTGATGATTGTCAAATGATCAGCATTATTATTAACTCATTGAATTATGAATGGAAAGATGCCATTACAAAGATTAATCAAGTGCTTATTGCTCAACGCTCAGTGGACCATGTATGCAGAATTTTAACTGAAGAAGAGGCATTTATGCTAGCCACGCCACATTTGAGAGGACCACCCGCATCAAGAGCTCCAGCGAGGCGTCCCTTCCGAGGAAGAGCCTACGTTCCAAGGATGCCAAGATGCTACATCTGTAATCGTGTGGGACATGCCACCCGGGATTGTCCCCAACGATTTCCAGCTCCCGTCACATACCAGCCCAGAGGAACAGACTCCAGAGGAGGCAGAGGCAGAGGCGGAAGACAAGGTCATCGTGGTCCAAGGCATGATCCGCAAGCTCCACTCGCCACATTGGCTCTAACCAACGATCCACAACCTCGTCCAGAATACGACAGACAACTTCTGTGGACTTTGGACAGTGGCGCAGCATTGCATGTTATTTATTTATTTATTTATTATTCAAATTTCTATACCGCCCTTCTCCTGAGTCCGTCAGGGTGGTGAACAGCCAAAATAAAAACATCTATACATAACATTACAGTTAAAAATAGAGTTAAAATAATTTATAAATTTGGCCCATAATTTAAAACTTGTCAATTTAAAATCAATATTAAAATTTTAAAACTAACCCTAAAATCAAGACAGACCAGCTAACTGAAAAAAATAAGTTTTTAGGGCCCGACGAAAAGTCCGGAGGTGGGAGATCACTCGTATCTCTGGGGGTAGATTGTTCCATAGGGTAGGTGCCACCACAGAGAAGGCTCTCCTCCTGGGGGTCGCCAGCCGGCATTGTCTGGCCGATGGCACTCTGAGGAGGCCCTCTCTGTTGGAGCGAACCGGCCGGTAGGAGGCTATTGGTGGCAGAAGGCGGTCCCGTAAGTACCCTGGCCCTAAGCCATGGAACGCTTTAAAGGTGATCACCAACACCTTGAAGCGCACCTGGAAGTCCACCGGAAGCCAATGCAGCTCGCGCAGGAGAGGAGTCACATGGGAGCGCCCCGTCGCTCCCATAATCCCCCGCGCGGCTGCATTCTGCACCAGTTGGAGCCTCCGGGTGTACCCCAAGGGGAGCCCCATGTAGAGAGCGTTACAATAGTCCAGACGAGAGGTGACGAGTGCTTGAGTGACCGTGCGTAGGGAGTCCCGGTCCAGAAAGGGGCGCAACTGGCGTATCAGGCGAACCTGACAAAAAGCCCCCCTGGCCACGGCCGTCATATGCCCTACAGAAAAGAACTTTTCACAGAGATGCACGAGCCTGAGCCTGAACCTGAACTACATGACCTTTATTCTTTTTCCAATCATCCTTGTCAGGTCGTAGGAAAAGGAAGTGTTTATGTTGAAGAGCTCGATGCATTCATTCCTGATGTTTATTATATACCAACAGCAAATAGTAGTTTGCTTAGTCAGAGTCACCTGTCTAGAGTATTAAAGTTCCAGGTCCACCACCTCGAAAAAGCAAGTTATATAGTTAAAAATGGAGATATTGTTGCTGAAACCATGTTAATTGGTGGTGTGTATTACATAAAGCCAAAGTCTAAACCGCAAGCACAGGCAAGTATACAGACTCCAAAAGAGGAGAGCACAGGCCCAGAGAGAGATGTTTCAGTGAGAGATCCTGTTGCTACTCCAAAGGCTCCTAAAGCCAACAAAAAGAAAATTAGGAAACAGGTTGCTCAGAGCAAGCCTGAGGTTCCTCATAAAAATGTTAATGTTGAAAATTCACTAACTGGTAAACCTTTGCATTCCAGGTGTATCCACAAATGGCATAGAAGATTGGGGCATGCCAGTTTCTGTGTTCTTAGGAAAATGCCGGAGTTCACAAAAGGTTTGGATCTAAAGGGGTGTAAGGTGTTTTTGGATTGTGTTGTCTGCAAAAAAGCCAAATCCAAAGCAGCAGCTGTTCCAAAACGCGCTACGCACCTGTCAACACGCATTTTTGATTTGGTACACACTGACATAGTAGGTCCTTTTACGCCAACACTTGGTGGTAAAAAATATTTTCTAACAATTGTTGATAATTACTCCAGATATGGATATGTATATCCTATGAAAGAAAAATCTGAGACCTTTCAGATCTTTAAAGACTTTGCCGCTCTTGTTTATACTCAACACGGAGTTAGCATCGCCAGAATCCAAAGTGATCGTGGTGCTGAATTCATGTCTCAGCGGTTCCAGGACTGGATGCATAAGAATGGAATTCTTCATCAGACCTCAGCGCCTTATACACCAGCGCATAACGGGGTGGTAGAAAGGCAACAAGGAGTCCTGCAAACCATGATGCGTTGTCTCCTAGAAGACGCCAACCTCAGTATCCCATACTGGGGTGAAGCTATTAAATATGCAAATTACATTGTCAACCGCACTTGGAGTAGTGTAATAAATCAGACTCCTTTCTTCATGTTGTATGGGTACAAGCCCGATCTCAAAACACCTCCATATTTTTGGTTCATATGCTATGGTGAAGATTCCCTTAGCTCAAAGAAGGAAAGGAGGTCCAGCAGCAAAGAGGTTGAGATTTATGGGTATTGATGATAATTCAAAATGGAGCAAATTTATTGACTCCAAACATGTAATAGTGATTTCCCAATCCGCCAATTTTGAGGAAGATGCTGACTGATCCAGGATTCACTCCAATGATCCTGGAGTTTATTTTCCTAGAGATGATGTTGCTGATGCCTCGCAGTCTGATGACCAAGATTCAATGGCAAATGTTCCAGCCACTAGTTCTTCTCAACCTGATGTTCCGTCTTCGCAAGCCGCCGATGCTGACGCTAGTGACGATGGTGAAGACGAGGACAAAACAGAAGAAGAATGGATGGCTGTTCCGAGGCATTCCAAGAGGGCCACAAAGGGGATCCCTCCAGAGCGATATTCGTGGCAACTGACAAAAGCACCTTTGCCTTTGATTTGTACTGTTACACTTCCTCCTGATAAGTTCACACAAATCAAACATCTTCCTGACTCAGAGCAAGAGAAGTGGAATGAGGCAATGCAGGCTGAAATGGACAGTCTAAAGAAACTTAAGGTGTTTACGCCTGCAAAACCTCCAGCAAACAAAAAAAGTCATTGGCACCCAATGGGTCTAGAGAATCAAAAAGAAGCCAAATGGTGAGTCATTGTACAAAGCCAGACTTGTAGCTCAGGGTTTCGCTCAACGTTATCCTGAGGACTACACAAATACCTACTCACCGACAGTCCGGACTGAGAGTGTAAAAATTGCTTTAGCCACCGCCACTATTCTTGGTTTGGAAGCTTTCCAGTTCGATGTTGATCATAAAGAAATATACGAGTGTGGATTTGGTTGCTCTCAGAAACTCCCCCTATTCTTGGGAGTGGCCGGTAGGCCTAGCAAAGATATACCTTCATGATGGGTCCTGGGACCCCGAGAGGTGGCACAGGGGTGTTAGGGGCCCTAAGAAAGGTGCTTTGTATGGGTTTTTATTTAGGTTTTTAAGGGGGTTGGGGAGGGGGGAGGATTGTGATATCCGGCAGGTGCCCAGGGGGGTACCTCCAAACCAATGGCAGTCCAGGCCATGGATGGGTGGCAGCAGGATTGGAGTGGGGCTGGGGTTGCCTGTAACCCAGGGGGAGAGGGTGGGAGCATTGATCCCGGTAGTGATGGGGAATGGTGGCAGATGGATGAACCGAGGGCCGTATCGATATCTGGGAGCTCGCCCCCGCTATCTTCGAGCGATGACATGCTCCAACCCTCTTGGTTCCATCCAACCTACTGGAGGTTTTAGAGAGGGAGGCGCTGGGCTCAGGTTGGTCTATTTTAATGCCAGGTCTGTGGTTAACAAAGCTCCCATCATTCGGGATTTGATTGAGGAGGAAAACACAGACCTGCTTCAAGCAACTGGAGGAGAACCGGCCGTGATCCCAGCCAGTTTGGAAAGTACGAAGGCTCAACTCTCCCCGCCCTCCCCCTCGGCAGAACTTCAAGCCAAGAAACGGGAGCCAGATAAGTACCCGGGGATTGTGCCAAAAGCCTCCGAGGCGGAATTTCCCTTTCCAAACGTGAAAGATAAAGGGAAACCCCTAAGCGAATTGGGGAGGGCGACCTGGCTATGGGAATGGGAGCAAGCCAGGAAACAAACCAAGCACCAAGAAATTCTAAAGCCACTCGAAAGCCCCATAGATGAGTTGAAAGAGAAATTTGACCGTGCCACCCTTCAGGGGGAGGGGCCATCTTGCAGACCCAAAGAAAAGAGAGAACCAGTCTGGGCTGTTGATCCAAGAGGCCGTAGGCCAAAGTGCAGCCCTTCCCCCCTCCACAGCAGAAGGAGGAGGAGCCCAACGATGCATCCATGGGTTCCCCCCCTCCCAGCAAGCAGCGAAGCCTAGATGAGGCAGTACCTCCCTACCCCAGGATGAGAGACGAGGCAGAGGACTATCAACACCAAGGCTGGCCCTACAGAGCTCAGCACAGAGAGGAGAGGGCAGAGAGGGAGGAACCACCCCAGTTCAGAGGGAAGTTCGATGGTGACCCAGACAACCTCGCCCAATTCCTCGATTCAGCTGAGATATACATAGAGCGTTTTGGACACCTCTACCCTTTCCCCAGAGCCCTAGTGAATGCTATCTCGGAAGGGTTGGAGGGAGAAGCAAAGAGGTGGTCAGCATCCCTCTACAAAAACAGGGCCCCCCAGCTGCAAGATGCGGATGGGTTCTTGCAACTATTGAGAGCCCGTTATGAGGAGGAGGAAGAGGACGCCTATGTGGAAGACGAGCTCAGAAACCTAATGCAGAAGGGGAAGCCTATCAGAGAGCATATCCGTGAATTCAGGAGAGTCATTGGGACACTGCCTCCCCTACCAGAGCGATTGCTGGTGTATTTTTTTAGAACAAGCCTAGATAAGAGAATTTCCCAAGTGACTGCCTATCGGGACATCCCAAACCGACTCTCCGAATGGTTCCGGGTAGCGATAAAAGTCGACAGAGGGCTGCGGGCAAACGACATGTCGAAACCACCAGATGGAAGGGAGAGGGGCCGGATGTCAGCGTTCCAATTTATGATCTCCTCCAGCGCTGACATGAATGAGAGAGGGAGAAGCTTTGCTTTAATGCTGAGATGAACTTTTACCT
This sequence comes from Arizona elegans, assembly GCA_022577455.1. Taxonomy (NCBI): domain Eukaryota; kingdom Metazoa; phylum Chordata; class Lepidosauria; order Squamata; family Colubridae; genus Arizona; species Arizona elegans. The sequence goes on along the minus strand of JAKOOJ010000010.1, from coordinate 32,978,053 downwards.
AGTCTCCTGCTCTTTAGTAGATAGCGTTACCTGTGTGATAGAGGGAGGGGGGAATTCCTGTGAATAGAAAGTGCTTGGGACGGAGAGATGGATCTGCACGTTGGCCAATGAGGCATTGGGGTTGAAGAACGGAAAGGGAGGGTTTGAGGGTTTGCGTTTGAGAATGAAGTTTATTTAATATAGCAGCGAAACCTGACAGGTGGATTTTCCTTCTTCCAATTTTGCACATAGACTCTGCGGGCTGCTGTCAATATATGTAGTATCAAATAATATATTTCCTTGGTATAATTTTCTATAGAGATCCCTAGTAAAAACTGCTCAGGTTCTCCCTTTATTGAATTCTGAGTTATTTCCTCTATCCACTTTTTAACTTTCACCCAGAATTTCTTTGCCACTGGGCAAGTCCACCAGAGGTGATAATATGTCCCATAGTTATTCTTACATTTCTAACATTTCAGTGAATTACTAGGGAACATCTTCGCTATTCTAGCTGGTGGAAAGTGCCATCTATGAAACATTTTCATCTGGTTTTCCTTGTATGCCGTTGATATTGTCAATTTCATATTTGTTCTCCACATCTTTTCCCACTTCTCTAATTCTATTACATGATTGAAATTCCTTGCCCATTTAATCATAGTATACAGTCAGGTCCAGAAATATTGGGACATCGACACAATTCTAACATCTTTGGCTCTATACACCACCACAATGGAGTTGGAATGAAACAAACACAATGTGCTTTAACTGCAGACTGTCAGCTTTAATTTAAGGGTATGTACATCCAACTCAGGTGAACGGTGTAGGACTTACAGCAGTTTGCATATGTGCCTCCCACTTGTTAAGGGACCAAAAGTAATGGGACAGAATAATAATCATAAATCAAACTTTCCCTTCTTAATACTTGGTTGCAAATCCTTTGCAGTCAATCACAGCCTGAAATCTGGAGCGCATAGACATCACCAGACGCTGGGTTTCATCCCTGGTGATGCTCTGCCAGGCCTCTACTGCAACTGTCTTCAGGTCCTGCTTGTTCTTGGGGCATTTTCCCTTCAGTTTTGTCTTCAGCAAGTGAAATGCATGCTCAATGGGATTCAGGTCAGGTGATTGACTTGGCCATTGCATAATATTCCACTTCTGTCCCTTCAAAAACTCTTTGGTTGCTTTTGCAGTATGCTTTGGGTCATTGTCCATCTTCACTGTGAAGCGCCGTCCAATGAGTTCTGCAGCATTTGGCTGAATGTGAGCAGATAATATTGCCCGAAACACTTCAGAATTCATCCTGCTGCTTTTGTCAGCAGTCACATCATCAATAAATACAAGAGAACCAGTTCCATACATGCCCACGCCATGACACTACCACCACCATGCTTCACTGATGAGGTGGTATGCTTAGGATCACGAGCAGTTCCTTTCCTTCTCCATACTCTTCTCTTCCCATCACTCTGGTACAAGTTGATCTTGGTCTCATCTGTCCATAGGATCTTGTTCCAGAACTGTGAAGGCTTTGTTAGATGTTGTTTGGCAAACTCTAATCTGGCCTTCCTGTTTTTGAGGCTCACCAATGGTTTACATCTTGTGGTGAACCCTCTGTATTCACTCTGGTGAAGTCTTCTCTTGATTGTTGACTTTGACACACTTACACCTACCTTCTGGAGAGTGTTCTTGATCTGGCCAACTGTTGTGAAGGGTGTTTTCTTCACCAGGGAAAGAATTCTTCGGTCATCCACCACACTTGTTTTCCATGGTCTCCCAGGTCTTTTGGTGTTGCTGAGCTCACCGGTGCATTCCTTCTTTTTGAGAATGTTTCAAACAGTTGTTTTGGCCATGCCTAATGTTCTTGCTATCTCTCTGATGGGTTTGTTTTGTTTCTTCAGCCTAATGATGGCTTGCTTCACTGATAGTGACAGCTCTTTGGATCTCATCTTGAGAGTTGACAGCAACAGATTCCAAATGCAAATAGCACACTTGAAATGAGCTCTGGGCCTTTTATCTGCACATTGTAATTGGGGTAATGAGGGAATATCACACACCTGGCCATGGAACAGCTGAGAAGCCAATTGTCCCATTACTTTTGGTCCCTTAACAAGTGGGAGGCACATATACAAACTGCTGTAAGTCCTACACCGTTCACCTGAGTTGGATGTACATACCCTCAAATTAAAGCTGAGTCTGCAGTTAATGCACATTGTGTTTGTTTCATTCCAACTCCATTGTGGTGGAGTATAGAGCCAAAGTTGTTAGAATTGTGTCGATGTCTCAATATTTCTGGACCTGGCTGTATTTCACTATTTCCTCTTCCATTTTATACCGTAATAAAATTTTTTATATTTTACTAATTAATTTTTGTTCCCCCCATATAGAATTTTATCCAATTCGTTTTTCTCTAATTGTACCTGATCTGTCTTTGTGTCTTCTATAAATTTTGATCTTATTTTTAAGTATGTCCACCATTCAACTATTCAAATCCTGTTCCAGTTCTTGTTTTGTTTTTAGTTTTCCCAAATCATTTAATAGATCCCTGTATCTAATTGTATTGGTCCAATTTACTAAATTTGGGTACGTTATTGTTTCATTGGGAGAAATCCAAAACGGTATTTTTGTGTAGTGTTGCTTTTTGATTTTATTCCAAATTACTAATAGTGAGTTTCTAATTATATGCCTTCTAAAGTATACATGGGTTTTATGTTTTTCACCCCATAAAAAAGCATGCCACCCTACCTGTAAATTGTGTCCTTCTATTAGTAGAGTTCTTTTGTTTTCCAACTCCATCCATTCCTTTAACCATGTTAGGCATGCTGCTTGGTAATAAATCTCCCAATCTGGTAATGCCACTCCTCCTCTGTCCCTGGTGTCTTGTAATGTTTTTAATCTAATTCTAGGTTTTCTCCCTTGCCATATAAATTTTGAGGTCAATCTGTTTAGTAAATCAAAAAAACTTTTTTCTATTTTTATCGGTATAACCTGGAAGAGGAATAAGATTTTGGGCAGGATATTCATTTTTATTGCCGCCACTCTTCCCAGCCATGAAATTTGTAGATTTTTCCAATTTTCCAAATCTTTTCCAATTTGCAGTATTATCATAATTTTCTTTTTTGATTGAGGAGCCTCTTGCTGTTAACCAAATCCCTAAATATTTTATTTATTTTTTTGTTATCTGAATATTCATACTTTTTTCTAATTCTATCTCTTGTTTTTTGTGAGATTTTTGGTTAACAATTTGGATTTATTTGTATTAATTTTTAAACCTGCCACTACACCGAATTCTTCAACTTTTTTGATCAATTTGGGGCCTGATTTTAGAGGATCCTCAATTATAAAGACCATATTGTCTGCAAAGGCTTGCAATTTGTACTCCTCATTTTTAATCGTCAACCCTTTTATCTCTCGATCTTCCCTAATTTTTTTTAAGAGTGGCTCCAGTGATAGTATAAAGAGAAGTGGGGAAAGTGGGCATCCTTGTCTTACTCCTTTTGTTATCTCAAATCTGTCTGTCATATCTTGATTCATAATTACACTTGCAGTTTGTTTTGAATATATTTTTTCAATGATTTTTTCAAATTTAGACCCGAATTCCATTTTCTTTATTTGTTTACTAATCCCAATCAATACCTGTAAATAAGTCAGGAGACAAGACCACGGAGATCCAGAGAAAACAGGTTTATTGAGTATTGCTAGCAATAGGCTCAGTGCAGTCACCTGCCAAGGACTGAGCCCCGAACTACGCCCTAAGGCAGACTTTTATAGGTTCTTGAGATTTGACTGTGACATAGCATATTCAGTTCCGCTTATGGATAATACATTGTGCATACAGATAGATAACTCTAAGGGAGATTCACTGGAAAAGTACAAAAGCAGAAGTTCATAGTTTTGTGATACATATTCCATATATGGGTATACCTTACATCTTACCCAATACATTCCAGTAAGTTCCATAGGGCATACAACTTGGTACATCTTGTGGTTACAACGGTTAGGGCAGAAGATTACAAATGCCAAGTTCCCTTTTAGGCGTACAGATGTAGGAGAAAGGGCCTTAAGATTATATCTTTTATATAAGAGTGTAATAAACAGTGTAAATGAGGTTATATACCATTTGGTTGAGGGGGGCTCTCCTTCATTCCCCCCTGTTGAGACTTAGCCAAGTAATGCAATTACTGCGAAGTTTCACATATGGGGTTATCTTCTTCCATATCTATAAATTTCTGATATTCCCACCAGGCCATAGCTTGGGCTGTAGCCTTTTTTTCTCAACCAATAAAGATAGAGTGCTCGTGATTGTGCGAATAAAGATAGGGAGAATGCAAGGCAAAATAACACCTCCAGCTGCAACGAGGCCAATGAGAGCGACTATAGCTTGCAAACCAGGCAATTTCGGGAACCATCCCGAGAAGGCATCTGCTAGGTTGAAGCCTCTCCATGTCTGAACAGGGACATGTGCGATTTTGACCATTTTATCAGTAATTTCCTTAATAACATGGCCACTATCATCGATTTCAATGCAGCAGTTAGTGAGATTGAACTTGCCACACACACCTCCCTCTTTAGCTAACAAATAATCTAAAGCAAGGCGATTCTGCCAAGCTCCTCTTCCCCCCTGTTCCCAGCAGAACGCAATAGAGATAAAGAGCGTTAATGACAATACCAACAAACAAAAGAACAACAACCACCCAAACGGAAGACATAAGGCCACGGCGAATGCAAGCGGTCTCACGCATACGCCGAGCAGCATCCATCAGGGTTATGAAGAGGGGACCTTCCTTCCAGAGCGCAGGGTGTAACGAAGACATACCAAACTGCCTTGAACCCTTATCAACAGCAGGCTCATCCATATCCACTCAGATCCAAACCTTCCAACCATGTTCAGTCCACTTCCATATTTTATATGCATGCTTATCTGCTGTCTGTTCTCTTAGTTTAGCTCTTTCGGCATCCAGCAGTGCAACCTGTATGGTGGGGCTAAGCTTGAGAGTATAATAGGAGGGTTTATCTAGACAATTTACAAGGTAACGAGATAATACTTCTTCTATGATTACTACATCACACGCGGTAACACAATGTATACAAAGAACACAGTCAATACAATGTGCACAGCAGCAGCATCCACACCTACATGAGCAAAACCAACACATTAGCAGAAAAATATAAATACTCAATGCAAAGAAAAGAGGCCTTCGTCATCCAATCTTCCCCCGTGCGTAGAAAGTCAGCTTCCGGTGTGACTTAGCAAGGGTTCCAACTTCGGCTCCCGTTCGTAGAGGGACAGCTTCCGGGGTGTCACCAGAAGGGGTAGCCTGAGGTGAGGACCGCCCTCGACGAAAGGTAAGACGCAAAGGCCGCGCTGGATGGGGTTTCACTAGCCAGGTGGATGGCGCGGCAACCTTGACTCGTGACCAATGGATCCAAGGCTTAATCTCAGCAACTTTAATAGCAAGCGGAGAAGTCATAAGTACAGAGAAAGGACCCCTCCATTGAGGACATAATGGTTCCCGTTTCTGTCTACGCTTGATAGCGTCCCCCACCTGGGCCACGGAAGACACAGTGGGTCGAAGTAAGTTGGGGATTCTCCCATAAAATAATTCAAAAGGGGAAACAAGCAAATCTTTGCGAGGAGTACAACGCACAGCAAACAGAGCCATAGGCAGGGCATCTGGCCACTTTAGGTGCGTTTCCTGACAAATGTTTGCCAGTTTATCCTTGATAGACCTATTAACCCTTTCCACAAAAGAACCGCTGCTAGCGTGAAAAGCACAATGAAGGCGCCAGTGGATGCCCAGCATAGTAGAAATTTTTTTCTTGTGTAGCCTTGTGAATAAACTCAGGGCCATTATCGGACAAGATTCTAGAGGGTAGGCCATAACGAGGAATGATTAGCTGCAAGAGGGCCTTAGTGACCTCAGAGGCCCTCTTGGTGCGAGTGGGAATGCATTCTGGCCAACCCGAGTAAGTACAGATAATGACAAGCAGAGCAGAGTATGAACCAGAGTGGGGCATATCGGTAAAATCAATCATAAGTGAGTCAAAAGGAAAATCTCCTCTAGGCTGGTGCCCCTGCGGAGGCTGGGGTCCAGTCCCAGGGTTGTTGGCTGCACAAGTGTGGCACCTGGAGCAGACGTTGGCAGCAATGCTGTGGACCTTGTTGATATACAGTTCACGTAGCAAAGCATGTGCCAAGGCAGTCTTGCCTAGGTGCAACTGTTGGTGAACTTGTGTGACCACATCCCAAGCCAGGTGGCCCGGGAGGAAAACCCGAGAATCAGGTAGGACCCACCAGCCCCCCTGTAGGGAAGCGTCAAGTTCGTGGGCTTGGGCAATTTCCAGTGCGCTGTAGTGTGGCTGAATGGTGTCGGGGGGGGGGGTCCCATAAGGTGAGACAGTGGGCCCGCAGCTTGAAAGGTTTGAAAGCAGCAAGGTGGGCCTCCTGGTCAGCCCTATGGTTACCCAGTTGTGTGTCTGACGGTGATTTCTGATGCCCTTTACAGTGCATAACGGCCACCTTGTGAGGGGCCCAGACACTGTCCAACAGACGGAGGATCTGAGGACCATACTTGATGTCCTTTCCCCCTGCTGTAATAAGTCCTCTCTCTTTATACAACGCCCCATGTACTTGGACAGTCAAAAAAGCATACTTCGAATCAGTGTAAATGTTAACCTTCAGATTCTTAGAAAGTTCAAGGGCCCTAGTCAAAGCATGTAGTTCCGCCAACTGTGCACTAGTCCCAGGAGGGAGGGGCTCGGCTTCCTAGACATCTGTCAAAGTGACAACAGCATATCCAGCCTTGCGAACTCCATCCTGGAGAAAACCAGTGCCGTCAGTGAAAAGTGTGTGATCAGGATGAGGAAGTGGGACATCTGACATATCAGGGCGGCTAGCATACGTTTCCTCAATAGTTTGAATGCAACCATGGGTGGTGGCAAGATCGGGCTCAGGGAGGAGAGTTGCAGGATTCAAGGAAGTGGATTGCTTTAAAACAATAATGGGGTTGTGGGTTATCAAGCCTTGGTATTTAAGCATTCGGGGATTGGTTAACCACAAATGGCCTTTTGTTTCCAAGACAGCCTTCAGGGCATGAGGGGTTTGAATTTCAAGTTCTTGTCCAAAGGTTAGTTTGCTAGCCTCCCGAGTAAGAAGAGCAGTGCCAGCAACAGCCTTCAGACAAGCAGGCCATCCTCTTGCAACAGGATCCAACTGCTTGGAAAGATAGGCCACAGGGCGATGCCAGGTGCCCAACCTCTGGGTTAGAACCCCAACAGCAACATTCTGTTTAGTATCTACAAATAACTGAAAAGGTTTTTCTATGTCTGGCAAACCTAAACTAGGGGCTTGCACAAGAGCATGTTTTAAACTTGAGAAACTTTTCTGTTCCTCTTTGTGCCAGAGGAGTGGCTCACGGTCACTGCCTCTGGTTGCCTCATAGAGGGGTTTAGCAAGGAGGCTAAAGTTGGGAATCCAAATGCGGCAAAACCCAGCAGCCCCCAGAAACCCCCGGAGATCTTTCTTGGTCCTTGGGGTGGGGAGGCGGCAGATGGCTTCTTTTCTTTCATGACCCAAGGTGCATTTCCCAGGCTCAATATCATAGCCCAAGTATCTGACCTTTTGCAAAACCAATTGTGCCTTTTTCCGAGAAGCCTTGTAGCCCAAGCGCTGTAAAAGGTGCAGTAGGTCATAAGTGTTCTGCCAGCAGATGTCTTTCGACTGGCCGGTGACCAACAGGTCATCAACATATTGTAAAAGGACATCTGGCTCAGGAAGGCGTAGGGCATCCAAATCAGCCGCAAGGGCATTACCAAACAGAGTGGGAGAGTTCTTAAAACCTTGAGGTAGCCTGGTCCAAGTATACTGCTGTTTGCGACCAGTAGCCGGATTTTCCCATTCGAAAGCAAAGAGGTGCTGGCTCTTTTTATGGACAGGGATGGTAAAGAATGCATCCTTGAGGTCAATGACCGAAAACCATGACGCAGTCTGGGGAATTAATCCCAGAATTACGTAAGGGTTTGGGACCAAAGGATGGATAGTCACAGTTGCGCAATTAACTGGTTTTAGATTCTGAACCGGGCGGAAGCGGCCATCCCCCTTTGGAATAGGCAAAATAGGGGTGTTCCAGGCCGATTCAGTAGGGACCAGAATGTCATGAGCCAGATAGAGATCAATGACTCCTTGGATAGCTTGCATAATGTGCCTAGGGTAGGCCCGCTGACGAAGGCGCACTGGAGTTTTGGCAGGGAGCTCCTCGACAACAATGGGCGTCTGATGGCTAGCAAAACCGGGGGGGGGGGGGTGTCCTCTGCCCACAGAAAAGGGACGTTCTGTCTAGCTCTTTCTAGCTTGGATCTCCCAGCCGACGCTGGCCTATTTTTAAAGATCCAAACTCTTCTCCATCTATTTTAGATCTCCCAGCAGGCGCTGGCCTATTTTTAAAGATCCAAAATGTATAGAGAGGAAGGGGGCACTCAGGCATATACACAAATTGATGGGTTATTGTTTTACCCCCCGTGTGACAAATTAGGGGATTGAGGAAAGGGCGTTGAATTGGTTGGCCTGTGGCCCCCTGGACCGTGATGGTATGCGGGGAGGGCTTAGCCAAGGGTTTGGTTATGACGGATCGGGTGGCCCCTGTGTCAACTAGGAAGGATATAGGCTTGCCTCCAACAGTTAATCTGACCATAGGTTCTGGGAGGCGGGCTGAACCCGGTCTGTTTCACTCCCATTCCTCGACTTCGGCTAGACCAATGAGGGGGGCGTTAAACGTCCCACGTCCCCTCCCTCGAAAGGGTCTGCCTCGTCCACCTTGGTCTTTTCTGGCAAAGCCTCCCCGGTTTCCTTCATTGACACGTTCCTTTTCCCTGTCGGGACATTCTCCTCTCCAGTGGCCAGTCCTTTTACATATGGCACACTGGTTTGGCGCCAGGGGTCCCCCTGACCCCTGGCCCCGATTCCAACCCAGGGGTCCCCCTGACCCCTGGCCCTTATTCCAACCCAGGGGTCCCCCTGACCCCTGGCCCCGATTCCGCCCCAGGGGTCCCCCTGACCCCTGGTCCCTTGAGCCTCCGCCCATCCGTGGCCCATCCCGGGCCGCAGGCCTGCCCATCAGGGCAGCAGCGAGCAGTTCTGCTTTCTTATGCATTTTCTGCTCCTGTTTCTTTTCCTCAATCTTGTCTCTGTTAGCGAAAACCTTTCTTGCAACTTCCATCAATTCACTCATCGATTTCCCAAGAGCTCCCTCCAACTTCTGTAATTTTCGCTGTATGTCAGGGGCGGATTGAGAAATGAAGGCCATTGCCAACATGCGAGCATTTTCAGGTTGTGTGGGGTCAATGGGAGTGTACATGCGGTAGGCATCTAACAGCCGGGCATAGAAGGCTTCTGGGGCTTCATCGGCACCTTGGATCACCAAAGAAAGCTTTGACATGTTGGTGGTGGGTTTCCCCGCCGCCTGGATTGCCTGCACAACAAGGCGCTGGCAATCTTGGAGGGACCTGAGGTCCTCTATCTTATAGGGGTCCCATTTTGGATCCTCGGAGGGGAAATTCCTGGCCACCCAACGGTCAAAAGTCATATCTTGGGCTGGCATAGTTCCCTTTAAAATTTTAAGAGCCACATTCCGAATCTTTTCCCTCTCCTCTGGATTTAAGATGGTACCCATTAATTGTCGTAGATCCCGCCAGGTGGGATTATGGGTATCTACAATAGTTTTAATCAAATCAGTGACCTCTGATGGTTTGTCACTAAACGGACCATAATGCATTTTCCAGTTTAAAAGGTCCGATGAAGTAAAAGGGACGTGCTGAAACACAGAGACAATCACTGGTTCTCTGTTTGGCTCAACCACGGGCTGATCCACCCTTCTGAGGGGATTCAGGAATGCCACGCCGTCTTCAGACGGATCAGCTTCCTCTCTCAGTCCGGCATTCTTTGAACGAGTTCGGTCAGCTATGGGGCCTTCCCTTTTTTTTTTTTTTTGAGTGGCAAGGTGCGTGAAACTAATAGCCTGCACCTTGTGGCTTTGCACTTTTGTAGCCACGGGGGGGGGGGGGGGGGGTGTTGTACCAAATTAAGCCAGACATCGATATAAGGGGCTTGGTCCGGGTGTCCTTTAGTGGGGTGGAAAACCCTCTGGTGTACTCGCAGTACAACCCCTGGGTCCAAAGACCCTGTTACTGGCCAGTCAACTCTGAAGTCTGGCCAGTCCACCTCACAGAAAACCCGTAACCTTTGCCTGCTTCACCTTATGCCGTAGTCTTGGCTAATGTAGGCATCTTTAAAATGTTTTAACACACATGCCAAGGGGGTGAGTGGCGTACTTCCTCCTCCACCCATCTTCCACCCAGGGCACCAGACAAGACAAGTAGGAAAAGGGATTTGGGAAGAAGGTAAGGGGTCCTTTCTTCCCAGAGAAACACCAAGGGATCACAATCACACTTCCCCGGCTGCCAGTCCCGGACTCTCGACGGCCACTGAACAGAACCGCGGGGAACACTCACACCTTTCACACAAGACAAACCTCCCACCTTTAACCTTTAGGGAAGGGTGCCCCCTGCACCTGTCATACAAGACAAACTTCCCTCCGGGGTCCCTCTGACCCCACCTGTAACCTTTAGGGACGTCCTACGTCCCCCACTTTTAGCCTTTAGGGGAGGGTGATCAGGCCTTTCCCTGTTTACAGGCTAGTGGTTATTTCCTCTTCCCAGGGACCTCTTCCCAGGGACCTCTTCCCAGGGACCCAGATACTTGCCTGCAGGCGTCTTTTCCTCTCCTCCCAGCTGGGTTGAAGTGGTCCTGGTCTCTTGGTCTCCCTCAAGTGGTTCTTGGAGGCGTCAACCGATGCTGTGAAGGGGCCGGCTCCACAGGGAAGTCCCTCGGACTAAAAGATGTCCGATGGCGCCTGGGATGGTTCCCCGAGCCTCCGAGACCCTCCCACAGCGTGGTGACGGTCCAGAGGAATTTAAAAATTCCGTTGTCCTCCTGGCTGGCTCGCCAGAAATGAAGCGGGATTTACTAATCCCAATCAATACCTGTAAATAAGTCAGGAGACAAGACCACGGAGATCCAGAGAAAACAGGTTTATTGAGTATTGCTAGCAATAGGCTCAGTGCAGTCACCTGCCAAGGACTGAGCCCCGAACTACGCCCTAAGGCAGACTTTTATAGGTTCTTGAGATTTGACTGTGACATAGCATATTCAGTTCCGCTTATGGATAATACATTGTGCATACAGATAGATAACTCTAAGGGAGATTCACTGGAAAAGTACAAAAGCAGAAGTTCATAGTTTTGTGATACATATTCCATATATGGGTATACCTTACATCTTACCCAATACATTCCAGTAAGTTCCATAGGGCATACAACTTGGTACATCTTGTGGTTACAACGGTTAGGGCAGAAGATTACAAATGCCAAGTTCCCTTTTAGGCGTACAGATGTAGGAGAAAGGGCCTTAAGATTATATCTTTTATATAAGAGTGTAATAAACAGTGTAAATGAGGTTATATACCATTTGGTTGAGGGGGGCTCTCCTTCAGTATCATAAATCTCCAATTCAAATTATCGAAAGCTTTTTGGGCATCAAGGAAAACCAGTGAAACTTGTTTCTCTGGGTGTGCTTCATAGAACTCTAATATATCAATTATAGTATGTTTGTTATTTTTAATTTGTTGTCCTGGCAAAAAACCATTTTGATCTGGTTGTATATGTTTATTTAGAATCATTTTTAACCTTTCAGCAATTATTGACATATATGTTTTATAATCAGAATTCAATAAAGAGATAGGCCTGTAATTTTGTACTAACTGCTGGTCTGAATCCTCCTTGTATATAAGTATAATTAGTGCTTCTGTCCATGTTTTGGGTATATTTGTCTCCTGTAGTGCTTCATTGAATATTTCTAGCATTAATCTTCCTATCTGTTTTTGTATGCTCCTGTATAGTTCAATAGGTATTCCATCTGGTCCTGGGCAGTGGTGGGATTCTGCCGGTTCTAGGGGGTTCGGCTGAACCCTTTGTTAAACTGCTGGCTCGCCCCGCCCCTTGCCCCGCCCCTCCACACCCCTATTTATTGCCAGCAATTTAACAAAGGGTTCGGTGTTTTTTTATAATTTTATTGGCCCGCGGAGCTTCAGCATAGGCTAATTAGCCCTTGCTTAGATCGGCTCCCGACTCTCAGCTGATTTGTTCTCAGCTGTTTTGCTCAGGGCTCTGCTGCTTGCTTGCAAAGAGTGCTGATTTTTTTCCCCCTATCTATGCTGAAAAATGAAACAGAAAGTAAAGCAGGCTGTTGGCTTTGCTGTTGTTGCAACGTGGCAAAATGAGGCAGAGAGAGATTTCTTTTTCTTTTTCCTCACCAAAAAAGGTAGGTGCAAACAATGGGAAATTTAGGGGAAAAGAGGAGAGTTCAAGATTTTAAAACACAAAAGAAAAAAAGCTCTATTTAACTAGGGAATTGTAATAATTGAGATACTATTAATTGTATATTGTGTTGAAAGCAGAAATGGTTAAGTTGTGGTTTGGAGGAATATATGGGGGAAATTATTTGGTTTATTATTATTGGTAAATATAATTAATTGATTTGTAAGAAATTGGATTGCATGGAAATAATTGGAATATTCATGTTCATATTGATCAATATACAAAAAAGGTAGTTATATAACTAATTGATTTATATTAAAATGTTGAATTTATATTAAACAACTGTAATAGTACATCATTAACCAATGTAACGACAAATTAAAAATAACAAACATACTATAATTGATATATTAGAGTTCTATGAAGCACACCCAGAGAAACAAGTTTCACTGGTTTTCCTTGATGCCCAAAAAGCTTTCGATAATTTGAATTGGAGAGTTATGATACAACAAATAAAGAAAATGGAATTCGGGTCTAAATTTGAAAAAATCATTGAAAAAATATATTCAAAACAAACTGCAAGTGTAATTATGAATCAAGATATGACAGACAGATTTGAGATAACAAAAGGAGTAAGACAAGGATGCCCACTTTCCCCACTTCTCTTTATACTATCACTGGAGCCACTCTTAAAAAAAATTAGGGAAGATCGAGAGATAAAAGGGTTGACGATTAAAAATGAGGAGTACAAATTGCAAGCCTTTGCAGACAATATGGTCTTTATAATTGAGGATCCTCTAAAATCAGGCCCCAAATTGATCAAAAAAGTTGAAGAATTCGGTGTAGTGGCAGAAATTATTTGGTTTATTATTATTGGTAAATATAATTAATTGATTTGTAAGAAATTGGATTGCATGGAAATAATTGGAATATTCATGTTCATATTGATTAATATACAAAAAAGGTAGTTATATAACTAATTGATTTATATTAAAATGTTGAATTTATATTAAACAACTGTAATATTACATCATTAACCAATGTGAGGATGGATATAAAAATAGATGACAATGAGAAGGGTTTAATATAGAATAGAAGGGAAAAATTGAATTTGATTAAGATTAGAGATGAGGATGAAGGGTGATATTGGTTTTTTACAAAAATAGATGAGGAATAAATATGGCAAAAAGGAAATATAGAAATTGTAAATTTAATTGAAATGACTAAACACTGTTTAAATTTGTGAACCGGCCAAATACTCTGTTCAAAGAAAATACATTGTATGTTTGTATGTGTGTTTCTAATTATTGTTATTTATTCATATTTGTTCTCTTTTATTCTTTAAAGTTTAACAATTCATTCTTTATCTTAATATCTTTATATTTGTTTGGAGTTGGCTTTCTTCCCTTTCATCTTTTTTATTGTACAGCAATCTTTCTCCTCAAACCTACCACCTCTCTCTTTTCTTTCCTTCTTACTTTCTCTTCCTCCCCTTCTTCTTCTCCTCCCTACTTCCTCTTCCTTTCTCCTTCTCCTCCTCTCTTCCTCCCTCTCTTACCCTCACTCCTACTCTAATTTCCCTTCCCTTCCTTCATCCCTCTCTATTGCTGTATCCTTTTATGCATATGGACTACTCAGAGGGCTGAAAAAATTATTTCTGACTGGTCCTCGCACTTTTGACCAGTCCTCGAACTTACGACTGTCCTCACATTTTACGTTTTTGCCCTATCTTGTCACCATGGTGAAGAGAAGCAGTTGTGAAATGAGTGACACAGTTGTTAAGAATGCTACAATGGGCATAAATGATGACCAGTCATAAGTGCGAAGACCGGTCAAAAGTGCGAGGACCTGTCAGAAATGACTTTTTTTAGCCCTCTGGGTAGTCCTTTTGTGCATATGGACTACTCAGAGGGCTGAAAAAGTTATTTTTGACTGGTCCTCACACTTTTGACCAGTCCTCGAACTTACGACTGTCCTCACATTTTACGTTTTTGCCCTATCTTGTCACCATGATGAAGAGAAGCAGTTGAGTGAGTGAGTGACACGGTTGTTAAGAATGCCGCAACGGGCATAAATGTGAGGATGGTCATAAGTGCGAGGACCGGTCAAAAGTGCGAGGACCAGTCAGAAATGACTTTTTTCAGCCCTCTGTAGTCCCTATGCAGATAGCCACGCCCACCGGTCACATGACCAGCTAGCCACGCCCACCCAGTCACATGACCACCAAGCCACACCCCCAACTAAGCCACGCCCACAGAACCGGTTGTTAAAAAAATTGAATCCCACCACTGGTCCTGGGGTCTCATTATTTTTTTGCCTTTTCATTGCAATTCCAAATTCTGTTTCAGAGAGGGGTCTGTTCAATACTTCTTTCTGTTTCTCTGTAAGTTTACATACTTTAGTTTCCTCTAGATATTCTTTGATTTCTGCTTCTATCATTTCTTCCTGAGTATATAATTTGGAGAAGAAAGTATGTATTATTCGTTTCTTGTCTTCTCTTTTATATCAAATTTTCCCCTCCTCATCTTTCAACTGTTGTATCATTCTTTTATCTTTTTCCTTTTTTAATTTATAAGCTAACCACCTGCTCACCTTGTTTGCATGCTCAAAATAGTTTTGTTTTGCCATCTTTATTTTCAATGCCACTTCTTCTTGGATTATCAGGTTTAGTTTGTGTTTAATTATTCTCCTTTCCTCTTTTACTTTTTTATTTTGGGGGTCTTTCTGTAAATCTTCTTCATTTTTCATTTTTTTTTTCATTTTATTAAATTTGTATACCGCCCTACTCCTGAAGGACTCAGGGCGGTGAACAGTCATAAAATAAAACATATAGATACAAAATTTAAAATAGAGATAAAACTAATTAAATAAATTTGGCTGAACCATTTTAAAATGGTTTTTTAAGCTCTTCCTGTAGTTTATTTTGCTGGTATCTTCTCTCTTTTCTTTTCTTGCCGTGTATGCAATCGTCACCCCTCTAATATAAGCTTTTAGCGTGTCCCAAAGGTTTTGGGGCGATGTGTCTTCTTTTTTGTTTACATTTAAGAAAATCTCTATCTCTTTTTCCAGGAATTGCTTATATTCTTTCTCCTTACATATATATTGATTTAATGCCCACCTTTTATATCTTTTTTGTCCTTTCCAATATATAATTATTGGATTATGGTCCGCCCATTTGTTTATTCCTATGTCTATTTTTTCTAGTTCTAATTGTAGTTGTGCTGTCATCCAGGCCATATCGATCCTGGACCAAGATTGATGCGGATGAGAATAATATGTGTATTACTTATTTTATTTGCAAATTTCTCTCCAAGGGTCTCTTAAGCCTAATTCTGACACCATATTGAAAAATTCATTGGGTAGTATTTCCTTCTTTTTTTTGTTTTTCTTATTGCTATAATAATCTCTTTCGCTATCCACTATGGCATTATAGTCTCCGATTATGCATACATTTTCTATTTCTTGTTCTATTATTTTATTATGCATTTTTTTGAAGTATTCTTGTTGATTTTTATTTGGGGCATATACCACTACTAATAAGATTTGTTTATTTTCCGTATCTAATTTTATCATGAAAATTCTACCCTCGCCGTCTGCATAAACTAATTCAGAGTTTATTCTTTCCTTTACATACACTGCAATTCCTCTTTTTTTCTGTTGTGATAGTGACACATGTAATCTTCCTAATTTCTTGTTTTCCAATAATTTTTGAAATCTTATTTTTATATGAACCTCTTGTAAACAAATCACATCTATATCTATTTTTTTTAATTTTGTAAGTATTTGTGCTCTCTTTTTCTGTGCATTTAATCAATTAATATTCACGGAGAATAACAATATTGTCTCTTCCATATCCTACTGTATTTGTTTCTTGGTATTTCTTGTCTCCCTTTTAACTCGGCCTCTCTCTCCTTCTCTTTCTTCTCGTTCCTTTTCTTGGTTTTTCCTTAGTTCTTTCTCTCTTTCTATCTCCTCTTGTTGATCTTCCTCTTGACTTTTACTTTCTGATTCATCTTTTCTTTCTTGTTCTTCTTCCAAATAGTTTTTGTAGAATTCCTGAGCTTTTTCTATCGAATCAATTTTAAATTTCTTATCCTGCCATGTAATGAGGATACCTTCGGGGATAATCCATCTAAACATTACTTTATGTTGTATGAGGTGTGATGTTAAAAAGTGATACTGTTGCCTTTGATTTCGAATTCTGCGTGGGATTTGTTTTAGAATGATGATCTCTTTCCCTTTGTAGGTTACAGTCTCTTCTCTTGATTTTTTATAGATTTCATCTCTTATTGTTTTTTTAATTAACCTAATATGCACTTCCCGTGCCAAACGGTGCCTTCTTATGTAATTATTATGTACTCGATAGATTTCATCTACAATATCTTTTATTTCCAGCTTGTCTCTCTGTATTAATTCTGCTATTATTTCACTCATTTTTTCTTCCAAATCTTCCTCTTTCTCCTCCACAACATTCTGGAAACGCAAAAAATATGAGGCTTTCTCCATTTCTAAAAATATGATTTAGTCCGACAGTTCTTTGTTTGATTGTAGTACCTTCTGCTCCGCCATTTCTAGTTTGAGATCTAATTGGTCTACCTTGGTTTCTATTTTTTTAACTTTTTGCTCATTTTCTGCAATTGTTTGTTGTATATTTTCCATCTTTTGCTTCATATTTTTAAAATCTTCCTTTACTTCTCCTATCTCATTTTTGATTTCTTGATGATGTTTTCTAGCCTTTTCTTGATTATCTGCCATTTTTTCTTGTGACCTCATCAATGTCTCTTGGATCATTTGGAGCATACTTTGCATATTGTTCATCATCGGCTCTGTCTTATCTTTTTCCTTTCCTAACATGTTTTCAATTGACCGGTGAGTTGTAGGAGAAGCCATCAATATTGGGTTAGAAATAGGCTTTTTTCCAGTTTTCGTTACTGTTGCTGTTGTTGGCATTGTTAGGTTTCTTGTAAAATTCTTCCACAGTATCATAAAAGTTAGTAATTTATTTAATCTGGAACGTTCTTCTATTTCTACTACTTTTTACTTTAATTCCTTAACTTCTTACACACTTGATTTAAATATTATCACTCTTCCTTACTTTAGACTACTATTCAAAATATATATTTCAGTTAAACTTTATATACACTGCTCAAAAAAATAAAGGGAACAAAAGCAGAAGACATCCGAGATCTGAATGAATGAAATAGCCTTATTAAATACTTTGTTCATTACATACAGTAGTTTTGTGTTCCCTTTAGTTGTTTGAGCAGTGTATAAACTACTGTATGTAACGAACAAAGTATTTAATAAGGCTATTTCATTCATTCAGATCTCGGATGTCTTCTGCTTGTGTTCCCTTTATTTTTTTGAGCAATATATATGTATGTATGTATGTATGTATGTATGTTTTCTGAGGTTTTCGCGGGTGTTTGTATGTAGGTCTTTGGTTATTCGGGTTTTCTCCCATGTAAAATTGGATTTTACGCAGGAGAAAACCAATTTTACCAATTTCCAATTTTACACGGGAGAAAACCTTAATAACCAAAGACCTACATATGTATGTATGTATACCTCAATATATAACTGTACTTTATTCTTAGAGAGTAACTACAATTTTCTATATCAATATTCTATATTTACCTTCTACCACTAATACTTATAAATCTTTTATCACCACTCAATTCATGTTTTACCATTCAGTTACTCTTTAACAATTGTCTCACCTCCCCCCTTTTATTTCCCCGACCCTCCAAAATCAAATTAATTAATTATTTTAATCTTTTTCAAATATTTTCACTATAGTTATTATAAGATATCAAGTGTTCAAAATATATTTCCCCTTTAATTCTTTAAGCACTTATCCAAACCGTTCAACAAAACAATCCCCCCCCCAAGTTACAATTTCTTTCAATATATTAAATTCCAACCAGACTTTTCCTCTTTTGAGTTCTTTTTTGGTTTTCTTCTTTCAACTCCTTATTGCATCAGATTGTCTCCGTCACCCAGTTCAAGCTTTGTCACTCTCAATTCCAACACACAGTCTTTGTGTCCTCCCAGTCCTGCACTCTGCTTTCTTCTTAATATTTATAAATCCACAATTGTTTGAGCGTCTATGTATAATCTCTTTCCAAATTGCCTCCTCTTTAGTCCTCCAAGTCCACCAAATCCGCCAACTGAAAGAAAGAAACTTCTTTTATTTTTAAATCCAAAGTTTATATTACCTTCACAGTCTTCTCCTTTGCGTGAATTTACTCCCTTTTTTTTCCTCCGCAGTAAATCCTAAACTTAAGTCCGAATGTTACAGATTGTTACTTTGTATCTTCTTCGTTAATTGCTTCTTCCACTACTTCTGATACACTGTTGCTTTCTTTCGATCGTCTCCTGTTAAGCACTCTCCTTCCTACTCGCCACTCTTTTTACCCTCTGCGACTCTCTCGCTCGTGACTGCTTATTAAGAATCTCACTTTTCTTTATTTTTTCTTCCGATCCTCGTGACCACCGATGCTGGATCCACTTTTTGCTTCCTCACTATGCGGCCGCCATCGCTCCTGATCTGCCTTGAAGACAGATTTTTTCCTGCTGGATTTAAGGGGTCCGGCTTTTATTCTCTTGGACGCTAGTGTCTCGTCCGGACCTTAAAGCCTTCCCCTTTAATATTCCAAACCCTCCAAGTCTGGAAATGCCCTTATGGGGCTCCTTTTCAGGAATTAATTGGGCTTTCGGGAGCTATCAATCACACCCTCGCCCACTCCGCTCTGACGTCACCGCTGGAAGTCTACAATTTTTTCTTGATATGGTATTTTTGAAGATTCTTAAAATTTATTTGCAGGTATTATTTTGGAAGTTTACTTGGGAAAATTATTTCCCTATTTCCCTTGCTCCTTTTTCTTTTAATTGCAAAAGCTACAATTGCTTTTGGAGGTTACTTTAATTTTCCATGTTTAAGTTTCTGACTTAAAGCACACTTTTTAAATCAATCCAGGACAAGTTTTGCCTGTTAAAATTTAGTTTTCATGGGTTATCTTGTGTTAAGGATATTGTTGTGTTACCAACCAGCAGAGTAAGTGCACAGAGAAATGGTACTGAGAGCAATGAATACAATACATACAAACTGGTTTAACAAAGCTTTTACTTTGTAGTGAAAAACAATTGCATAGTCTTTTAGTCAATCCAAGTCTTTAGCCATTCAAATCAGTCCGAAGTTACAGATATTTTCTTACTTACAGCAGTTGGTAATAAACAGCAATTCAACGCTGGTAACAAATCACGATGGTAGCAGATCCATCCACTTCTTCACACACGACAGTAACAGTTCCAATCAACAGTTCCAGTCAAGCAGCAAGTCAAGCAATGATGAGAGCAGGTCCAACAATGACTATAGCTCAGCTTCCTTCTTATATACAGTTTACACTAGTAATTATCCACTTAAGATAAGTGAACTCAACAGTACAATTATGATAATTACAGTCAGCAGTTAGTCAGCAGTCTTTAGTCATTACAATGACTCAGCAGTACAATTACTCAGCATTACATTTAAAGTGATAGCACACATATATTGCCTGGACAACTTGTTAGACTTGTACCATATCCTAACATCTTGGATTCAATGCATTTTCCATTCTTTATAAATTGTAGAATGCAAGGGTGCAACCAGAGGTGGTATTCAGCAGGTTCTGACCAGTTCTGGAAAACCAGTAGCGGAAATTTTGAGTAGTTCGGAGAACCGGTAAATACTACCTCTGACTGGCCCCACCCCCATCTATTCTCTGCGTCCCGAGTCCCAGCTGATTGGGAGGAAATAGGGATTTTGCAGTAACCTTCCCCTGGAGTGGGGTGGGAATGGAGATTTTACACTATCCTTCCCCTGCCACACCCACCAAGCCATGCCCACCAAGCCACACCCACTGAACTGGTAGTAAAAAATTTGAATCCCACCACTGGGTGCAACCACCTTGAAAAGTTCAAATATTCCCCTCCTGCAATGTGAGCTTTAGAATACAACTACAAACTCATCTTTATAAACTTGCTAAATTAACATCAGGGGAGGATCTAAGCGTGAAATGAGCAAGGCAACATTTTGGTTGCAAACCTGGGGAGAATATACTTTCTAGATCAGTTAACTGGATCAAGCTACAAATTATTGTTATTTGAGGACTCGCAATTCCAAGCAGTGTTTCATTTTGGCCAAAGCACAAGGAAGCAATAAAAATACCTCTTAACATTAAGTGAAGCCTATATACTGTATATTCTCCTATCAATAAGATATCAAATATGCCTCTAATAGCTAGTTACAAAATTAGACATCTCAGATTATAGGGAGACAATAGATGTAAAATTTGAATGCCTAGTATCTGAAGATCAGTGGAAAGCCATTGTTAAAGAGTAGGTTCATCTAACTGTTGTTGGTGTTCAAAATACAATATTAGCCTAAATGATGTATTTGTGTGGTACATGGCTTATTTATGGAATGATAAGTTATTTCACACTGAGCTTTTTTCAGAAAATTTGTTTTTTCCAAATGTGGTTTTTTAAAAAATTACATAGGACAGATAGGAAAACAAACAGGGGGACAATGAAAAGGAATATTGTGACTGATCAAGATGAAATTTGAAAAGGCATTCCTAGCAACCATGTACGTGTTGTAACAGGATGCAGACAAGTGTTGTGTTCCCTTTTCCAAGCATTGCATAATTCTAATATTGCAGGCTGATTTGATTGAGGCCACAACAAAAATGATTTCCATTCTCCATCATTTATACAGGACAATCTGAAAGACAACCTCTCTTTCTATATGTGAAAAAGCACTCTACATTGTATATAGGATTAGTTTTGTTTGTATGGTACATAAGCAATGTGTTCTGTTTTGTGTTCTCTGTTTTAGCTTTTGTAGATAGATTTACAGTAGTATAGCTCAACCTTGGTGACTTCAAAATGTGTGGACTTCAATTCCCAGAATTCTCCATAGGGAGTTGAAGTCCACATGTCTTAAAGTTGCTAAGGTTGAGAAACACTGATCTTCAGTAATTAAACAAGAACTTATGGGAAGAAGCCCAGGGCAGGCTTTAAAAATAAGCAGTAGCACAAATACAGGTAGTCCTTGACTTAACAACCATTCGAAATTACAATGGCACTGAAAAAAGGGACTTATGACCATTTTTCACACAACCATTGCAGCATCCCCAAAGTTATATGATCAAAATTCAGGCACCTGGCAACTGGCATGTAATTTTATGACAGTTGAAGTGTCCTGGGGTCATTTGTGACCTTCCTAGCAGGCTTCTGACAAGCAAAGTCCAGGGTGGGGGGCAGATTTGCTTAATGACCCCATGATTCACTTAACAACTGCAGCAATTTGCTTAACTGTGACAAAAAGGGTCAGCTATGGAGCAAAACTCACTTAACAACTCGGCGATGGGAAATTTTGGGCGCACTTGTGGTCATAAGTTGAGGATTACCTGTAGCCTTTTACCCCCTTGAGCAGCCTCTTTCTATCACGGGTTTCACTTTGCTCCATGTTGTAACAAAGCAACCCTGTGTGGCTGCTGAGGGACATAATCCAAGCAGTAGGGCCCTCCTAAGAAGAGGCCACATTCCAAATGATATTGAAATTCAAGGTGTCCATGATCTAAGTAACACACCTCGATATGAGGTTTCCCAGATCTGGGAGTTCGGTCACACGTCCCCAGTAGATCATCATCGTAACGGTTGTCTTCATCCCAGACTTGTATTTGGAGCCTGCTGGCTTCTCCCAAGCCCTGGACCTTCCCCAGATCCAAGTGGGTCATCCATACCGGGTTGTCATTATTCCACACAGTGGATGTCCAGCTCTGAATCCCATGGAAGAATACCTTGACGTAAGCATTCATTCTTGTGATATAGTCTCCCCAGAGACCATAGGCACGTTGAATCATCACTGTTAGCTTGCTCTGGCCTCGCTCCTGGGAGCAGCACATGGTGTTAGTGGTGCCGTCACTGGGACACGTGCAGGAGCAGGGATCTCGGAGGCTGCATTGGGAGCCAGGAGGACAAGGCTGGCTGCAGTTCCTCCAAAGGGCCCTTTCTCTGATGTACTCACTCACCGCCTGCTGCAAACTGTCCCGTTTTGGGTCACCCTTAGGCAGCAAACTATGGATGGGCTTCAGGGAGTAAGAAAGGAGCGCAGGCATATATTTGAGGCTTTCCAGCCACTGCTTATAACCTTCAGGGTTCTGTTCGTTTGAAAAAAGCAAGTCAGTGTGTTGGTCCCCTACGACCACCTCAGTGTGTCTCTCGTTGTAGGTCTGCTGGAAGCTTCCTTTGAAACTCTTCTTCTTCTTCAGCTCTTCACATGTGCTGTAGGCCTCGAGGCTCAGACAGTCTTTGACTTCATCAGCAGACACGCCGTCCAAAGCTGTCTCACAGACCCGCACGGCTGTCACATCCCTCACGCGGCCCCCCCAAGTGAAGGTGATCAATGAAGTGGGTCCCGTAGGTGCTGATGAGCTCCTGATATTCCAGAAGGGAGTTGGGTTGGTACTTGGCAGGGAGACTGTGAAAGGAGTGCTTGAAATGGCTGGTGGGAATGTATTGGCTGATACGGAAGATGGAAAGGAAACAGAAGACCACACAGGTAGGGTGACAGAACTAGTGTGTCAGGTTTCGAGGTCATCTCAAATAAATTGCATTTCAAACAAAGTCTTTGATGAAAAACTCCCATTTATTAAGCACGACAGTCTAACTCCGACTCCATCGCAGCCAACACTGACTTCCAGACCCAAAACCCTCCCTTTCCGTTCCCCACTCCTCTGCACTCATTGGCCATCTTCCAAGTCACTCTACCCCTAATCTACTGCTCCAGCTCAAAGGAATTTCCCCCCTCCCATCCCATCTCCTAGAGGATATTATCTCCAGGGAAAATAAGTACGTGAAAAGTCAAACGTCCCTTTCCAGATGCCTCCGCTTCTCCTTCTTATGTCAGCACTAGAGTAAATGCAGCTTGAAGTGCTGACATCCGGCCCCTCCCCCTTCATTTTTTCAGGGTGGCCTGTGTAAGACAAACAACAAGTTAAGTACCATTACCCCATCCGGGGTGTGTGTCCCGCCTTCCCCGGGTGATCTGCATGGAATTTGGCTATAAGGGGGTCAGCTTGGATGTTTCTGCTTTTCACCCAGGAAGCCTCTGACAAGGGGTAACCCTTCCACTTGATTAAGTATTGGAGGTGTCCCCTATGCCACCTCAAATCGAGAATTCGCTGTACCTCATAGTGAGTGTGGCCCCCAAGGACCAGGGGCCCGGGCGGATCACGTGGCACCGGCCTTAAAGTTGACCCCACCACAGGTTTCAGGAGGCTACTGTGGAAAACGGGATGTATCCTCCCTAGTAGTCGGGGCAGCTGCAGTTGTACTGTAACCGGGTTGATTACTTTTACTATAGGGAATGGTCCTATAAATTTCGGGCCCAGTTTCCTGCTCGGGAGTCTGAGTCTCAAATACTTGGTGGAGAGGTAGACCTTCTCTCCCACTCGGAAAGGTCTTTGGGGAGTTCAGTGCTTATCTGCTTGTTTCTTATAGGATTGTGCCGCCTTGGCCAATGCCTTCTTGATGTTCTCCAAGGTTTCTTTCAACATTTCCATCCAATTGGTCAGACTGACTGAGGAAGGGGTTCCTTTGGGTACTCTGGCATGGGGACAAAATCCATACCACTCACTATCTTAAATGGGGTTAGTCCTGTGCTACTGTGGACAGCATTATTATACGCAACCTCCGCAAAAGATAGGAGGTCCGCCCAATTAGACTGTTGGTAGTCGACGTAGCACCTCAGGTATTGCTCTATCATGGCATTCAGTCTCTCCGCCCCCCCATTGGTGCTCGGGTGAAACGCTGAGCTGAGGCCTTGGGATGACCCTATGGACTGTAGGAATTCCCTCCAGAATTTTGTTGTGAACTGGACACCTCGATCGGAGATGATTCTTCTGGGTACTCCATGCAGGCAGTAGATGTGTTTCAGCAACAGTTTGGACAACTAGCGGGCTGAGGGTAGCCCGCTGCAGGGTATGAAATGTGCCTGTTTGGAGAATAAGTCTATTGTCAGCGTTCCAAATTAGGCTCTCTTCCAGCACTGACATAGAGAGAACAGAAGCTTGATTTATTGCTGAGATGAACTTTTACCTAGTCTTTGTATGTTACAGATAGGGTTTCCTGGGAGACGAGGAGGGGGGCTACATTCCTGTGAAAAGAACGTGCTGGGATGTAGAGATGGATTTGCATGATGGCCAATGAGACATTGGGGTTGGAGTGCGGAAGAGGAGGGGGTTGGAAGGAGGGGCCAGTTTGGCTGCAAAATGAATCAGGAATGTCGGACTCTGCTATTCTTAAAATAAAAGTGATTCATTAGAGAGCTTGCGCTTGAGAATGAAGTTTTTTTCAAGATAGCACCGAAACCTGACATCTATTACAATCCAGATCACTGTGTTTCCACCACTCCTCGGCAGTTCTAATATGAAGTCCATTGCAATCTCCTCCCATGGTCTTGTCGGTTCAGCTACTGGCTGCAGCAGCCCGGGAGGTCTTCCTGGTCGTTTTTTCATTGTGGCACAGATGGTACAACTTTTTATATAACTGTCTATGTCTTTTCTCATGTGGGGCCACCAAAACTGTCTTCGTACTAAGTGCAGAGTCTTTAGGAAGCCGAAATGCCCCGCTGATTTAACATCGTGGCTCCTCTTGAGGACCAGGGTGCGTAGAGTCTCTGGGACATACAGTTTTGTCCCCTTCCATGCTAGGTCATCCCTTTTTGTCAGGAGATGTTGATTGTCTCGGAACCAGGGGTCCGCCAATGTCTCCGTTTTGAGTCTTGTCATTAAGTCATTTGCTGATTGGCCATGCTGGTCGCGATGTTGCCATCTGGTGACTACTTGACCCACTCCTTGGGCAGAGGGGATGATGGCATTCACTACCTGCTCCCGCTCACTGTTGTATTGGGGCATTCGGGAGAGGGCATTGGCCAGAAAGTTTTTCCCCCCTGGGATGTGTTTCAGCTCGAAGTTGAAACGATTGAAGTATTGGGCCCACCGGACTTTCCTGGGCGACAACTTCCGTGGGGTCCTGAGGGCCTCCAGATTCTTATGGTCAGTCCAAACTTCGAACGGTGTCTGGCCTCCTTCTAGCAGATGTCACCAGGTCAACAGCGCCCATCTCACTGTGAACGTTTCCTTTTCCCATGCCGCCCATCGTCTTTCTGTGTCGGTGAGTTTGCGGGATGTGTAGGCACAAGGTTGTAGATTCCCTTGGCTGTTCTTTTGGAGTAGCACAGCCCCTACTGCCACATCGCTGGCATCTGCTTGGATGACGAAGGGTTGTTCGGGGTCAGGATGCTTTAAGACCGGTTCTTTTGCAAACATTTCTTTTAGTGTTTTGAATGCCTGTTGGCAGGCCAGGTCCCACTGTAGAGGTTGTCCTGGGCGGGGTTTTGTTGCTGTACTCCCTGTTTTTAGGAGGTCCGTCAGAGGTTTGGCAAAAGAGGGGATGAATTGTCTGTAGAAGTTTGCGAACCCCAGGAAGCTTTGCAGTTGTCTGCGGGTGCGAGGGGGTTGCCAGTTTAGGACTGATTGTACTTTGGCTGGGTCCATTTCTATCCCCTCATTTGACACTCGGTAACCTAAGTAGTCTAGCCGTGACTGGTGGAACTCGCATTTTGATAGTTTGACTTATAGGTTCGCCCCCAGCAGTTTCTCCAGCACTTGGCGGACGAGGGGTATGTGTTCGTCTATGGTTTCCGTGTAAATGAGGATGTCATCTAGGTAGACAAGGACCCCCTTATAGAGGTGCTCATGTAGAACCTCATTTATCAATTGCATGAATACCGCCGGGGCTCCCTGCAGTCCAAATGGCATCACCTTAAATTGGAAACTCCCTAGGGGGCAGTTGAATTCTGTTTTCCACTCATCTCCTTCTCTGATGCGTATCCGGTAGTAGGCTTCGCGGAGGTCTAGTTTGGTGAAAACTTTCCCTTTGACCATGTGGGCTAGCATGTCTTTCATGAGGGGAAGGGGATATAAGTTGTGTACGCAGACAGTGTTGATAACTCTAAAATCAACCACCAGGCGCATAGAGCCGTCTTTCTTCTCTTTGAAGAGGACCGGTGCCGCGACCCATGGTTTGGCTGGCTCAATGAAACCCCTTTGTAGGTTCTTGTCTATGTAGTTCCGCATTTCTTGCATTTCACGGGGCGTCATGGCATACAATTTAGGTTTAGGTAGTTTCGCCCCAGGGATGATCTCAATAGTGCAATCGGCCTCACGGTGGAGGGGCAGAACGTCACACTCGGCCTCGCTAAACACCTCTGCAAGGTCTTGGTACTCCTCTGGGATTTGTTCTGTCTCATGGGAGCTGTCGGATGCGGCCGCCAGTTGCTCTGGTGTACCCTTAGGGAGGGACCCTTGTGTCGGTGGCATCTTCCCTTGCTGTGGCGGGAGGGATTGGGGCCCCTGTATGGGGGGCATCTCGCTTGGTTGGAGTGGCAGGGGTTGGGGGCCCTTTGCTATCCTCAGCCTGCGGGTTCCCTCTTGCCACCAGATGATGGGGCCCCATTTGTCTAGCCAAGAGAGTCCCAGTATGACTGGATCTGTCATTTTGGGGGCTATTATAAACCAAATCGTTTCCCAGTGATCTGCTAGCTAGTGTAAGTCCCCCCCACTAGGGATCCATCAACTTGTTCAAATCGGATTGGGTGGTTGAGCTTTTTGACTCGGATCCCCAATTTTAGGACTGTGGGTAGGTTAATCAGGCACCTCGTGCAGCCCAAATCTATTAGGGCTTGGAAAGTCCCTTGGGTCCCTGTTTTTGGGGCCGTTAGGCGTATAGGGAAGATAAAAGGGTGGATGGGTCCACTCACCATTGGGTCGTCTTCACCCTCATCCTCGCTGTCATACGATTTGGGGGATTGATTTCCATCATCTGGGATCCCCCTTGTTTCGGTTAGGTGGGCGAAGACCTCTGGACCCTGGGGGATTTTCCGTGGCGCGTTGGTGGCATGCTTGGGCCCTTGTTCCGGTCGTGCCTTGGGCGGTGGGTCTGACCTCGGCCTCGGGGTTCCACTCGCTGTTGCCAGGTGACCAATCCCCCCACACCTGTAGCACCTCAGCGGGCTCCGTGGGACGACTGGCCTCTGGGTAGGCTGTGGTGCTGTGGTTTCTCGTCTACTGGGTGGTCCCTGGTCTGGCTGGCCTCTCTGCTTGCCATCTGGTTGCTTTGACATGTCGTTGGTTCACAACCCTCTGTCGACTTTTATCGCTACTTGGAACCATTCGGAGAGTCGGTTCGGGATGTCCCGATAAGCGGTCACTTGGGCGATTCGCTTGTCTAGGCTTGTTCTAAAGAAATACACCAGTAGTCGCTCTGGTAAGGGAGTGATCTGTCCCCGTCCACACACACACACAAACACAGCCAGCCGAGGGTTAAGGAAACACTTTGGAACGCACCCAGGTCTTATCTCCCACTTGGCAGCGATAGACACACCGTCTGCCAAGTGACTTTATTTTCTCAGTAAAACAGAAAGATAAATACTCAAGAGTCCAAATGTCCGACACTTTAAATCTTTCTCTCAGCAGTTCCGGACGAGGCTTTAGTGACTATCCAAGGTTTGCTTTTGTTCGTCACAAGGATCCCTGACCACTACCCTCTATTATATAGTCTCTGGGGTGTGGTCCAGTGACTCAGTTCTAATCCCTAGCACGCCTCCTAAACTGCTGCAATCGTTTATCATGCCTTCGGAGGCGTGCGTCCAGGAATGATGTTTCATCGTCACTCTGATCCGAACCAGCTGTCTCCCTGCTGATCTCCTCTCCCTCGGCCGGCACCTGAGACAATGCCAGAGGGGAGGGGCCTGGAGAGGGAGGCCTGGCTGACTCCTCTTCCTCATGCTCGGAGCTTTCTTCCTCCGATGGGACAGGCTCAGAGGGCGGGGCCACAACAGGGAGGTAAGGTTCCAATGACTCTCCTGAATTCATGGATATGCTCTCTGATGGGCCTCCCCTTCTGCATTAGGTTCCTGAGCTCGTCCTCCACATAGGGGTCCTCCTCTGCCTCCTCGAACTGGGCTCGTAGTAGTTGTAAGTACCCATCTGCGTCTTGCAGTTGGGGCCCCCTGTTCTTGTAGAGGGCTGCTGGCCACCTCCTTGCTTCTCCCTCCAACCCTTCTGAAATGGCACTCACTAGGGCTCTGGGAAATGGGTAGAGGTGTCCATAGCGCTCGATGTAGATCTCAGCTGTGTCGAGGAATTGCGCTAGCTGGTCTGGGTCGCCATCGAACTTCCCTCTGAAACGGGGTGGGTCCTCCCTCGCTGCCCTCTCCTCCCACTGCAGGACTCTGTAAGCCTGCCCTCGGTGCCGCTGGTCCTCTTCCTCATCTCTCCTTCTAGGGTAGGGAGGTGATGTCCTATCTAGGCTGCTCTGCTTGCTGTGTAAGGGCGGAACCCATGGATGCATCTTTGGGCTTCCTCTCCTTCTGCTATGGGAGGGGGGACGGCTGTGCTTCAGTCTACGGCCTCTCGGTTCAGCAGACCAAACTGGCTCCCCCTTCTCCTTTGGCCTGCATGATGGCCCCTCCTCCTGAATGATGGCATGGTCAAATTTCTCCTTCAATTCGTCTATGGGGCTCTCGAGTGGCTTCCCTGAAGCTTTTTGGTGCCTGGCTTGCTGCCAGTCCCATAGCCAGTCTGCCCTCCCTAATTCACTCAGGGGTTTCCCCTTCCCTTGCACATTCGGGAAGGGAAACTCAGCCTCTGCGGATTTTGGCAAAGTCCACCAATACTCATCTTTTTTTTTCTTGGTTTGTGGCACCATCGTCTGACCTTGGCTGTCTTGCAGCTTCGCTGGAGGAGGGAGCAGTTGAGGCTCCGTAGCATCCAAACTGGCTGGGATCAAGACTGGCTCTTTTCCAGTTGCCTGAATTAAACTCTCTTCGGACAGCTTGCTTTCCGCCATGACGTCCGGATTTCTTCTCCACTCACTCCATACATCTGGCAGGGAGCTGGAGATCTGGAGGTCAGCCAGTTTGGCTTGGAAAGGAGTGTTGGCTGTCTGTCAGGTTTCGAGGTCCTCTCAAATAAATTGCATTTCAAACAAAGTCTTTGATGAAAAACTCCCATTTATTAAGCACGACATTCTAACTCCGACTCCATTTGGGAGTGGTTTGGGATCAAAGGGTAGCAATCTTTCAGAATTGGTGAGTAACTAGATCAGGGTTTCTCAACTAGGCAACTTTTAAGATGTCTGGACTTCCAACTTCCAGAATTCCCCAGCCAGCATACTTTTCCCTTTCCCCTGTTTTCTCTTTTAGTCTTTTTACCTTTTGTACTGAAGGTGTACAGGTAGTCCTCAATTTACAACAGTTTGTTTAGTGACCATTCAAAGTTACAACGGCAGAGAAAAGTGACTTATGACCATTTTTCACACTTAAGATCATTGCAGCATCCCATGGAGACGTGATTTACATTTGGATGCTTGATAACTCATAATTATGACGGTTGCAGTGTCCTGAGGTCATGTGATCTCCTTTCGCGGCCTTCTGGCAAGCAAAGTCAATGGGGAAACCAGATTCACTTAGCAACCGTGTTACTAATTTAACAACTGCAGTGATTCACTTAACAAATGTGGTAAGAAAAATCGTAAAATGATGCAAAATTCACTTAACAAATTTCTCACTTTGCAACATAAATTTTGGGCTCAATTATGGTCATAAGTTGAGGACTACCTGTATTACTTTTTAAAGCTACCTTGGAAATCGGTGCTGTAGGAAAAGCAGCATAATTATTTTTTCAATAAATAAATGGAAGCCAGCACCACAATGGAACACTGCAGTTGGGAGAGAGAAAAATACTGTTGACTCAGTTTTCCACTTCTGATGGAAATAATTACTCATTTCCATCTGGTGGCAGGACTACTGGTAAAGCAAATTACGTTATTAATACTAATTACCATCCAGGCCTTAGCAGGTGGAAACATCTAGCTGAGTCAAGCCCGGTTAATACAGGTAGTCTTCGACTTAATAATTTAATTTAATAATTTAATTTAATTTAATTTAATTTAATTTAATTTAATAATTTAATTTAATTTAATTTAATTTAATTTAATTTAATTTAATTTAATTTAATTTAATTTAATTTAATTTAATTTAATTTAATTTAATTTAATTATTTAATTTCCAATTTATATACCGCCCTTCTCCCTGAGGACTCAGGGCGGTGTACAGCCAAGATAAAAAACATAGAATACAAATATTAAAACATTTAAAAATATATATAGATTTGGGCCGAAAGTTAAGAATCACAAACTAATTAAAAAATTTAAAAATTTCTTCTAAGCCAACCCGGCTTGCTGGAAAAGATGGGTTTTCAGGGAACGACGGAAGGCATTGAGGTCATGGATTCTCCTTATCTCCGGGGGCAACTGATTCCAGAGAGTGGGAGCCCCCACAGAGAAGGCCCTCCCCCTGGGGGCCACCAGCCTACATTGTTTGGCTGATGGCACCCTGAGGAGGCCCTCTCTGTGGGAGCGCACGGGTCGATGGGAGGTCGTTGGTAGCAGCAGGCGGTCTCGGAGATAGCTAGGCCCTATGCCATGGAGCGCTTTAAAGGTGATAACCAACACCTTGAAGCGCACCCGGAAGACCACCGGGAGCCAGTGCAGCTCGCGCAGGAGCGGTGTTACATGGGAGCGCCATGTTGCTCCCATCACTACCCGCGCTGCTGCATTCTGGACCAGCTGGAGCCTCCGGGTGCTCCTCAAGGGGAGCCCCATGTAGAGAGCGTTGCAGTAGTCAAGGCGAGAGGTGACGAGGGCGTGAGTGACTGTGCACAAGGAATCCCGATCAAGAAAGGGCCGCAACTGGCGAATCAGGCGAACCTGATAAAAGGTCCCCCTGGTAACAGCCGTCAGATGTTCCTCCAAGGACAGCTGCCTATCCAGGAGGACTCCCAGATTGCGAGCCCCTTCAGTGGGGGCCAAAGACTCACCCCCAATAGTCAGCGATGGAGTCAACTGACTATATCGGGATGCCGGGAGCCACAGCCACTCAGTCTTGGAAGGGTTGAGCTTGAGCCTGTTCCTCCCCATCCAGATCCGCACAGCCTCCAGGCACTGGGACATCACTTCAAGGGCATCGTTGGGGTGGCCTGGGGTGGAGATGTACAGCTGGGTGTCATCAGCGTACTGGTGGTATCTCACCCCAAAGCCACGGATGATCTCGCCCAGCGGCTTCACATAAATGTTGAACAGAAGGGGCGAGAGGACCGATCCCTGCAGCACTCCACAGATGAGAGGCCTCGAGGTCGACCTCTGCCCCCCTGCCAACACAAACTGCGACCGGTCCACAATTGAGCCCAAAATTTATTTTGTTGAGTGAGACATTTGTTAAGTGAGTTTTGCCCCATTTTACGACCTTCCTTGCCACAGTTGTTAAGTGGATCACTGCAGTTGGTAAGTTAATAACCCGTTTGTCAAGTGACTTTGACTTCCCCATTGACTTTGCTTGTCAGAAGGACGCAAAAGGTGATCACATGACCTTGGGACACAGAAACGGTCTTAAATATAAACCAGTTGCCAAACTATAAAGGTCATAACTGAAAATTAGTTATAAGTCACACCTTTCAGTGCTGTTGTAACGTTGAACGATCACTAAATGAACTGTTATAAGTTGAGGACTACCTGTAGTTAGATAAGAATTTCAGAGCTGCTAGTTGGATTAAAGCAATGTTTTTCAAACTTGGCAACTTCAAGATGTGTGGACTTCAATTCCCAGAATTCCTCAGCCAACATGGCCTGCAAAGGAATTTTGAGAGTTGAAGTCCACACAAGTGATTTATGACCATTTTTCACACTTATGACTGTTGCAGCATCCCCACGGTTACGTGATCAAAATTTGGACGCTTGGCAACTGGTTCATATTTATGATGGTTGCAGCATCCCGGGATCATGTGATCATCTTTGCAACCTTCGGACAAGCAAAGACAATGGGGAATCCAGATTTATTTAACAACCATGATACTAATTTAACAACTGCACGGATTCACTTACTGCCTGTGGAAGGAAAGGTCGTAAAATGAGGCAAAACTCACTTAACAACTGTCTTGCTTAACAACAGAAATTTTGGGCTCAATCATTGTCGTAAGTTGAGGACTACCTGTTACCTGTCAGGCAAGAAATCTAGACATGCATACTTCCTCGTAAGGTGCCCTCAAAACATCTGTCATACGAATGGATGATTGTAGTAAAGCCCTGTAGGATTTCCCAGCCATTATCCCTCACCCAGGCCTCCTTCACCTGTAATAAGAGCAGGAGACCTTGTGACTTGCAAAACTGTACTTGTCTTGGTTACTCTTCTGCATAGTGAAGTCTGTCACCTTGGAGTGAGTTCCAGCCAACATCATCTGGACCTGTTGCTTGGGTTTTGGCTGTACATTGAGTCCAACCTTCCAGTCATTCTTCACGTCAAATGCTACTGCATGAAGCACATCAATGCCCAAGTTTTGTAGGGAAGTGTGAACCTTCCTCTGACAACTCACTTTGGCTGTCCAGTCAACGGTCACCAAGGGAAGTCTCTGAAGAGGCCTATCTTGCAGAAGAGGGTTACGGCACAGGGTGCAAGTGCCATCAGCTTTCTGCCAGTGATTCAGATCCAACACCTTGGACTTCTTCTCCAGCATGGTGATGTCAAAGCCTTCTCCAGCCAAGCTGTAGCCAGGCACAAAGTCTTTTGGCTTGTCGCATTCATTGGCTGTGCCGAAGTGGCAATAGGAAGAGACGCCGGTCAAAAAAAGGAGGAGGAAGAGAAGCTGTAGGGTGAAGGCAGCATAGATCAGTGGTGAAATTCTTTTTTTTTTTACTACCGGTTCTGTGGGCGTGGCTTGGTGGGCATGGCAGGGGAAGGATACTGCAAAATCTCCATTCCCACCCCACTCCTGGGGGAAGGATATTGCAAAATCTCCATTCCCACCCCACTCTGGGACCAGCCAGAGGTGGTATTTGCCGGTTCTCTGAACTACTCAAAAGTTCCGCTACCGGTTGTCCGAACTACTCAAAATTTCTGCTACTCGTTCTCCGAACTACTCAAAATTTCCACTACTGGTTCTCCAGAACCTGTCAGTACCTGCTGGATTTCACCCCTGGCATAGATGAACTTGGCGTTCAGCGTGGTTGATCCTACATAGGAAAGAAAAATGGACTGTGAATTCCAGAAGCTGCATTAAAAATGAGATTTCAGAGTGGAGCAGCATTCATCAGTTATAACACTGGGTGAAAAAGACATTATGTAATTAGTTTAAATCGCCCCCACCCCACAATGCATGATGTAGAAATGCCCACTGTTTTCAAAAGAGTCAGGGGAATTCTTAATAGTTATTAGGCATCTAAAGCAGGGGTTCCCAATCTTAGCCACTTTAAGACCTGTGGAGTTCAATTCCCAGAATTCCGCAGCCTGGAGTTGAAGTCCATCCATCTTAAAGTGGCCAAGATTGGGAACCCCTAGTCTAAAGCATCTAAGTTCAACCAAATGCAACCAGAACAAAGCATCTAGATCAGTGAACTTCTCAATTTTGTCAGCTTTAAGAGATGTGGACTTCAACTCCCAGAATGCCCCAGCCAGCATGCAGTTGCTTCCTCCCTACCACTTTTCAAACCAGCCATATCAAGTAATTTTAAATCTGAATTTTGCACATTTGGAAGCAGAAGCTTCCGTATGGTGCTCAAGAACATCTGTAAACTCTTCCAGGCCTCCCTCCTCCTTGACTTTTTAAA
This sequence comes from Arizona elegans, assembly GCA_022577455.1. Taxonomy (NCBI): domain Eukaryota; kingdom Metazoa; phylum Chordata; class Lepidosauria; order Squamata; family Colubridae; genus Arizona; species Arizona elegans. The sequence continues at coordinate 32,943,943 of JAKOOJ010000010.1, read as the reverse complement.
AAATCAAACATATTACTTAAGAATGTTTCTTGTAGGAGAAAAATTGCATATCAAACCTGTAAGTGAGAAGACCCAGAGAATTCAAAACCTCTGGAAATGACATCACTGAACTAAGGATACTCCAATTCTCATACAAAGGAAATCTCAGCTACTCAGCCAATCATAGCATCATGGAATGTAAGGATATGAGTGGATCTTGTAGATCAATTTTCTCAACCTCAGCAACTTTGAAATGTCTGGACTTCAACTCCCAGAATTCCTTAGACAGCATGCTAGTGAATGAAGTCTACAGATCAGTGGTGGGTTTCAAATTTTTTTACTACCAGTTCTGTGGGCGTGGCTTGGTGGGTGTGGCATGACTTGGTGGGCGTGGCAGGGGCAGGATACTGTAAAATCTTCATTCCCTCCCCAATCCAGGGGAAGGTTACTGCAAAATCCCCATTTCCTCCCAATCAGCTGGGACTTGGGAGGCAGAGAATAGATGGGGGCAGGGCCAGTCAGAATTTTTACTACCGGTTCTCCAAACTACTCAAAATTTTCACTACCGGTTCTCCAGAACTGGTCAGAACCTGCTGAAACCCACCTCTGCTACAGATTCTAAAATTGTTGAGGTTGAGAAATATTGATCTAATCCAGGGGTCTCCAAACTTGGCAACTTTAAGACTTGTGGTCATCAGACTTGGGAGTTGAAGCCCACAAGTTGAAGTTGAATTCCACAAGTTTTAAAGTTGCCAAGTTTAGACACCCCTAAAGTCTAACCTCCTGCTCAGTGTAGGAATCTTCTATTACAGTAATCTTAACAGATCCAATCTCCATTTAAACATGTTGAAAAACGTAGAGCTTCAAATTGTGGTTAGCAGTGTTTCTGGTACTAGAACATGCAAGCTTTTCTCTTCCACATTCAGAATGGCAGACAGAGCAAAATCATTGGCAGAGGAGCCTAGACCCACATTTTTACCCTCCTTGATTTTTTTTCAAGGAAATTTTTTTTAAAAAAAAGTATTATCAATATCCAAGGTCATCAGAAGTTTTATACACCATAAAATATTCTAATGCTCATAAGCACAACTGGAAAGATCTTGCTAATGTAAATCCATTTGTTTTCCATTCCTAGGTGCATTTTTTATTTTTTTGCCTTGGAATAATAATTGAGAAAGATTAATGGCAGTGGCTTTGGAGTACCAACCGATCTTGACATACTTATTATTTTAAGATAAACACTGCCTTTTATTCAGGAGCTCATTGTGACATGTCTAGGATTTCCTCCTCCTATTTTTCTCCACAACAGCCCTGCACGATAAGATGGACTAAGAGAAAACAATTGGCCCCTATTATCCAGGTTAAGGATCCATGGTTGAAGTTGGACTAGAACCCCCTTCCTAATCCAGGATCTTAACCAGCATGGCAGGTCTCAATCTGGCCGGGAAAGAAGGCCTATTTTACATGCAGAGATTGGCAGATCTTTTTTACATCAGGGGTGCCAAGAAATCACCTCAAAATTGCCCCAGATCAACCTGCTGCTCAAGGCACAGCTTCAAAAAGCCAGCGAAAGAATTTAGCCCGACAGCCAAGAGTCGATGCTTGTTAAAACCGATCAGGATTCTCAAACTGGTTTCTGCCCATCTCAATTAGAGCAAAATATTAATATAATTGAACCATTCTACTCATTGCAATGTTACTTCCATACTTCTTTCCCACCTTACCATATTCTCTGGATCTAAACATGGAGTCATAAATATCCCTCCATAAATATATACCTTAGCAGGGGAAGGAGGAACATATGTATGCACACCCTTTGAAGTCTATCTCCCGGTGACAGGATATCATAGTCAAGAAAACTGAAAAAGAAACTCAGCTTTTCTATGACACATAGATGAAAGATGAAAAGCACAGGGGAGATATGACTCTGAGGTTTGTACACAACCTCACATGGTCGAGAACAAAATTCACACCTCAGCTTGCCTTTTGCCCACCGATTAACTTGTTTATTCATTTTTTATTCCAAAGAAATGAGTTTACACATTGTCCACTCACAAGATTGTATCTTCATCCACAACAAAGGCTGAAAAAAGAGGTTTGGGGGGGGGGGGGAGCATTGAAGCCTGGTCTGAGAACACTTTAATTTTTGTTTCTTGCTGTCCCTCAAGCTTGGCCTGAGTCACCATATACAAACCTGTTTCAAAAAGATAACCTAAACCACACATCAAGTGCCAAAAGCAGAGATGTTTGCAGGATATCCTGGAAACAACACTTAAATGTAAATTTTAAAGTAATGCTGATACATTAATATGCATTCAAAATGCTGACAAAATAAGTAATTGGTATCACTTTTATTAATATAAGTAATGAACTCATTTGCAATATCAAAAAAGTTTAATTTTGAAATTTTGTGAGGTCCTGCAGATTGCGAGACCTTAAACTGTAGCTTATTTAATTTATGGCTAAATCCAGCAACTGGTCACAGCATCTGTAAGGAATGATACTTATTAATCAGTGGTGCTATTCAGCTGGTTCTATCCGGTTCAGGTGAACCGGTAGTGGCAGCTGCAGGAGGCGCCACCCATCCACCCAGACGTCATCACATCTCATTTTTTATGCTCTATGCATGCGCAGAAGGTCCTGCGCATGTGCAGAGGTGGCGCATGTGCTCCCATTTGCGAACCAGTAGCAAAGGTAAGTGAATACTACCCCTATTAATCCTTTTAATTGAATTTGCCAAGGATTAAATTTTGCTAATCATATCTGGGCTGCAAAATTTACAATGACCACCAGATGGCAGTAGAGAGAGTGAAAGTCGCTTTGCTGACATCTCAGACTCATCTGGAATATTACAGCCCAATACAGAAGCTTTACATTTGGGTAGTTCTAAAATCTTTTTGCTCCACTTTGCTACACGACAAGCTACTTCTAAAACTAAAATCTTATGGCATTTCTGGATTCCTGCATAAGTGGATAGCTGTGTTCCTATCAAACAGGCAACAAGTAGTCAAAATAGGAAACGCCTTATCTAACCCTGCACCTGTTAACAGCGGTGTCCCCCAAGGCAGCGTTTTAGGACCCACTCTTTATACTTTATATAAATGACCTTTGCGATCATATTATAAGCAACTGCATTCTTTTCGCTGATGATGTAAAACTATTCAACACCACTGACAATGCTGCTACTCTACAAAAAGACCTTGACTATGTGTCAGAATGATCAAACAATTGGCAACTCCAAATCTCAACCAACAAATGCTCTGTCTTACACATTGGCAAAAAAAATCAGAACACAAAATGCAAGCTGGGCGGATACGACTTAACAGATGACCCTCACTCTGTCAAAGACCTTGGAGTACTCATCTCAAATGATCTAAGGGCCAGAGCTCACTGTAACAGCATTGCTAAAAAAGCATTAAGAGTTGTTAACCTAATCTTGCATAGCTTCTTCTCCGGTAATATTGAACTGCAAACTAGGGCATACAAAACTTTTGCCAGACCAATTTTTGAATACAGCTCATCTGTCTGGAACCCACACTTCATATTGGACATTAATACAATCAAACGAGTCCAGAGCTATTTCACACGAAGAGTCCTCCACTCCTCTGCTCACAACAAAATACCTTATGCCGCCAGACTTGAAATTTTGGGCTTAGACAATTTAGAACTTCGCCGTCTTCAGTCTGACCTAATCATAGTACATAAAATCATCTGCTACAATGTCCTACCAGCCAATGAATACTTCAGCTTCAACCAAAACAATACAAAAGCACACAAGATACAAACTCATGGTAAACCGATCCAAACTAGACTGCAGAAAATACGACTTCAGTAACAGAGTTGTCAGTGCCTGGAACGCACTACCTGACTCTTGTGGTTTTTCCCTAAACCCCCAAAACTTTTACTTTAAACTGTCTACTGTAGACCTCACCCCATTCCTAAGAGGTCTTTAAGGGGCGTGCATAAGCGCACCAGCGTGCCTACCGTCCCTGTCCTAATGTTTTCTTTTATTCGTATCCATTTCATGTATTTATAATTATGTTTACACTTATATCTGTCATAAAATACATGCTTGATGAAAAATACAAATAAAATAAATATATTTACTCTGGTTGCAATGTCCCAGGACCACGTGACCTTTTGCAACCTTCCCAACTTGCTTCCAACAAGCAAAGTCAATGGGGGAAGATGAACTCACTTAACAACCACAGCGACTCATTTCATGACAGCAGTAAAAAAGGTTGTAAAATTGGGCGTCTCACTTAATGACCACATCACTGAGCAATACATGTTCCAATTATGGCTGTAAGTCAAGGACTGCCTATAGTGATTCCTGTTAAGTAAAAGCAGGAGTAATTTTCATGATGGTAGTTTTTCTGGGCTTCACAGAAGCACCTCGTGCTCCATCTTGTGTGGGGTTAGAAGCAGGGGACCAACATAAATTAAAACTGGTTCCCACTAGGAAATACTACACTAAGGCCAATTTTGTTGTTCTGAAAATCCTAACTACAAAGCCAAAATAAATTAAGTTGACAGGTTGTGTTAATAGAGTTTGAAAGTGCAAAGAGGATATTTTAGCAGGAAACCTGAAGGCTGCACAAGGTACTCAGAAACTGAGATCTGCTTCCTGCATAGTTGTTCCCCCTTCATTCTGAAGGGAAACAATAATAAGGATATAATAAATAATGCTAGGATATGATATACTGGTATACTAGATTCTGTAACCATTAGATTCTTGTAATACACATATGCCTTTGTATCTGTATCACATATATTATGCCTTTATATTTGTATAGTTTATATAGTTATTTTTGACTGGTCCTCGCACTTTTGACCAGTCCTCGAATTTACGACTGTCCTCACATTTTACGTTTTTTGCCCTATCTTATACCATGTTGAAGAGAAGCAGTTGTGAAATGAGTGACATGGTTGTTAAGAATGCTGCACAGGCATAAATGTGAGGATGGTCATAAGTGTGAGGACCAGTCAAAAGTGCGAGGACCTGTCAGAAATGACTTTTTTCAGCCCTCTGAGTAGTCCCTATACACATAGCCATGGCCATCCAGTCACATTACCAGCTAGCCACGCCCACCTAGTCACATGACCTCCAAGCCATGCCCACAAAATAAACCACGCCCACAGAACCAGTAGTAAAAAAAATTTAGAACCCACCCCTGGTTGGGGGTCACCACAACATGAGGAACTGTATTAAAGGGTCGCGGCATTAGGAAGGTTGACAACCACTGACCTAGCCCATCTTCTACCATTAATTCCCCCCCCCCAGTTGGACAAATATGGACACCTCTCAACCAGAAATCCTCCAACAACACTTCTGATCAGAGTTGAGTTCAAAGATATCTCTGAAGAACCCCTTTTTGAGAAAACTCTCTTTGGAGGATGATTGTCTTCTGGGCCAACAAGAGGATTCATTTTTTCTTGATTTCATTTCTCCCTTTTCTTCTTCTTCTGGCTTTTCTTAGTCACAACTCCAGGTAGCATGGCTGCTGGTGATGGAAGCGATGGTTCAACAACACCTGGAAAGTCACTAATTCCTAACATCTGGCTTACACATTGCCCCTTCTGGTCCTTTTCATTCCACCATTCTGTTCTATAATTTCTCTGCCTCTCAGAATCTCTTCTTGAGAATCCTATGGGTGGTTTAAACCCTGTTCCCAGTAATAAATATATCTTCACTCAGAAAAGATGTGAGTGGGCTGCTTTGCTCCCTGAGCAAGTGAACCTTCAGTGACATCACAGCAGGCCAGCCAATCAGAGTTCAGAGGTGTCATGGACATAAATGGTTGGTAGGACCAAGACTGTGAGGTGTTTTTTTGGGGGGAAGTGTAATGGGAGAAGAAAGGAAAACAGGAAGATTTTCAAACCCTCTCCTCAGCAGTCAAAGAGCCTTTATTGCTGAGAGGCTTTTGATGGCAATGGTAAAGTGATATAATAAATACAGAAATAAAATAAAACTTGAAATGAAATTCTGTCAGAATATTCATAACTGGGAAGACATGGTAACAAGGTCAGCCGATGAATAGGCATAGCAACTAAGTCAGCCAATTGAGAGCTGAGACAGACTGGAGCCAGGGTGTGTCTTAGTCTGCAGCTTCTGATTCTCTGCAGAAAAGAGAAACTGAAACCAGTGTGTGTGTTTGTGTGTGTGCTTGTCTGCTCTGCTGAAATGAAGCTAACTGTTCTCTCCTGCCTTGTGTTGTAACTGCTACTACGTTGAAGAAGAATCTATATTGGTATTGTAAATACTTCATCTGTTATTATGTATATAAAGAAGTTAATGAATCCAGCTAAATCAGTTTATCTGTGTGTGCTTCTGGATTTGATTTTTGCAAGAAACTCTGACAAATTCAATAGGCGAGATAAATTTCTATAGCTGAGATAAGGATAATATAAGGATTGTGTTTCCCACGCCAAAAAAATTGCACCTCCCACATGCAATCCAAGTCAATTTTCCCCTTTAAAAAAAAAAGCAAGCCATTTATTTTAATCTTACAAGCAAGGAAACCCTTGGATAATTTTTTAAACTCTCCAGGAAGAAAAGATCATTGTTTTTTGCTTCTTCCCTTAATTTTCTCAATTTAATTCTTCTTGCCCTTAAAAAGTCCTGCAGGTTTTTTTTTTCTTTTTCTTCTCTTTTTTTTAAAAAAAACACCAGCAGTTCACAACAGTTGCAGAAACACCTCATAAGATGAATGTGCATCACCCTGCAAACAGCAGAAACACACCTCCCCACACGCAGACATGTGCAATCTCACAAGGTGTTAGGCTCCTTTTGCTGACCAAAGTTTCAAAAGCATGAGTCTGGCTCCCCCCGCCCCCCTCTCTCTCACACACACACACACACCAGGCACATTTAATTCCCCACCGGGCAGGCAAGTGAACATCTGGTGTGGGCAACAATGGAGGGTGGGAGGAAAGACAGCCACACACAGCCAGTGATGAAGCACATCAAGCCCTACTTGGAAAGAAATGCTGGAGAGCCATGCTGGACAGGAGGGCCCTGAAAGAGCACAGTCCACATATCACATCCACAAGGCAAGACAAGGCAATCATCAAAGTACACAAAGGGCTTTTAAGCAACTGAGCTGGCTTCTTTTCCCCCAATCACAGGCAGGGCAAAGGCGGGAGGGAGGTGGAGCTTACAAGGGTTCCATGAGGGGGTCAGGCAGGCAGTCCGAGGGAGAGTCCTTGTCAATCTCCATCCCATCATCATGGGGATGGAGATGAGCAGGGAGGAAGGACTCATAGGTCATGATGTTGGCAGTCACCATGGTGTCCTCGGTGCTCCTGTTCTCTAGGGCCACATGGGTCTTGAGGTGCTTGCGCAGGTCTGAGGCACCCAGGAAGGCTTTAGAGCAGTGGGGACAGGCATGGGGACGGACACCCAAGTGGATCCGCTCGTGTTTACGCAGGCCGGCCCGGTCCAAGAAGCCTTTGCCGCATTCTGGACATGGAAATGGTCGCAGGCCAGGATGCAGCAGGCGTTCGTGGCGGTGTAGTTCCTGGGTGGAGGCAAAGACCTCCCCACATTCCCCACAGGCAGGCACCATGGTGGCGACCACAATGGCCGATGGGTCACTGAGGAACGGGTCCTGGTTGCCTGCAGGGGTGGTCTTGTCCTCACTGTTCTTGTTGCCATGGGTCCGTTCGTGCTTCCGGAGGCTGGACAACACCACAAACGCTTTACCGCACCGGCCGCACTTGAATGGCCGCTCACCTGAGTGCACACGGTAGTGTTTGGTCAGGCTGGCCCGCTCAGCAAAGCTCTTGCTGCACTCCCCACACTGGTGAGGGCGCTGGCCGGAGTGCACCAGCAGGTGGCGCTTGAGGTCCCATGAAGCCACAAAGCTCTTGTCGCACTGCAAGCACTTGTGGGGCCTCTCGCCTGTGTGGATGCGCTGGTGCATGGCCAGGTCAGCCGGTTGGCGGAAGGCCTTCCCACACTTGTCGCACGTGTAGGGCTTGAGGCCCTGGTGGGCTCGCTGATGCCTGCGAAAGCTGGAGGGGTCGCTGAACATGTGTCCGCACTGTGGGCAGAGAAAAGGCTTCTCGCCAGAGTGGGTCCGCTGGTGGCTCTGGAAGGAGGACAGCTGGGTGAAGCCTTTCGCACAGAGGTTGCAATGGTAGGGCTTGTGAGCTGCATGGATGCGCTGGTGGCAGGCCAGCGATGAGGACCGGGAAAAGGCCTTTCCACAATCCTGGCACAAGAAGGGGCGTTCGCCAGTGTGGGAGCGCTCGTGATTCTTGAGATCCTTCAGCTCGGCATATGTCTTGTGGCACACCTCACACTGGTAGGGGCGGAGACCAGCGTGGGTCCGGCGGTGCTTCCGGAACACTGAGGGGTCAGCAAAGCGCTTGCTGCATTCACTGCAGGAGTACGGCTTCTCGCCCGTATGAGAACGCTGGTGGATCTTCAGCTTGGAAAGAGTGCTGTAGCCCTTGTGGCACTGCTGGCAGCGGAAGGGCAGGTCTCCAGTGTGCTGGGCCATGTGGACTCGCAGGCAAACGGGCTGCATGAACGCTTTGCCACACTCGTGGCAAACAAAGGGCTTCTCACCACTGTGGCTACGCCCGTGGTTCCGCAGCTCAGGGGCAGTTTTGTAAGCCTTGGCACAAAGCTGGCATTGGTACAGGCGCTCCGTTTGGTGGCTAAGCTGGTGCTTGCGAAGTTGAGCCCGGTCAGGAAACCCTTTCCTGCAATTAGGACAAGTGAGTTTGGCAGCTATGCCATCCACAGTACCAGCCACGTGGGACTTTAAGTGATGCAACACCCGTGGCATGCTAGGGAAAGTCTTGCTACATGTCAGGCACCTGTACCGCTGCCCAGTTTGGATGTAGGTGGGCTCTTCATTTTCCTCCTCCTTCTCTAGCTTCACTTCCATGCCAACGTCTCCTTCTTCTGCTTCAGCCATCTTTCCAGAGGATGCTGCCTGAAATACACAATGGTCATTACCTTTACAAATTGTCTCTTTACATGGTTTACAGATAAAGGTGAGAAAGGGACAGGTGGGGGTGGCATGTAGCCTCACAAATTAATTTGTGTGGTCTCTCCAGAGTCCGTGAAGGTTTGTGACTGAACTCTGTTGCTTTCCTTCAGTGACAAAATAACCAAATACCATAAAAGATGGAAATTATACAGGTAATTCTCATATTACCACCACAACCGAGTCCAAAATTTCTGTTACTGACACGTTATGTGAATTTTGCCCCATCTTACAACTTTTCTTGCCACAGTTGTTAAGTGAATCACTGCAGCTGTTAAATTAGTAACACCGTTGTTAAGTGAATCTGGCTTCCCCATTGTCTTTGCTTGTCAGAAGGTCACAAAAGGGGATCACACAACCCCGGAACACTGCAACTATCATAAATCTGAGTCAGTTGCCAAGGGTCTGAATTTTGATCATGTGACCCTGGGGATGCTGTAATGATCATGTGTGAAAAACAGCCATATGTCTCTTTTTTCAGTGCCGTTATCACTTCAATCAGTCACTAAACTGTGGTAAGCCGAGGACTGCCTGTACAGGTAGTCCTCAACTTATGACGGGTTGCTTAGCAATCAGTTACCACAAACCTCAATAAAGATACCCAGATTTGAAGTTTCATCAGCCGCACCTTTGCAGTCATGTGACCACATTTGAGGTGCTCAGCACCAGCTGTCACATGACTGTGATTTATATTTGTCAGAAACCCTCATTTACTTTTGGTTTCCAGCAAAAATGCTGGATTATAAGAACAACTGCTGCGTTTAACAATCACTGCAAAAAAGGTTGTACAATTGGTTGTGCTTGACATGCTGCTTAACAACCAGCAGGCCTTACCACCATAACTGCAGGTTTAACAATGTTTTAAGTCAAGGACTACCTGTAGTGCAGAAACAACAACTACATTACCCTGTGTCCATGGGATATTTTCATTTTCCTCTGCTAAGGCAGGACTACAACTCATGGTCTCTTGCTTTGTAGTCTGGTGGCACTAAATTGGCTTTTTTGGGGGCCTTGTTTTGCTTAATTCTGGCCTAATTGGGGGTGGTGGTGGAGGTTGTATGGGTAGGAAGCTAACTGTTCCCATTTCCATTCTTTAAAATCCCTGGAATTTGGTGCAAAATGACTACATTTTGTCAGTAGAATATTGGGAGATTGTGGGGCAGGGAAAGTATTTAGGACTGGAACTTGGGATGACTGAGAGATCCCATGTTTTTATTTTCGCCTTCGAGAAACCTTGTGCCACCAAAAATGGGGATGTTACTGATGTCATGACTGTCCCCTCCTGAGTTAGGATCTCTAGCCTACATCTTTCGAAGGGAAAACATCTTTGAAAGAGAAACAAAAATAAGGCACAGGAACAGATAAAACCAAGAAGGGGATGGTTTTTTTATATGACCCAACCTACCTGGCGATCCATAGCTATTTTTTTTCTTTTCCATCCTTTCCCTCCCTCTCTCCCTTCCATCTGGTGACTTTTACAGGCTGTGTGGAATGAGCATGATGGGGGTTTTAATCCAACACAGCTGCCAGGTGCAAGATTGGGAAAGCTGGTATCTGTTCTTCAGGGCTTTAGTGGGAGTTAACATCTATTCTGTAGTTCTGTAAATTTCATAAGGAGTGTATATGGCATCCTAATTTTTAACGAGATGCAAGACATTGTATGAAATTTTGTTTTTAAGGAATGTGTAACTGACAAAAAAAAAAAAAAAAGCAGAAAGAAGAGGTACACAAGTCTACTTTGCATTCCAGAATCAGATTATTATTATTTTTTTAAAGAAGAGTCTGTAATGTAAGAAGTCAGCATCCGTAACTCAGGAGTGAGGGGAATAGACAGAAAAGGCTGTTTTTTTCTCCACTCTGCCAGAACAGATGGTGGGGAAATTGCCTGCTTTTTGCCAAATGGTTGGATTCAGGATCTGGAGAGAGAAGGGGAGGGGGAGGATAAGGAAGGCCATCAGATGCAGACAGAACCAGAATTACAGGAGACAAAAGATTTTGGAGGAAGACAAAATAAAATTACAAGCCTCTTGCAAGTGGAGTGCCTGCAATTTGCCAAGCAGAATTGCAATTGTTCACAATGTTCCTTTCATTTACCACTGAAGAACTCAAAACCTGGAGCTGTAGTAGAGGCTCTCAGAAAAAGATGGCAGGTGGCTTCCGGTACTGACGTCATAGCAATAAGGAACAGGGTAAGGAGCTCTCCTAGATACCCATTCCCTTTTTAGCGTTTGGCGGCTTAATTTGGCCATTGCCGTTCGTGTTTAGATCGGCAAAAGAAGAGGGGATTGCAGGGCGACCGCGGGGTGGTGCGAACCCCTCAGGAAACCCTGAAATTTCCCCCCTGAGGTGCCGACGCTGAAAGAAGGCATCCATTATGGTGCCCCTAAGCTGTGAGTCTGCCGCTATCTGAAGTCTATTATCATCATACTATAACCAAAAAGCAGCTGGTAGCTGATATTGAAGATCGAACTTTATTGTATTACTTCTACCTATATTGGAACGGACATTTGACCTATCAAGCCAGTGATCGGGAAGCGGCAGGAAGGAGGAGGCTGAAGACAAAAGCAGAAAAACTAACCGATGATTGCCGAGGCTGCTGGAGCGAGACAGTCTGAAGGTGATCATGGAGCTGCTGTTGGATTTATTGGATTTTTTATTTGCTACTTGCTTATTCGAATTGTCCCAGACTGAGCTGAGTTGAGTGGTGGAAGAGGACTACGGTGATTCAGCTATATGATCTAAGTCTCCATTAGAGTGATCGGGAGGGAAAAGGGAAGAAGAAGTTGATAAGACTGAGTATTCCTAGTGGAGTCGTAATATATAAAAGACTTGAACACCATCTTGTGGCTGATACTGGAACTGCACTTTGACTGTTTTTTTTTCTTCTTTTTTTGAGACTCTTCCTCTCCCTCCCAACCTGTTTCCTTTCTCAAGCTTTAAAGATTGAAGTTGAATAAGTTTCAAGATTGTTAGCTATAAATTAAATTGGTTTTTTGCTAAATAGCCTAACTGATATTGAATCAAAGCCTCTAGATTCATCAAGTGTTCTAAATTAATCAGTTGGTGGTTGATTGATATATTTATACATAACTAAGTTTGGATCGATTATTTGTTTATCTTGTTGAACCCCTCTAATTAGAATAAGACTAGGGTAAAGATATACACTGTATGTTAGAGTGGAGCAACCTTTTTTGTCCAACAAAGATGGCTACAACCACAATTACTACCAAGAAGAAGACACTCACAGTACCATCAATATCATCTCCAGTTACGACCTCCCCAAAGGCACATAAATCATTGGAAGATATGACATCAATGGCATCAGTAGGGAAAGCTTCAAGTACAACTGGAATACCCTCAAATCTCCATGACATTCTCAAAACACTGATACAATGACGACAATGGTAAAAAACCAAGAATCAACGACTAAAGAAATAGATGAATTGAAATCAGATGTAACAGTGGTGAGGGACGAGTTAAGGCAAATGAATGTCAAAATGGAAGAGATGAACTAGACAATGGTGTCACATGGGGAGCGGATTGTGGAAATGGAGACTAAAGTGGGGAAAGTGGAGGAGAAGGTGATGCGACTGGAAACAAGACAATCTAGAGTAAATAGGAAGTTGGAAGACGAATTAATATTTATGGAAATGGATAGGGCAGCCTTCTATATACGGTTTCAGAATATCTTGGAGGACAAAGATGAGAACTTGGACCAAATTATGACGGATATGGTGGCAGAGATTACAGGGAGAGACAGAGAAGAAGTATATCGATATATAGATGAAACTTTCCGAGTATATACCAGTTATGCTAGACGTCATAATTTACCGAAAATTACGATGCACGTACAATGCACCAAGAAGACTTTATGTGATGAAGTACTACAAAAAGCGAGAGATCAAAAAATAACGTATAAAGGATGAGAAATAATTATATTACGTCAATTACCAAAATGGGTAAGAGAAATAAGGAAAAATTATGAATTTCTTACGAGGAGGCTTCAGAAGACTGGGATTCGTTATAAATGGCTATTACCGGATGGGCTGATTATAAGCTGGCAAGATAAGCGGATACGTATAGAAGATCTAAGAGATGCGCAGGAATTTTTTGACGTGCACTTTAAAGTTGATAAGCAAGAGAGGTAGAAAGAAGAGGTAGAAAGTGAAAGTCAAGAAGAGATGCTTGAAACGGAAGCGACAAAGGAGCAGAAGGATTTAAGAGAACAAGAAGAAGACCAATTTACTGGGGGCTCGGGATCCCAGATGGTGACGAGACAGAAAAAGAAACAGATCGAAAGAACCAAATAAATGACTTCCGGTTTGCTTCCTGCTGCTGAAAGACGGTCCCGTTTTTGGACCGCCAGCCCCGCTGCCTGTTAGAGCCGCTTCGATCCAGAGAAGCGGCTCGGAAGTTCCCCAATCCAAAGGATTTGTGGAAGAGAGTGGGCGAGAAACAGGTTGAGCCCGTGAGCCCCCAGACAGCTGTTTCTGGGGAGGAAACAGGCGTGGCTCCCTTCCAGCTCGCTGAGACTCCGGACAGCGTGGGACGAGTCTGCCTAGCGCAGAGCAAGGCGGCAGGAGCAACCTTTTCATCTAAAATAAAACGAACTTAAACAACCAGGGTGGAATAACAACTTGAACCTCCAAAACTGCAAGTATTATTAGCCCTGTGATCAAGTTTAAAGCAGGAGAGTGAGTGTGTGAAAGTCGCTTGAAAATGGCGCCCGGCTTCAGTGTTAACGAGCTGAAAGCGAGAGTGGATTAGCAAGTTATTTCAACTAGCTACAAAGTTGCGCTGTCTGTAACAAGTGGAGGAAAAGAAAGGAAAAATCATTTTTTTTTTCTAAAGAACAAGCCTGATCTTGCTTCAACTTTAATTTCACCCCTAATTTGACTAAACCTGGGGGATTTTTTTAGAGGATTCTGTGGTGGAGGAAAGGGAAAAAGGATCTCCTTTTTTGGAAAAGCTAGCCTACATGGCAGGATGGCTTCTAAGCAGACTAAACAGGAAGGGAAGGCAGCGGGGGGGGGGATCCCCCACACGTAAACCTGAACAGCAGCCTCCTAGCCAGCAGAGCCAGAAAAAAGAGATGGACTTTGAAAGCTTAAAGGATTTTATTACTCAGGCTCTGGATGAGAAATTTGAAAAGTCACAACAGGAAATTAAGCAGGAGATTAAAGAAATTAAAGAGGTGGTGCAAGAAAAGTATGATAAGGTGACTAAAAAATTAATGACAGTGGTGTCTGGATTGTCTGAGGCAATTATCAAAACGGATGCTAAGGTGGAAGAATTTAAATCAGAAATGGATGTCAAAATGAAGGAAACTGACTTTGATGCTGATAATAAAATGCAGAGATTTGAGAATGAAATTACAATGATGCAGTTCAGGTCCATGGAATTTGCTATAAGGCTGAGAGGCATTAAAGAGAACGATAGACAAGATTTGAGACAGATTTGTGCTGATGCCTTAGCGGTGCTGTTAAAGATTAGCCCTGAAGAGATTTTTTGCAAAATGGATAAAATTTACAGAGTGAATTTGTGGGTGGCCAGACAAAGACAATTGCCTAGAGATGTTGTGATATATTTTACAGATAGAAGAATGAGAAATGATATTCTGCAAAAGTCTTTCCTCTCTGCTGTGCAAGTGGAGGGAACACAGATTGGAGTTTATAAAGAGCTACCACCTAAGATGTTAAAAGATAGAAAAGATTTTGGATTTCTAGTAAATAAATTAAAAAGACAACAAATTCCATTCCGGTGGGATGCTCCAACTGGCATAATTTTGAGGTATAATGGAGAAAGATATCGATTAAACACTGTTGAGAAGGCGGAACAATTTTATTCTAATGTTTTTAAAGAAAGTTCACCATCCCCACGTACATCTACTGTGTTGGAGATAAAGGAGAGTGACAAGGAGAAGCAACTCCAGCAAGAGATGGAAGAGCAGCTTAAGCAGGGGGAATCAGAGGCAATGGAACTGCAGGGAGCTACAGGAGGTTTTCTGGAGGAGCCCCTGCTGGACCTTCCTTCGACAAATGTGATTGACCCACCTAAGACTACAAGAGATGTGGCTTTGGAGCTAGTCCGGATGGCTGTAGCTAAAGATCAGCGTGTAACTCGAGCAATTTCTAAGCAACTTAAAGAAAAACAACAACAGGAAAGGACCAAGCCACAACAATTATAAGAAAGGAGCCAAGAGCAATATACAAGAATGTGAAGCCATGAGGGGAGCAAAGCCGAAGACTACAGACTCGGGAGATATTCGGCAATTCTGCTCGTTGCTTCAAAAAAGCCTAGATGACGATTAAGTTTTTATCTTGGAATGTGAATGGACTAAACTCATCACAGATAAGGAAGAAATTATTTACATACCTGAGACAATTGGGAGATTGGAATGGAGTAATTGACTCTAAAATAGATAAAAAGAGCTCGGCGAAGTCAAGGATTAGACTACCACAGACTTTTTTTGATATGAAAGAAGATTTGGAACTAAAAGATATTTGGAGAATATATAACCCAAAAGAATTGGACTTTACTTTTTTTTCAGATAGACACAGATCCTTTTCTAGGATTGATTTTATTTTACTATCAACTGATTTACTTGTCAAAACAAAAAGAACAAAGATTTTTCCAAGGACTTTAACTGACCATAGCCCGGTATGGATAGAAATTGAGATGGGAAAGAGTGAGAGAAGATCATGGAGATTAAATGAAAATTTGTTTAGATATGAAAAGAATATAACAGAACTTAAAAAGCAGATGAAAGAATTTTTTGAAATGAATTTGAATAAGTGTACCCCTATTGAAATTGTGTGGGATGCGAGTAAAGCGTATATGAGAGGGGTACTCATCCATATGAACTCTAAACACAAATTAAACCGACAAAAGAAAAGAGATGAAATGGAAGCAGAAATAAAGAATAAAGAACAGTTACTTATAAAAAACCCAACAGATTAAAGAATACGAGGAGGTGTTGGTGATCACCTTTAAAGCACTCCATAGCTTAGGGCCAGGGTACTTAAGGGACCGCCTTCTGCCACCAATAGCCTCCCACCGGCCAGTTCGCTCCCACAGAGAGGGCCTCCTCAGGGTGCCGTCGGCTAGACAATGCCGGCTGGCGACCCCCAGGAGGAGAGCCTTCTCTGTGGTGGCACCTACCCTTTGGAACAATCTACCCCCAGAGATACGAGTGATCTCCGACCTCCGGACTTTTCGTCGGGCCCTAAAAACTCATCTTTTTCAGTTAGCCAGTCTCTCTTGATTTTATGATTTTATGGTTGGTTTTAAATTTTGATATGGATTTTAAATTGATAAATTTTAAACTATGGGCCAAATTTAATTATTTTAAATCTATTTTTAATCGTATTTTATGTATAAATGTTTTTATTTTGGCTGTTCACCGCCCTGAGTCCGAAAGGAGAAAGGCAGTATAGAAATTCGAATAATAATAATAATAATAATAATAATAATAATAATAATAACAACAACAACAATAATAATAAAACTTTTGAAAGATCAATTTCAAATGCTTATGGCGGAGCAAACAGCAACAAATTTACAATTTGCGAAACACAATACATTTTGCAACGCTAATAAACCGGGCAGATGGTTGGCTTATACATTAAGGAAGAAACAGAGTACACGGATTATTGATAGTATTGATACTGGAGGGAAGGAAATTTCCCAACAAAAATTAATTAAAGAAGTTTTTGTGGATTATTATACCAAACTATATGCCAAAGATGATACACAGAATGGACTTACAGAGAAATATCTAGAAAATAAAAGAGTTACAAAAATTACCAGTCAACAAAAGGAGAGAATGGATTAGCCTATAACAGTTGAGGAGATTATGACCGCAATTAAACAATTGAAAACAGCTAAAGCTCCTGGGACGGATGGTTTAACTGCGGTGTACTATAAAACTTTGCAAGCAGAAATGGTTGAACATCTTAAAGACTTATTTTGTAACATACAACAAGGGGGTAAAATACCCCCATCATGGAAAACAGCTTATATTTCTTTGATACCGAAAGAGCAAATAGGTCCTAAAAAACCTGAGAATTTTAGACCAATATCTCTTCTGAATAATGACTATAAAATATTTGCAAAAGTATTAGTCAACAGGTTGATGCCAGTTATCCAAGAGGTGATCCATTGTGACCAAGCGGGATTTATAGAAGGCAGATATATGAAGGACAATGTAAGGCAAGTTATAGATTTATTGGAATATCTTGAGAAGAATAAACAGATCCCTGCAGTGCTGGTTTCCTTGGATGCGGAGAAGGCCTTTGATAGAGTGGATTGGAATTTTCTATTAAAGACTTTAAAAAAGATGGACTTTGGGGATCAATTTATACAGGCGGTTTCAGCAATTTATCAAGAACAAAAGGCACAGATTATTATTAATGGAAGTTTGACAACAGATTTCAATATTGAAAAAGAAACAAGACAAGGTTGTCCGTTATCCCCATTGTTATTTATTTTAACACTAGAAGTCTTGTTGAATACAATATGGGACTCGAGCACCTTGAAAGGAATAGTGATAAGGCAAAGGGATTACAGAATAAGGGCATTTGCAGATGATCTGGTTGTTACCCTAACACAGCCGATGGAATCAATAATCCAGATGAAAGACATTATATGGTACAGTATCAGGATTTAGATTGAACCAGAAAAAAACTAAGATGATAGTTAAAAATATGACACAAGATTGAAAACACGAACTTGAAAGCAAGGCAGGTTTTTTTTTTTTTATTGAAAAAGTTTTCAAATACAAGTTTTTCCCCCTTTTCCCCCCCCTCTTCCCTAACCCCCCCTCACCACCCATCCCCCCCGTGACTTCTTCACAACAATAGGCTATTTCATAACTAATTACATACATAATATCTTTCCTTTCCCTTACTCCCTCCTCAGAATACTGACCCTTAGCATATTATTCTTATAACTCCCATTTTTACGATAATCTGCCCTTTTTCTCCTCCCCTAAATTTATAGTGTATTATTACAATTTAACATTTAATCTTTTATATATATTAATATAACATTTTAAAGCAGCCTTCTCCCTACATCCAAATTTAACGTTTATTCAGTTCTATCCAATTCCTCCACTCCCCTAAATATATGACTTAAGGATCCTTTTTCTTAGACTAATCAATCAGTAAACTAACCTATTTCAACCCTTCAATTCCTACAAAATCATGCAATACAATTCTAAATATAACCCACTGCCCACTTTACTAAAATATACACATATCTATATATGCATTCCATTTTATAAAAAAAAAAAGACAATAACTTTAAATTTATAATCCATATAATATCTTCTTTGATGTCTTTCCACTGGATCGTTAAATCCATCACCCATAATAGGGTAAAATAACATGCTGGTACAACAGTTTGTTCAAAATCTTCAATCATCTTCTGCCCCCATCAGTAGTAGATATCCTCGTATATATATAAAAGTAAAAACAACCACCCGAGTGACATTATAATTATATCCATATAGTTATAGTTGTGGTATTCATCAGGATTGTTGATTCCCATCATCCTAATGGGTAACAACCAGATCTTCTGCATGCCCCAGCGTGACTCTCTTGCCTTATAACTCAAAATAATCATAATATATTCACCAGTAAAAGAAATCCAGAGTAGATAATTCAAATCCAACAAGGTAAGGCTCTTTTCACATCCCAAAATCACGGCATTACAGAGATCTGCCACAATCCTCAGGATAGTATTAAACAATTGCTCACCTCCACTATCTTTTCAGATGTTCATTCATTTTTTAAAGTCCCTGGCTTCACTGTTGCTTGGTTTAGAAATTGCTGTTTCTATGAGATCTATTTCTTTTCTTTTTCTTTTGCGGGTTGAATTTCCATCCTCGTTTCGTGCCTACCAATTGTGTATCGGCTGATCGATTTTCATTCTGCTTTGTGAGTTGATCTTGTTGGGTTAGTTTTATCATCTCATCTTTCTTCTCCATCACTTGTATATCAACTGATTGATTTGCGCACTTGTCTGTGAGTTGATGGTTCATCACATTGGAGTCGGATGACACTGCTCTCTTATTTATAGACAGTCCAGCTGGGGTATCCAGAGAGTCCAAAGACAACTTATCCACCACAGCCTCTGTAATTTGATATTTTCTTTTTGTTTCCAACTCCTTTTGCTTATCCTGTATTATGCCTAAAGATGTTAAATTCATTTTTAAAAATTTTTGATAAAATTCTTCCGCTTTTTCAACAGTGTTCAGTTGATATCTTACTCCTTGGTGTCTCAATATTAAACCAACTGGGGCATTCCACCTAAATAGGATATTTCTTTTTTTTAACTCAGTCACTAGAAAACCAAATTTCTTCCTCTCCATTAACATCTTAGTCGGGAGCTCCTTAAAAATCCAAATCTTTCTTCCATGAAATTGCAAAGTAGAATTAAAAGAGTTCTGCACAATATTATTCCTAATTTCTTTATCTGTAAAATAGATCACCACATCTCTAGGCAATTGCCTTTGCTTTGCCAACCAGGAGTTTATTCTGTAAATTCTATCAATCCTGCAATACACTTCATCAGGTTGAACCTTTAAAATCCCAGCCAGAATTTCAGAAGATATTTTCCTTAAGTCATCTCTATTATTTTCCTGCAAACCTCTCAGTCTAATTGCATATTCTGTAAAATTATATTGAATCATTAAAACTTCTCTTTCAATCCTCTGTTGCACATTTTCTTCATTACCAGTCTTTTGGTCAACCTCCATTTTAGGTTTGTCTTCTGAGCTATTATCCTGAATGTTTACCAAATCCTTTTTAATTTTTTGAATCATGTCATCCAAATTCTCCTGAGTTTCCTTCATTTTAGACTCTAATAATTTAGTCTTTGCATCCACCCGAATCAGAAAGTCTGATAAACCATTAGCTGTTTTTAAAATCTTTCGATTCAAAAAGTCAAACTTTGATTTCACCAATTCACCAATTTCTTTAATTTCCTGCTTAAATTTTTCGAGTTGCTGGTTCACAATCTCATCCCTTCTTACAATCTCTTCAAGAAGAAATTCTATTATATTAAAATCAGGTTTCTGACACTGGAGAGTTAAAACTTGTTGGTGTAATTTATTAATGGGGGAGATTTCCCCCCCCCCCCCCCGTTTGTCTAGCTGTGTGAGTCCCGGTGCCATTTCCCACACAGACAAGATTTAGTGAAAAAGAGAGAAAAAAAAAGGCTTGTTTCCAACCAAGATCAATATCAGATCCCCAAGAAAAAAAAAAAGAAAAAAAAAGCAAGAGTGGGAGTGAGGTTTTGCCTCAATTACGGCCAAAAGTATTCATTCCGCTACTTTGTAATAGAAAACGGAAGGACTTTCCCTTTCAGCCTCTCTTCAAGCCGCAGCTTTTAGCCCTTCTCCAGCCACGGCAGACGCCATTTTAAAAGACTCTTTTTCCCCCTTTCCTCTCATCTTTTCTCTTAAATAGTTTTTTAAAGGGTAAAATACTTGCGATTCAGTATTAAGGGTCCAGCTCGCCTTTTCTTTGATTATTCTGTTAAATTCGCAGGCTTGCTCTTGACGCCTGGCTCTGCATAAGCAGAGGTCTCCCAAAGCCCGGAGCAGCGGCAGGGGATATGGGGCTTCTCATCCGCTCCGTCCCAAAAGTAAAAAAAAAACTTTTGGGACTCTGCAGAGAGTTCTACCCACCCCTGCCGGCTCTATCTCCGTTTCCTCTTGGAAACAGAGTTTTTTCGAGCTGCCATTCTGCTGTGAAGGCGGCTCTGACAGGCAATGGAAGCTGACGATCCCAAAGGAACGTCTGGCGGCGGCCAGCAGCAAACCGGAAGTCCCAAGGCAGGTTTTGAGATAGTACCAAAGGTTAAATATCTAGGAGTTCAGGTTGCAGAATCAAATATGAAACTGTTTCGAAATAATTATGAGGTGTTGTGGCGAGATGTACAGAAAGATATGGAGACTTGGAAAAAACTGCAGCTGTCCTTACTTGGAAGAATAGCAGCAGTTAAGATGAACATTTTGCCAAGATTTCTTTTTTTATTTCAAATGATTCCGGTGCTTAAAAGTGATAAACAACTGAAAGAATGGCAAAGTGGACTGAATAAGTTTGTCTGGAACGAGAAAAAACTGAGAGTGAAACTGAAAATTATGCAAGATGTTCCAGAAAGGGGAGGTCTTAAACTTCCAAACCTACAATTATATTATGAAGCAGCAGCTTTGATGCAAGCAAGCGATTGGTTTGGAAGAAAAAAGACTGGAATATTGAATATAGAAAGTTTTGATCTTGAATTTGGTTGGCATGCCTACTTATTTTATGAGAACAAAGTGGATAAAGTATTCAAACGCCACATACTTAGAGACTCTTTGATGAGAGTTTGGAAGAAGCACCGATTCAAATGGGATTACAAAATACCGTTATGACTGGATCTTGGTCATATCATGTGGAATACAAATATAATGTCACTCGGGGGGTTTTTATATAAAGAAGTTCTTTTTACAGATGCGGGCAGATGGCAACTGAAGACTTTAGAAACGCTGTTGGAAGAACGGATTAATTTAACTTGGTTACAGTATAATCAACTTCAATTGAGATGGAAAGAGGACCAAAAAATTGGTATAATGATGCATGAGGAAGAACTGGTTAGACATATAAAAGAGAAAGGTCCAATGCATATTAAAAGGCTTTATAATGTTTTGTTAGAAAGGGATTCAGAAACTGAATTGGTTAAAGATTGCATGATTAAGTGGGCACAAAATTTTGCAGAACCAGTGATGTTGGAAACATGGGAAAAAATATGGGTTCAGAATGTTAAATTTACACAGTCGCAGAATTTGAGGGAATTTTTTTATAAAATGTTTTATAGATGGCATTTAGATCCTAAGAAATTGTCGTGTATGTACCCTAATGTTCAACCAAAATGTTGGAGATGTGATTGCCTAGATGCCACATATTATCATGTGTGGTGGACTTGTAAGAAAGTGAAGGCCTTTTGGATAAAAATTTGGTGGGTTATGCAGAATGTTTTGAAGAAAAAAATTCAGTTTTCTCCACAATTGTTTTTATTGGGTATAGTTAAGGGTTTTACATTGGGTGAAACAAAGTTGATATTGTATATGATAACAGCAGCGAGATTATTGATAGGTCAATATTGGAAAAATGAAGTTATGCCTATTGAGGAATGGACTTTGAAGATGGCCAGCTTTGCAGAGATGGCGAAGATTTCAGCATATCTAAAAGATCGCTCACAAGAGACTTATGTATGGGAGTGGAAAAAATGGATAGATTATGTGCAGAATAAATATCAAACTAGGAAATATCAGATAGCTTTTAACTGAAAGTATTATATAGAGATAGAATATTTGAATTTTGTGAAGATGTGAAAAATATACAGGGGGTGGAGGGGTTCAAGTTTTATAAAAAGGGGATGTTGATTTGGATTATATTCTGTGGAAGTCTGGGGGGAGGGGGGGGTTAGGGAGGGTTAGGGAGGTGAGGGAGGGTTGGGGGGGAACTGGGGAGAAAATGTAATTGTAAAACTTTTTCAATAAAAAAAAAAGAACGAACCAAATAAACAAACTGGCAGGAGACGGACTTAGGTTAATATCAATTAATATTAATGGATTAAACCTGCCGAAAAAAAGGAAGAAAATGCAAATGAAATTACAGCGGGGAAGATATCAAATAATAAGCTTGCAGGAAGTCCATATCAAAAAAGGTTACCAGAATTTACTCTTATGTCCCAAATTAGGTGATTTATTTGTATCCTTGGCTGACCAAAAAAAAAGAGGAGTTGCGATATATATACAGAAACGTTTGGAACGTAAAAAAATCTTTGCTGATGAAGAGGGAAGATTCTTGCTAGTGGAAATTAAAATATGCCAAAGGAAGGTTTTACTAGGAAATATATATGCCCCTAACTGTAACCAGAAAAATTTTTATAACATGATTTATAACAAACTAAACGAATTGGAGTATGAACATGTTTGCTTAACGGGCGACTTTAATGCGGTTATAGATGCCACTAAAGATTATGCCAGGGGGGTGGATATGGGGAATAGGAAAGGGGTAAGGAAGACACTGCCGTTGATATGTGACCAAATTCGGGATGAATTAGGACTGGAAGATGTTTGGAGAGTTGCACATCCAAGAGAGGCCCAATTCACGTATTTCTCCCCTAGACATAAGACATGGTCCAGGATAGATATGATTTGGGCTACTCCAGAAATATTAAGATTGGCTGTAGAAATAGAAATTGGACCAAACGAATGGGCGGACCACAATCCGGTGACAGTAAGTTGGAACGAAAGAAAGTGTAGGGGAAGATGGACAATGAGGACAGATCTGGTAAGGGAGGAGGACTTTGTCACGGGATTGAAAAAAGAACTAAAGCTTTTTTATGAGGAAAATAGACGAGAGGATACCTCGCTACAAAATACCTGGGATACTATGAAAGCAGTTATAAGAGGATATTCGATAAAAAATTCGGCGCATAAATGGAAATTAGAGAGAAGAGGGGCAAAATTTTAGAAGAATTGGAAAAGGAAGAGAGGGCATTACAAGTAGACCCGAGAAATGAGAAGAGAAAAGAGAGAAAAGAGCTTCTTAAACATAAATTATCATTACTGGATCAAGAGGAATTGGCGAACAAACTTAAGCAGGGGAGGCAACATTTTTTTGAACATGCTAATAAAGCAGGTAAATGGCTCTCGTATAGGTTAAGAAAAGAAACAGAAGCAAAGAGAATTGATGCCTTACAAGATGGTGAGGGAAATCTCATGGGGAATGTGGAAGGGAAAAAGAGGGTGATTACAAAATGTTTTGAGAAATTATATCAAAAAGAGGGAATACAGGAGATGCAAGTAAGGGCATACATTGAAAACTTAAAATTAGCTAAAACCCCACAAAATATGAAGGATATTCTTAATTCAGAGATTAGGGAAGGAGAAATTGAAACTGTTATTAAGAAGCAGAAATGTGGCAAATCACCGGGACCGGATGGATTGCCAGTTGAATTATATAAAGAGATATACGATATACTATTGCCAAATATGAAAGACCTATTTAATGAAGTTCTAACTAAAGGTATAGTTCCCAGGTCATGGATGGAAGCTTATATCACGTTGCTTCCAAAGCCTGATTCTGATCGAACACAGATTAAAAACTATAGACCCATCTCCCTACTAAATTCAGACTAGAAAATATTTACATCAATATTAGCGGAAAGATTAAAGGTTTTTTTAAACGAATACCGTATTTTCCGGCGTATAAGACGACTGGGCGTATAAGACGACCCCCAACTTTCCCTGTTAAAATATAGGGTTTGGGCTATACTCGCCATATAAGACTACCCCTCTTCCAATGCACACCAAATAAAAATTAAAAAACATCAACTGGCTCACCTACAATGTAAAAGCAGCTGTGCTAGTCCCAAAATGGACCCTGCAACAAACAGGAACCTCACACAGCCACAAAAAGCCCCCCAAAAAACTTTCACACTCTACACACACACAACACAACTGGCTCACCCACAATGTAAAAGCAGCTGTGCTAGACCCAAAATGGCCCCTGCAACAAGCAGGAACCTTACACAGCTACAAAAGTCCAAAAAACCATCTTTCACACTTTACACACACAAAATTCCACATACAGCTTTGTGAGATTTTGTGTGTTTGTGTAGTTAGAGTGAAACACTACAGAAACACACTAAATCTCAGAAAGCTGCACAAATATTATTTTATTTTAATTTTTATATGAAAGCTAAATTTAAAACTTCCTAAACTTTAAATGGCTAGGTCTAAAAAAGAACAACTAAAAAAACCCCAATTGACTATTTTTTTAAAGCTCCCAAAGGGGAAAAAAACTTACCCAATAGAACAGGGGTCTCCAACCTTGGCAACTTTAAGACTTGTAGACTTCAACTCCCAGAATTCCTCAGCCAGCTTTGCTTTGCTGGCTGAGGAATTCTGGGAGTTGAAGTCCACAACTCCCTGCTTGCTTGATTGCAGGCAGGGAGTTGCTTGCTGATGGAATAGATTCAGGCAAGCGAAGCAAGGCAAGCGTTGCAACTAGCAGCTGAGGTAAGCAAGCTGGAGGGGGAAAACTTTTTTCCTGTTACATGGTTTCTGGCAATCCCAGCTGAGTTGCAGGGAACTCAGCTGGGATCGTCAGAGCTGGGATCGTCAGAGCCATGTAAAAGGGAAAAACTTTTTTCCTTTTACATGGTTTCTGGCGATCCCAGCTGAGTTGCAGGGAACTCAGCTGGGATTGTCAGAGCTGGGATCGCCAGAGCCATTTAAGGCTCGTCAGAGTCTTTCGGGCTGGTCTGCCTGGTTACAGGAGAATGACACCCGGCGTATAAGACGACCCCTGACTTTTGAGAAGATTTTCATGTGTTAAAAAGTTGTCTTATACGCCGGAAAATACGGTACATCCACCAAGATCAAAACGGCTTTTTGCCATATAGATACTTACGAGACGACGTTAGAACCATCATGGATACACTGGAATATTATGAAACACATACAGACAAAGAAATGGTTCTAATGTTCCTCGACGCGCAAAAGGCGTTTGATAGGGTTAATTGGGACTTTATTTTATTACAAATTGAGGAGATGGATTTTGGATCTAGCTTTACACAAGCTATCCGGGCACTTTATACGGCGCAATACGCAAGAGTGTTAATTGAAGGTGAAACAACAGAGGAGATACAAATATGTAGGGAAACTAGGCAAGGATGCCCACTGTCCCCGCTATTATTTATTTTGACTCTGGAACCTTTACTAAATCAAATCAGACAAAACAAAGAAATAAAAGGACTTAATGTTAGGAAAGAGGAGTTTAAAATACAAGCGTTTGCAGATGACCTCGTCTTTATATTGGAGGAGCCAATGACCTCGGGGCCAAATTTGTTAAGAAGGATTGAGGAATTTGGTGCAAATTAACAGGGACAAAACCAAATTACTTGTTAAAAATCTTACTTGTTAAATTACTTGTTAAAAATCTTAAGGGGACACGGAAATTGGAGATAGAGAATGTGATGGGAATACAAATAGCTAAAAAGGTAAAATACTTGGGCATATGGCTGACCCCAAAATGCTCCTCGATAAAAAAGAATAATTATGATAAACTCATCTTGCAAATGGAACAGGATTTTGCTCGGTGGAGGAAAGTACAGCTATCCCTGTTAGGAAGAGTGGCAGTGATAAAGGCACACGTGCTGCCAAAATGGATATATCTTTTCCAAACGGCCCCGGCAAGATTAGAGAAAAGTTTCTTTAGAAAAATGGATCAGATAATTGGAAAATTCATATGGCAAGGGAAAAAGCCACGTATTAAAAGGAAAATGATGCAGGAGCATAAAACAAGGGGAGGCTTGGGACTCCCCAACTGGGAGCGGTACTATCAAGCTTCTTGCCTGGTTTGGGTAAAAGATTGGATAATACTGAAGAGGAAGCATATATTAAAAATTGAAGGGTATAATCTACAGCAGGGGTGGCATTATTTTCTCTGGCCAATTAAAGCAGGACAGCATAAATATTTTACAAATCACTATGTAAGGGGATGTCTGATTAAGGTATGGAATAAGATCAAAGGAATGATGTATAGTAAGATTCCATATTGGTTTGTGACCCTTGAATCGACTATATACCCACCTCCATACAACTTGGATAAACATGTGATATACAGGGAATTGTTGGACGGTGGGGGAGATCTTAGATCTAAAGCGGAACTACAAATACAGGGAATCAATTTGGACTGGTGGGCATATGCACAAATTCAAGCAAGATATCAAAAAGATAAAGCCAATGGGGTTTTCACTTCACCACAAGAGTTTGATAAGGCCCACCTGGAAGGTGATAAGAAATGTATCACTAAGGTATATAACCTCCTCCTGTCCCGATTTGTAGCTGAGGAAATAGTTAAAGACTCAATGATAGCCTGGGGGAGGAATTTCGGATATTCATTAGATCTGGAAAAATGGCAACAAATATGGAATAGAAATGCGAAAATGACGATGGCAGTGTCTTTCAAAGAAAATATATTTAAAATGTTATATAGATGGCATATACCACCAGCAAGAATTGCAAAGATGTTCCCTGGAACCTCAGCAGAATGTTGGAAATGTGGGTCAGCCAGGGGTACATTTTACCACCAATGGTGGACATGTCTACAAGCACAAAACTATTGGAGTAAGATAAAAGTTTGGCTCATGGAGATTACAGGAGTCAGTTTTCAACGGAGACCAGAGGTCTACTTGCTAGGAATAAACCCTGGGAGCATAAGGAAAGCAGACTGGTACACATTACCGCTGCGGCTAGAATTGCATATGCGCAACTTTGGAAAGGGAAGGAAGTACCATAGGATCAGATGATTATCAACAAAATTTTGTGGTGTGCAGAATGTGATAGATTAACATATATACTTAAAGATAGACAAGAATCAATTTTCAATCAAAGCTGGGATAAATGGTACCAATGGATAAAGTAAAAATGTCATAATAATAATAATAATAATTTTATTTCTATACCACCCTTCTCCCGAAGGACTCAGGGCGGTGTACAGCCTATTTAAAAACACAAGACAAAACAGTGATTAAAATTTAAAATAATAGATTTGGCTCAAATTTAAAGCCCCAGAAATTTAAATACCCCAATTTAAAACTATTATGTTGATAGCCCGGCCTGGCGGAACAACAGGGTCTTCAGTGCGCAGCGAAACACCCGGAGGTCGGAGATCTTACGTATTTCCAGGGGCAGTTCGTTCCACAGGGCTGGGGCTCCCACAGAGAAGGCCCTCCCCCTGGGTGTTGCCAGCCGACATAACTTGGCCGATGGTACCCGGAGGAGACCCTCTCTGTGGGAGCGAACTGGTCGGTGGGAGGCTATTGGTGGCAGAAGACAGTCTCGAAGGTACCCGGGTCCTATGCCATGGAGCGCTTTAAAGGTGGTAACCAGCACCTTGAATCGCACCCGGAAGACCACTGAGAGCCAGTGCAGCTCGCGCAGGAGGGGTGTCACGTGGGCACAATGAGTTGCACCCATAACCACCCGCGCGGCCGCATTCTGGACCAGTTGGAGCCTCCGAGTGCTCTTCAAGGGGAGCCCCATGTAGAGAGCATTACAATAGTCCAACCGGGCGGTAACAAGGGCGTGAGTGACCGTGCGCAGGGCGTCCCGGTCCAGAAAGGGCTGCAACTGGCGAATCAGGCGAACCTGATAAAAGGCCCCCCTGGCCACGGCCGTCATATGCTCTTCTAAAGACAGCCGTGCGTCCAGGAGGACACCCAGATTGCGAGCCCTCTCTGTGGGGGGTAAAAATTCACCCCCAATAGTCAGCGATGGCACCTGCTGACTATATCGGGGCGCCGGAAGCCACAGCCACTCGGTCTTGGAGGGGTTGAGTCTGAGCCTGTTCCACCCCATCCAGACCCGCACGGCCTCCAGGCAGCGAGACATCACATCAAGGGCATCGTTGGGGTGGTCTGGGGTAGAGATGTACAGCTGAGTATCATCAGCGTACAGATGACACTTCACCCCAAAACCACGGATGATCTCGCCCAGCGGCTTCACATAAATGTTGAACAGGAGGGGCGAGAGGACCGACCCTTGCGGCACTCCCCATGCGAGCCGCCTCGAGGTCGACCTCTGCCCCCCTGCCAACACAAACTGCAAGCGGTCGGAGAGGAAGGAGAACCACCGCAGAACGGTGCCCCCTATTCCTAACCCCCTCAACCGCTGCAGCATGATACCATGGTCAATGGTATCAAAAGCCGCTGAGAGATCTAATAGGACTAGGACAGAGGAACAACCCCTGTCCCGAGCCCTCCAGAGATCATCCACCAACGCGACCAATGCCGTTTCTGTGCTGTACCCCTGCCTGAAGCTCGACTGGTATGGGTCTAGATAGATAGCTTCATCCAGGTGCCGGGGAAGTTGTCGTGCCACCACACTCTCAACAACCTTCGCCACAAAACGAAGGTTGGAGACTGGACGATAGTTGGCTAATTCAGCCGGGTCCAGGGAAGGCTTCTTGAGGAGGGGCCTCACTACCGCCTCTTTCAAGGCGGCAGGAAAGGCACCTTCACTCAGAGAAGCACTTATAATTCCCTGGAGCCAGCCTCGTGTAACCTCCCGGGAGGTAGGTCATGAGGTTGATGTTAGGGA
This sequence comes from Arizona elegans, assembly GCA_022577455.1. Taxonomy (NCBI): domain Eukaryota; kingdom Metazoa; phylum Chordata; class Lepidosauria; order Squamata; family Colubridae; genus Arizona; species Arizona elegans. Next base: position 32,914,798 of record JAKOOJ010000010.1, on the reverse strand, counting down.
AGCATGTAGCATAGATATGTAAATAGCAAGCTAAATATAAATAAGGGAATATTAGATATAAGATTAACAAATGCAAGATGCAGTATGATAAACCAAATTGAAGCTGTAGTATGATGATATGTAATGTTATTTAGAAACTGTATATATATGGGGGTTGAATCAACCTCAGTCGTATGTATGCGATTGTGTTTCGTTATAGTCTTTATTCTGTTTTATGTTTCTAATTTAAAATAAAATTTTACAAAAAAAAAGAAAAAGAAAAAGATGGCAGGTGCAAAAACGGGTCAGAACTGTTTCCTACTAGGATGGAAGATGGAGGTTTGTTGCTGAATAAATAACAGCCTGCAAAAGAAAGGTTTGCCCAGGGTTGAAAGGTACCCCCAGATGCATGTCTAAGAAAAGTATGCATAAGACTATGCAAAGGTGCCTCTGAGCACACCGGGACTGGTGGCTGGAAGAGAGAGAGAGAGACCACCCCTGGTCTAGCAGGGAGCTTGGCAGTCATGACATTAGAACAGTGGTTTCCAACGTGGGGACCACGCCCCACAGGGGGGCAATTTGATTTTTAATGGGGTCAATTCGAAAATGAGCTATTAACTGAATTTTTGAAAGCCCACTCATTGTTCTTATATATTTGTGATGAAACAGCTGTGTTTCATTTACCTATTGTTGTCTTTGTTAAAGTGCATTTCCTAGGGCCTGGTCTGAAAAGGATATCCCAGCTGCGGGGAGGGGGGAGCAACTGCCAGCCAATCAGATCATGGGACTGGCAGATTCTCTATCTCTCTTTCCTGTGGGCTTTGCTGCTGGGTGGTTGCAGGGAGAGCTGCTCTGTGGGGAGACACAGTGGATGGCTGCTGGGGAAAGCCCAGCAGTGAGGATAAAGAACCAGAACCCAAGTTTAAGTAAGAAATGGTTAGATTTACAGTTATTTTTACTCTGTGTTTTCCCAGGCGGTGTTTTACAAGACTTTTCCTCTCAGAGCAATCTGGGGCTAGGCCACGCATGCGTAGGCCTTGCCAGCCCTGTGTGATTCATCCCCACCTACTGAACTACCAAAGCATTTCCCCTCTAAGATGCAGGTTCAAACCGAGTGGGCGAGTGGTGGGGTGGTCATAGGTTACATCCCCCCTTTCGTTCATGACAATCTTATTATTCATAAATTAAGCTAAGAATATTTTTTAAATTTCCCTCTTTCTGTGCCATCTTCTTTTAATAGTTATTTCTTATTATGGCATGGCTTTGTGATGAGACAGAAACTAAATACCCAAATTCAACCTACTGTCAGCCTCCGCTTTTATATTACTTGCTTGCTACGGCTGCCATTGAAACAGGGGGAGGGGGAGCTGTCTGGATAGTTGGGAGGGGGGAAGTGAGCTGGTGGAGTAAATTGCAGAAAGTTTTCCTCAGCGTTTCTCTGCAGCTGGGAGGCGTGCTGATAACCAGTCAAGGTCAACCGTCCTGGCATACCAGAAGGATGGAGCCACCAGAAGCCGCACCCCACATAATCCCTTGGGGGGATGTGGATTGGATAATCCTGACTGGACCATTGGGGGGAGGGTTTTAAGGATGCTTTCTATATGTGATTTTCACGCCTATTGCCTCAGACCTTTGTTGTGGCCCATCAGCGGCCTGTGCAGATTGTAGCTGATTCCAACAACGAGGAGGCTGGTGTGGTGCTGCGTCAGCAGCCTGTGCAGCTGGCGCTCGAGTCGGACAGTGAGGAGGCTGGAGAAGATGTGGTGCCAGAGGCAGGGATTCAGCCAGGGCCTTCAGAACCTCCAGAAGCTCCTTTAAGTGAAGAGGATGAAGAGGAGGAGCCTTTTCTCAATGCACGGGCACGCAGAGCTGCCAAAAGTGGCTCCTCAGGAGGTCTCCTTGAGTAAGGCTTGGGGCTAATTGGCCACTCCCTTAGCCTATTTAAGAAAGTACACAGCTGGTAACAAGCTGCAGGAAACAACTTTAATTCACTCTCCGTGTCTGCAAAATTGCTTCTGGGCTTTCTGCCAACTCTAGTAAGACTGTGATTACCTTATCTTAGAATTCTGGTAGGCTGTTAAGACAGTTCATTAACAGCCTTTGAATGATAAAGACTAAGTTATTTGAGTAAAATAAGCTTTGTATAGAATTTGTGTGTGCTGCGTTCTTTGGGGTCCTTTGGGGTCCGTAGCTGGGGCAGAACCACCTTGCTTTTCTTTGGTTGCATTCAGTTCATACTCAGTAAAAGTACCTTTCTCTACGAAAATGGAGTCGGGTTTTTCTTTCTTGAGTACTGAAAGGAGGCATACCTGACACCTACTTTGCAAGAAAATGGCTGTTACCATTCCCATCTTCATATTTAGCTGAATGTGGCTTTAGTGCTGTAAATGATTTGCTACTGTAGAACAGAAATCAACTGGATATCACTGAACGAGGAGATTTGAGAATGAAGCTGACTAAATTGGAGCCTAATATAAAATCTCTCTGCAACAGGCATCAAGCACAAGGATCTCACTAATTTAAGTAGAATAAAGCTGCAATCCTACATTTTCCCGGGAGTAAGCCCCATTGAAGACAATGGTACTTACTTCTGAGTAGACATGTGTTGTAAATATCTTGAGGTGAGCTCAAATTATATGTTGAATTTGTTAGGTACCTTTAATTTAATATGTATAGTAGTTAATATGATCAAAGTATTACAGAAAAAGCTTTCATTAAAATTATTTTATATTTATGCATTTCAGTTCTCTATTATGTTTTGAAACTTTATTTGCTGTTTTTTCATATCCCTTCATACTATTATTTTTTAAGTTCCTCAGTACTTCTACTGTCTTTTGTTCTTTTTTTTCCTCTTTCATGGATGCCATGTCCTTTGGAATCTTGTTTAAACCAAGATAATGGCCTTTTAGGCTTCCTCCGCGTGAGTAGGAGTTCACTTTTTGAATAGTAAGAATTGTATGGGGAGGGCATCAGGATTTTAGAGATGCTTAGGTGGGGTATGGTCAAAAAAAGGTTGGGAACCACTGCATTAGGATGATGGGTGTTCCTTGTTTCTTTTAGAAAGGTAAAAGAGGAGACAAACCTATAGTTATTTGTTTTTTTCATTCTGGAAAAATGAACCTCTCAACACTTATTCCAGTCTTCTGCTGCCAAGTGTCATCTTCATTGATGAGGGAGTGCTCTGGGGGCTGGAAAAACAAGGCTGGGCAGGAGAAGTCTAGGGCTAAGGTCTGCCCACCCCGCTGTGGGTTGCCTGGCCAATGAGCACACACCAGCACAATTCAGGCATCAAAGTTTGCAGAGATTCTAGCAGGGCAGCTTAGGTCTTTCCCCTCTCAGAAAAATTCATCTGAGCTTGCCCTGAAATCATGGTCCAACCCCAGAGGAAGGACGGGAGGGAGGGAGGAAAACATAGGTAAGAAATAGCAGTGTAAAATGGAATATATAAAGCTACACAATCAGATCTAGATATCTATGGAGATTTTCAATCATCTAGGACATGGTTGTCCCAAAGGTGCTTCTTAAAGAGGCAACTGGACTTTCTGGTTTTTCTTTGAAGACATTTCATTTCTCATCCAAGAAGTTTATCTGTGTTGTCAGGGTCACCTGAGTGGTGCAAACCCTTTGCCTTTATCAGCAAAGAGGTCTGAAGTGCTATTCTTAAAACATTTTTTTAAAAAGCCATTAGAAAAACAATTCGGTCCCGGGCTAGCCTTTTTCGATTGTCTAAAGCAATGTTTCTCGATCTTGAGAACTTTTTAAGATATGTGAACTTCAACTCCCAGAATTCCCCAGTCAGCATAGCTGGCAAGATGTCTATGGAGATTCTCAGTCATCCAGATCATGGCTTTTTTCCAAAAGGGAACTGGAATTTTGTTTTTTCCTTGAAGATGCTTGGCTTCTCATCCAAGAAGTTTCTTCCACTCTGACAAAATGCTGAAGGATGGAAGGGTTTATATTTCTCCACCGCCCGCATCCGTGGGCTTTCTGCCGCCGCCGCCGCCGCCGCCGCCTCCCAGCGGGCGGTGGCCCAAGGCGGCGATGCCAGCAGCGTTGGAGACCGCAGCAGAATGGCTGGCTTTAGGTCCGGGGTGGGGGGGGGCAACGACCTGCCAGGCGGGGAGAGGGCGCATCAGGGGTCGGCATCGGGAGTAGCCTAGGGGCGCTCGTCCTTCCAGCGGGAGGGAGAAAGAGAGAGAAAAGCAGAGCCGGAGCTTCCGCGGAGCAAAGCCCATCCCCAGCGGCGGGTCCCCTTTCATCCCGTCCCCCCAGCCTTACCTGCTGGCTCCTTTGTCTAGGACAGTGACGGCAAACCTTTTTGCCGTCGCGTGCTGTGCGTTCCCACACCCATAAACCAATGCCCCCACGCATGCGCGATCCTCCGCTGCCCCCCCCCCCGCGCCCCGTTTTGGGCCTACCAGGCCTCCCTGAAGCCTCCTGGGACCAAAACCGGGGATGCCTTTGGGCCAAAAAGAGGGCACCAAAGCCATCCCCAAGCTATTAAGATAAAATATTCCAAGCACTATGAATCACACGCTCTCTTCGGCTACTTGGGAAAGGGATTGGGAATTCTCTCTCCCATTCCATTGGAGGAGAGGTGGCCAGACGGGCGGGGTCTCTCAGCCGCTGCCCGCTTGCCTCTTCTTCCCACCCTTGAGTGGGAATCGCCGAGAAGGGGGCCAGGAAGGTGGTGGCGCTTGGTTGCTGCGCGTTTGCAAGCTGCCTGAAGTTGAGCCATCAGTCTGGTGACGTAGGTCCAAAGAAGAGCAAGAAGCGGGGGTCTGTTTTCTGGAAAGGGGAGGGGGACAACGGACATTGTTCCTTCGCCCCTTTCCCCATCCCACTTTACCATGCGCCTCCTAAGCGCCTTTGGCTTGAAAAATTGCAACAGGCGAGATCTCTCAGACTTTTAATTAACATTGCACTCCACCGGCTGCTTCGCGTGCTTTTTGCCTGCACCTCCCCCTGCCAGCCTCGCTGTAAACCTTGGGGTTTGCCTTATGGGGGGGGTGGGGGGAAAGAAAGGTCCGGGTGGGAACGTCCGTGGTACCAGTGACTGCAGCTATGCTCCGGAAAAGCCCCATGGAGCTGGTTGGGCGATTTCCGGCATGGCCTGGGGCGCGGGGCTTACCTACATAATTTTGCCGGGGGACACTGCCTCTGCAAAGAGTCAGCGGTGGCAGGCCGTTCGCGCTGGCAAAGAGGCAGCGGCGCTGGCAAAGTTATGTAGGCAAGCCCCGTGACCCGCCGACATGCCGGAAATCGCCCGACCAGCTCCGCGGGGCTGCAGAGCTGAGCGTCTGAAATCCCGCTTCTCTTGCACTGGCCGCTGGCATCCACACAGCTGATCGGCGTTCCAACGGGGCTTCTCCGGAGCGTGGCTGCAGTCGCTGGCACCACGGACATTTCCCCATCCCCCCAGTAAGGCAAATCCCGAGGTTTACACCAAGGCTGGCAGGAGGAGCCGCTGCTGCCTCTGCAAAGCACTGCTTTGCCGGTGCCAAAGGCCTCCAACGTCGATCCTGGGCAGCGGGTGTCGATGGCATGGCCAATGCGCACGCGCGCTAAGAAGAGCTGCCCAGTGGGCATGCGAGCACCGGGAAATAAACTTCCAGTTTTTGGCGCACGCATGTGCACCGGCCAGCTAGTCTGGTTACCAGCTGATGGTTGCGTGTGCATGCGTGCCAGTAACCAGAAGACTAGCTGGTGCGCATGCATACGCTGGAAACCCGGAAGAGGAATGGGCACCGCCGCATGTGCCATAGGTTCGCCATCACGGGTCTAGGAGCTCTCCCCTTTCTCTGCAGCTCCATGTGGCCAAGCGCTAGGACCGTGGAGGAAGGAGACGAAATGGAGGCACGGGGCGGCTGGAGAGTGTGTGTGTGTGGGGGGGGGGAGTCCAGGAGCAATGAGCTGGAACTGCAGGGATCCCCTCCCTCTTCTTCCTCCTCCCGCTCCGACTGCAAAGGCAGTGGCTGCCTATGAGACGAAGGGAGGCGTCCTCAATGCTCGTCTTGTTGGATTAGAAGGGGCGGGGGTGACTACAAAAGGGGTAAGGGGAGGCGAGGGGCAGGCAGAGGAATTGCGGCGTGTCCCTGGAGGGAAGCTGGCAGGAGTTGCACCAAGCGGAAGTGTGGCGAAGCCGCTCCGGGGAACCTTTTGGAGGGTGCACCAGCGGGGGATATGGCATTTCCAAGAGGCTAGCACTGATCGTATTACCCAGTTTGGGTAATGAAAGGTCTGCAAGGAAATCAGCAAGCTCAGAGAGCACCAAGGAGCCCTCATTTCCAAGCCTTGTGCTTCCTGGCAGCCCAAAGTGCTCTCTCCTCACGGCTTCATAGATGATTTCCGGCAAAAGTGGCTGGCTGCTGTCTTCTTCCCAGGGTGTTTTAAAGGGCAACTGAACTGTTGATTTTCCTTCGAGGAAGAAGAAAACGCTTCGTTTCTCATCCAAGAAACTTCATCGATTGATGAATCGGTTGATGAACCGATGAAGTTTCTTGGATGAGAAACGAAACGTTTTCTTCCTCCTCAAAGAAAAAAAACCCAATTCAGTTGCCTTTTGAAAAAAGCACCTTTGAGACAACTATGACCTAGTTGACTGAGAATCTCCAAAGCCATCATGGTGATTTTTCTTTTCCTGACTTCCTTATCATTCCGAGATTTCTGCGTGGACTCTCATCCCAAATGCTAACTTGCTAACATGATCGAAATGTGTGGCACGGGAAGAAATCCCAGAAGACATGAATAGATAGATAGATAGATAGAATGATAGAATTATTTATTGCCCAAGTGTGATTGGACACACAAGGAATTTGTCTTTGGTGCATATCCTCTCAGTGTACATAAGAATGCGACACCAAATCTCTTCGCCTGCAATAAACCAGCTGCTTTTACAAGCTTTGCTTTGCTTTTGTTGCTGCTGTTGTGAATGACGCCCAGGGGTGGTGGTGGATTTCCTGCGATACATTTCTGCTTGGGACCGGCTGAGTAGCGAGCAGTTTGATGTCAAGGCTCTTCTTTCGCTAAGGAGAGAGGAAAAATGTGGGTCGCTTTAGATGCTTTACAGTCCAGTCCACATTTTCTATCGCACGGCCTTATATCTTTGTGACACTTTAGAAGAGGCGATTCTTTAAAAAAAACATTAAAAAAAACCAGAAATATTCACATGGGACTTCTGAGAACTTTGCCGTGCTTCCATTGTTCATTGTTCTCTTTAGGTGCAGATTTTCAGCGCCGCTCTACCCTTTGGAATCTCTATGGCGAAATCACTAACACACCATTGAGAGATCGGACGAGTCGTTCTATCTCAGACCGGAAACGGGACAATAGGGCGGTCCACCTAGAGATAGAAAATCTTAGAACGCTGAAGCGGAAGCAGTATGCTCCGTCCCATATTTGGGTAGACCAGATTGCACTGATAGACCGGTCTCACCAGAAAATACTTAATCTCTCCCCTGGTATAGCCAACAAAGAGAGCCCGTGGCTTAGAGGTTAATACATCTACCTAATACGGTATGTAAGTAGCCCGAAGGGTATGGCTAGCTGACGAGAGCTAAATAGCTTGGAATAGATCTATACTACTCTCCCTTTATTTCTTTGTCGGTAAATATAAATTTAACACAAAAATAGTTTGTTGCGAAAGCGACTGCCTGCGAAGGCTCCTGGATTGGGGGCGAAAAGAGAGATATTGGGACGGGTGGTGAGGGAGGATTGTTTTGCAAAGGACGCTTTGGCTACCATAGAGAAAAAGCGGTACCGGAAGTCTATTCCCGTCTAACCAGGCAGGGGGAACGCTTTGAGGAGTTCACATTTCCTGTTTCCTAGCAACAAAAGGAAGTACATATTTGTTATTACCCTCTCCTGCGGGACTCCTACCAGTAAATCCTGGGGGCTCGAGGCCGGGAGGCTTTGCGGGGCCGCCCAGACTGGCGTGTGGGACCCCGTCACAGGGAACGGTGGAGTTTCCGAGGGGGCCCGGAGGATTTGGCCTTGCCCGCCTCGCCTTCCCCCCGTCCGTTTGGTTCCCCGAGGCGAAGAGCTCAGCGGGGGTCTCTTCCCAGGAAATGGTGGGTCGTCGTGGGGCCTCTCTTCTACCTCAGGGCGGGATCCGCCTGGAGCCTCCCGGGGAAGGCCGCCCGTCCGCCTGGAGCCTCCCGGAGAATCGGGGCCGTGGATCCTCGTGCTTCTGAATCCGAATCTCAGGGTTTTCGGCCCCGCTCGTAGCCGCCCATCGCGGCCTCCTCCGACGCCGGATGCCTTAGAAAGCCTGGAATTACTTGCGGGCTGCTGCTGCCGCTGCCGCTGCCGCTCTACTTGAACGGGATGCTTCCCGCTGGGATGTCCTGAAATACACTTGATCCTACGGTTGGAGGTCCAGCTCCTCTCTCAGCACTCAGGGTCTCCTCCACGTATCTTCTTCAGCCTCTGCCTCGGAGGCTTCTTCCTTGATAACCTCCTGCTCCGAAGATGGGGCTCTGAAGCCCTGCCTCGATCCTGAAGGATGTTGCCTTGAATGCCTTTGGCTCTTGGGAAAGTCAGCGCGGCTTAAAACTCAGCCCCAGAAAACCGAAAAATCAACTTAACACCACTCATCGCCCAACGTGTTTTGTGCAGTGTTTTAATGTACATTAATATGTCTGGCTCTGGGCCGTACTCTCTGTTTTGGGAGGAAGGACGTTTGTGTCGGTGGCTCCTGATAAATGAATGTTGTGCTGATGTGGAAAATTCAGAATGATCTGACAGGTGAGGAAACAACATGCTTGTGTCCATGCATGCATTCCCTTGTATTCAGTGCATAATTCTTCTAGCCTAGTTGCCATCCAAATGGTTTAAACTGCAATGAACTCCCACTAACTGCAATTTTGCATGATGAGGTTCAGGGCTGATGGGCATTACAGGCCCAACCATCTGGAGAGTAAAGATTGGGGGAAGCCTGGGTCCTGAGTAATCTAATAAAACCTTTGTGCACTGTAGCTCTGTTTATTATAAAACCCATGTTTTTTTGTTATTGTTGAGTGAGAAAAATTTAACTTCTCTATTTCCTGGATTTCTCCTTGTGCCTTGAGATTAGAATAAAATAATTGGGCAGGAGAGAAGGCAAACATACAAGGAAATTTCTTGTTATTGAGCAGAACAAAAATAAAAGAATGACATTATTAATATTATTAATACGCTGAGTGGGAGGGGCAACCCGTTCCCCAGGTTGCTCAGAATCTCAGGGTCCAAGTCTCCGGCTACTGTTATGCAATGCCAGGTCCCTAGTAAATAAGGCCCCCCTCATTTGTGACCTTCTTCAGGAGGGGGGAGCGGACCTGGCAGGCATTACGGAGACCTGGATGGGCCATGAAGGGGGGGTTCCCCTTGTGGATATGTGCCCACCAGGCTTCCACGCATTTCATCAGCCAAGAGCTCAGGGCAGGGGCGGGGGGGGGGGGATAGCGGTTATTATAAAGGAAGGTCTTTTTTTTTATTGAAAAAGTTTTTCAAATACAGATTTTTCCCCCTTTTTCCCCCTCCTCCCTAACCCCCCGTCCCCCTCCCCTCCCCCCATGGCTTCTCCAAAATAAAATCCAAATTGATATCAGATTATATAATACTGTACCATCCTTTTACACCACCCCCCATATGCTAACCATTTCTAACATTATTATTATATCCCCCCTATACTATACATTTCAAAGCAACCTTCAACTATAAAATTATATAATAAATCCTAATTTGGCATTTATTCAACTCATAATCTACCCATTTCCTCCACCCCCATACATATATCTCTTAATTCAAATCTTTTACGTATATTAATATCTGAACATAACATCCCTTTTCCTAAACTAAACAATCAGTAACCTAACCTATCTCCACCCATTTTCCTACAGGTCTACCATACATAATATTTTTAATATCTTTGTTCTTCTGCCCACACCACACCACTAAAAGATATTTCCATATATAAATAAAATCCTCAAATGACTTTAAATTTGTAATCCATATAGTGTCTTTTGTAATGTCTTTCAACTGGATTATTAATTCCATCGCCCATGTTAGGGTAACATCAAGTTCTGCTTCCAACAGGATATTCAGTATCTTCAATTACATCTGCCCCCATCAATAATAAGTGTTTTCGTATATAAAAAACCACCCGAGTGACTTTATATTTATATTCCATGTAGTATCTTCTATAGTGTCTTTTATCTAGATTATTAATTCCAACCACCACGTTAGGGTAACAACCAGATCTTCTGCATGCCCCAATCCCGTAGTTCTCTTGCCTTATAACTCAACATATACGTAATCCATTTTTCAAAGAGTCCAAAATAGAAAGTTCCAATCCGCTCAATCAGAGGCCATCTTCCACATCCCAAAAGCACCAGCACTGCAGAGATCTGTTATTCTTCTCAAACTAGTATAAGTCAGTAATTTGCCTCAGTTATATTTTCATGTATCAGCCTTCTATAAATCCCGCTTATTATATTTAATCATCTCTTAAGTAACTGGCATTAGTCTGTTGGCTAAAAAAAAAAGAAAAAGAATTTTTTTTTGTTTAAATTTTTTTAGTTTTGTAGAATCTGCTTCTTTTCTTAACTTGTTGTGGTTTAGATCTCCATCCTGGTTGCCTTTCTAGGACTTGTATATCAGCTGATTGAATTCCATGCTGGTCTGTAACTTGATAAGACATCAAATCGAAATCCAAAGCCGCCTCTCTTATATTTATAGGTGATCCAGCTATAGCCTCTGAAGGAGAATCCAAAAGCAGCTCGTCCAAAAAGGCCTCTGTAACTTGTTGTTTTTCCATTACCTCCATCTCCATCTGTTTAGCCTGAGTTTCAATCTCTTGTTCATTTTGCTTTTCTTTATCCCTCTCCTGTGTTCCTAACACTGATGGCATACGTGGAGATGTTGGATCCATTTTAAAAACCTTGTAGTAAAATTCTTCCGCTTTTTCAACAGTATTTAGTTGATATCTTTCTCCTTGACATCTCAATATTATACCAACTGGAGCATCCCACCTAAATGGGATGTTTTGTTTCTTTCGCTCAGTCACCAAAAATCCAAAGTCCTTTCTATCTTTTAACATCTTGGACGGCAGCTCTTTATATATCCAAATCTTCCTTCCATTCATTTCTAGAGTGGAGTTAAAAGACTTTTGCACAATATCATTTCTTATTCCTTTATCAGTAAAGTAAATCACCACATCTCTAGGCAACTGCCTTTGCTTTGCCACCCAAGAATTTACTCTGTAGGCCTTATCAATCTTACAGGATACCTCTTCAGGACTAACCTTTAAAATCACAGCCAGAACTTCAGCAGACATCTTTCTCAAGTCATCTCTGTTATTTTCCTGTATTCCCCTCATTCTGACCGCAAATTCCATGGCTCTGTATTGCATCATTGTGACTTCATTTTCAATCCTTTGTTTTATATTATCTGCATTGTAAGTCTTGTGATCAGCTTCCTTTATTTTAGACTTTACTTCTGAGCTATTTTCTTGAATATTTATCAAATCATTTTCAATTCTTTGTATTTTATTATCCAGATTATGAATCTTATAATCAGCTTCCTTCATTTTAGACTCTATTTCTAAGTTGATATCTTTATCCATCTTTATAATTATTTCTGAAAAGCTTTTCAAAGCTGTTACAATATATCGTTTCAGGTTATCATACTTTTGCTGTACCAACTCTTCAATTTCCTGTCTGAATTTTTCAAGATTCTGGTTCACAATCTCATCATGTCTTGCCATCTCCTCCAAAACAAATTCCTTTAGGTCTTTAAAGCCATTCTTCTGCATCTGCAAGCTCAAAACTTGTTCATGTGATTTGTAAATGGGGGAGCCCCCCCTCCCCCACAGCTTGGTTGTCTGGCTTTGTCAGTTTTAACGCCATCCTGCCACACAAACAAACTCTTTTTAAAGAAAAAGACTTCTCTCCAAACAATATCAATATCAAGAAGGAAGAAGCATGAAATAGGATTTTTTCTCTTCATTTCTAGCCAGCGCTATTGTTTCAGATACTTTGTAACGTATTAAACTATTCAAATGGAAGGACTTTCGCTTTCACCTTTCTTCTCAAGCCTCAGCCAGTCGCCATTTTAAACTTTCTTTCTTTGCTTTTAAAATCACTCATAGAGTTGTTAGAAATACTTGCAATTTAGAGTCCCAGATCCGGGTTTCATCCTGTTTGTTCAGACAATCTATTAGTTTTCGTTGATTGGGTTGGTCCCATTGCCTGGCTCTGCGAAACGCAGAGTTCCCCCGAAGCCCGGAGCAGTGGCGAGCTGGATAGGGAGCCACATTCTGCTTCCTCCCCAAGAGTAAAAAAAAAACTCTGGGGAGTTCGCAGAGGGCTCTACCTGTTCTCGCCGGCTCTCTCTCACGTCTCCTCAAGGAGACGGAGTTTTTCGAGCCGTCTCTCAGCTGTAGAGAAGGCTCTTACGGGCGATGAGGCTGGCGGTCCTGAAAGACCGTCTGGCGGCGACGGCGTAAAGGAAGGTCTTGATCCGAGGGAGGCCACTGTACCTCAGATAGCCAGATGTGAGTCCCTTTTTGTGAAGTGGGGTCGTGGGGTGCAGATGGGTTTGTTGGTCACGTACCTGGCTGATTTGGTATTCTTTTGTTTTCTCCTGATTCATTATTTGCTTCCTCCCTTAAACTGATCATGTTATTATTTGGTAAGCCCTTACCCCCGGTTTGACTCTTATCATATTGCTTTGGGTTATTGATTAAATCTTTTCCTTGGTTAATCCCCTGCCATACCTTTTGTTTTATTCTGCTGTTAATAGTTTCTTTCCTGATCTTGTCTAGAGTCTTTGTGTATCATTTCCTGGGATTTCCTTTTTAATTCTATCTGACTCTGATATCTATGTGTTCTATTTTGGGAAGGTCATTTCCTTATGTCTGGGTTTTCCCTTTCATGAGTTGATGTGATGTTATGAGGTTTTGACACTGTCTTGGTGGTGTTCCCTTCCTACAAACCAAAGAGTGAATAATCAATATTCTAATACCTATCACAACCAGTCAGATATTTCCAGGAAATCTACAACCAGGGCATAACAACATTTCCCCTCATGTCCTGATGTGACCCTTTTCTAAGAAGCTGGCATTTAGAGATCATTCTGTTTTTTGTGAATGGTAATGTTTGTGATGGCTCCTTTTCTGATTTGATACTGGCTGGTTCCTGCGGGAAGACATTGCAAAAGAGGGAGGTGGGGAAATTACAGCACATACATGTATACATACATACATGTAACAGTCTTCTTCACAGAGGTGCCCTTCTGAGAGGGAAAATATAGCAGGTTCTCAACTTATAATAGTTTATTTGAAGTTACAACAGCACTGAAAAAAGTGACTTATGATGATCTGTCCCCGTCCCCACACACACACAAACACAGCCAGCCGAGGGTTAAGGAAACACTTTGGAACGCACCCAGGTCTTATCTCCCACTTGGCAGCGATAGACACACCGTCTGCCAAATGCCTTTATTTTCACAAACAGAAAGATAAGATACTTAACGTACAAAAAGTCCAAGCAGAAATAATATTTCTCCCAGCAGTTCCGGACGAGGCTTTAGTGACTATCCAAGGTTTACTTTTGTTCGTCACACGGATCACTGACCACTACCCTCTATTATATAGTCTCTGGGGTGTGGTCCAGTGACTCAGTTCTAATCCCTAGCACGCCTCCTAAGCTGCTGCAATCGTTTATCACGCCTTCGGAGGCGTGCGTCCAGGAATGATGTTTCTTCGTCACTCTGATCCGAACCAGCTGTCTCCCTGCTAATCTCCTCTCCCTCGGCCGGCACCTGAGACAATGCCAGAGGGGAGGGGCCTGGAGAGGGAGGCCTGGCTGACTCCTCTTCCTCATGCTCGGAGCTTTCTTCCTCCGATGGGACAGGCTCAGAGGGTGGGGCCACAACATATGACCATTTCTCACACGGACGTTGCAGCATTTCCTTGTCATGTGATCAAAATTTGGATGCTTGGCAACTGGCTCATATTTATGACAATTGCAATGTCCTGGAGTCATGTGATCACTTTTTGTGACCTTCTGACAAGCAAAGTCAATAGGGAAGCCAGATTCACTTAACAACCAGGTTACTAACTTAACAACTTGCAGCGATTTACTTAGCAACTGTGGCAAGAAAGGTTGTAAAATGGGGTGAAATTCACTTAACTGTCTCGCCTAGCAACAAAAATTTTGGGCTCTATTGTGGTCGTAAGTCGAGGATGACCTTTCGTACTAAATTCGTGACAAAGAGTCACACAGTCCCAACATATTGTGTAAACTGAACCACTATGGCTTGAAAACTCTGGATTGCGGTTTATTGTGTTGGGTGACAGTATTCAGTAAATCCTGATTAGCACGGTTATCCAAAGAAAACCGAGACAGCCACTCCATCATCAGTGCCAGGAGCCTGAACTTTTCTCATTTACGGGGACCCAAAAAATTGGAGCTGCACGCGCTCGTGTGCTTGCCGGCCATTTGCACGGACCGGTTCTGGATGAGCCACAGCCCGGGGGTTGGGGACCCCTGCTGTAAGGTATCCAGGGAGATCAGGATGCAGTTCACAAAAGCCTATGCATTTTAGTATCCCATCGGGGACTAGTCCTCTAGACTAAGTGATCACTGTTTTTCCTGCTGTCTTCCTGTTGCTTTTCCCTCTTTGGAGAGTGGGAGCATTTTGGTGCATACCCTAATAAAAGCTTTGTCCCTATTTAAAAAAAAACTTCAGGTAATCCTTTTACGACCACAATTGAGCCCAAAATTTCTGTTGCTAAGAGAGACAGTTAAGAGATTTTGCCCCATTTTATGACCTTTCTTGCCACAGTTGCTTATCAGAAGGTCGTAAAAGGTGATCACATGACCCCAGGACAACGCAACCGTCATAAATATGAGTCAGTTGCCGAGCAGCCGGATTTTGATCACATGACCATGGGGATGCTGGCAATGCTCATTACTGTGAAAAATGGTCCTAAGTCCCCTTTTTCAGTGTCATCGTAACTTCGAACAGTCCCTAACCAAACTGTTGTAAGTTGAGGACTACCTGTATAGATCTTGAGGTCAGCTAATGTAGTGCTTTTAGGCATGAAGCTGGAAATCTGAGTTGGACATGAAGCCAATGCAGTGACTTCCTCTCAGATCTAGGAAGAAAGCACCGAGAAAACTCTTCTGAAAAACATTGTCAAGAAAACTGCAGGGACTGGTCCAAGCACTCGCCAGAAGTCAAGGCTGACTTGAAGGCACAACTTCCTATTAATGAAGCAGGAAAAAAAGAAACTGATCTCTTCCTGTTGGCCCCTTTTAATGGTTCCTTTTGGTGAAGCTGCATCCTTCTTTCTAAAGGTATCTTTGAAACTGCAAGAAGGAGCACCATGGTTGCATGTTTGCACACAAGCTTGCAGGTGATACTAATGTGGTTTAGACCTTTCAGATTGTGCAAAAGACTAAAGGGATTTTTAAACAGTAGTGAAGTTGCAAAAATATATGAATAGGGGGGAATTTTTTAAAAAAATCTGATTAAGAAACTGCCTCTGAAGGAGTCCTGAGCTAAATAAAAAGCTATCCATAATTAACATCTGCATTTTGGCAGTTTTTCTTAAAGGGATGTAACTGATGGACAGTATGCTGGCTTGATCTGAATATTGGGAGGGGGGAATGACCCAGGGGTGAAAAGTAAAATTTGTTACTACTGGTTCTGTGGGTGTGGCTTGGTGGTGGGGGGTAATGTGACTGGGTAGGCGTGGCCAACTCTTTTTTTTTTAACTTTTCAAAGCATTTTTTCTAATGCTTTGAAAAGCTTCTGCCGATCAGGCAACTCAGCTGGGATCATCAGAGACTTCAAAGCATTTTTTTTACCACCTCTTTGGCCAAGGGGTTGCAGAAAAAAATGCTGTGAAAAACCTCTGACAATCCCAGCTGAGCTGCGCAATCATCAGAGGCTTTCTTTTTTTACTTTTAAAAGCATTTTTTTGTCGGAAGAGGTTGTAGAAAAAATGCTTTTAAAACTAAAAAAAAAAGCCTCTGAAGATTGTGCGGCTCAGCTGGGCATGGGGGGGGGGCAGGGATTTTTGCTACCGGTTCTCCGAACCACCCACCTCCATCGCTACCGGATTGGGTGATCCAGTCCGAACCGGGAGCATTTCACCCCTGCTTATGACCTTTGCAGAGTCCCCATAGTCACATGATTTACATTTGGATGTTTGACAACTGGTTCATATTTATGACCGTTGCAGTGTCCCAGGGTTATGTGATCACCTTTTGCGACCTGACAAAGTCAATGGGGAAGCCAGATTCACTTAACGGTCGGGTTACTAATTTAACAACTGCAGTGATCAGAGGTGGGATTCACATACTGTAGCAACCAGTTCGCCTAGCACCAGAAATGTGAGTGTGTCCGTGCAGGCGTGTGGTGTCACAAAACATGGTAATTCGCTCACGCACGCCGTCCGCACATGCGTGTGACGTCAAACAACATGGCAATTTGCGCGTGCTGTCCGCACATGTGTGCGGCATCAAAAACACAGTGATATAGGACGGGAATGCGCCGAAGGTGGGTGGGCAGGCCCACCCGCAGGTCACCACTACTGGTTCACCCGAACCGGCTGAATACCACCTCTGGCAGTGATTCACTTAACAAATGTGGCAAGAAAAGTCATAAAATGGGGCAAAACTCACTTAACAAATTTCTCACTTAGCAACATAAATTCTGGGCTCAATTGTGGTTGTAAGTCGATGACTACCTGTATACCATAGCCCTTTTTTTTAAGGCAAAAGTTTGATATGAAACTTGAACTGAAATTCTGTACAGAAAATAGAAAAACCTACCGGTACTTATTCTTGACTCTGCACTAGTGTTTCTCCCCTTAGCAACTTTTAAGTTTTGTGAATTTCAATTCCCAGCATTCCCTAGCCAGCGTGCTGATTGGGGAATTCTGGGAGTTGAAGTCCACATGTCTTAAATCTGCCAAAGTTGAGAAATACTGCCCTACGCAAAGATGTGATTTGTGGCATTTTGTTGTGGCCCGTCAGCAGCCTGTGCAGTTAGTAGCTGATTCCAACAGCAAGGAGGCTGGAGTGATGCGCCAGCAGCCTGTGCAGCTGGCACTTGAGTCAGACAATGAGGAGGCTGGAGAAGATGTGGTGCCAGAGGCGGGGATTCAGCCAGGGCCTTCAGAACCTCCACTTCTCATAAGTGAAGAGGAAGAAGAGGAGGAGCCCCTTCTTGATGCATGAGCGCGCAGAGCTGCCAAAAGGTAGCAGTGGCTCCTCAGGAGGAGGTCTCCTCAAGAGTAAGGCTTGGGGCTAATTGGCCACTCCCCTAGCCTATTTAAGGAAGGACGACGACTGATGCAATTTGCAGGAAACAACTTTGTTCATATTCCTTTGCATCTTGATTCCAGAAACGTCTGATCGGCTCTTGCTTCTTTCTTGTCAGTTTTCTTGCAAATTGTTTCTGGGCATTCTGCCAACCACAGTAAGATTACGGTTATCTGAAATACTGTGCTTCAGAATTGAGTTATTATTCTTTGGATTCTTGTTGGCTGTTAATGAAGTTAAATTAACAGCCCTTGTTCAGAAAAGACTGATTTAAACTGTACTTGTGTTCGAACAACTACTAAGAAAACTCATTAGTAGTCCTTAATTAGTAAACTAAGGTTTGTATGGACTTTGTGTGTACTGTGTTCTTTGGGGTCCGTAGCTGGGGCAGAACACATTTGACTTATTTCTTGCACGTTCTGGTTACAGCAATGCTCACTCTGATCATGGGGATTCCTCCTCATTACTGTCCCTCTTTCTCTCTGCAGGTCTTGGAATGGTTGGGCAAGAAGAGGGGACCCAAAGCTCTGCAATGAGACCAAGGGGTGCTTCCAAATGCCCGTGGCTCCCTCTTTAAAGAGAACCAGGATTAAGAAGGACATTGGATGTGAGCAATGGCTGAGGGTGATGCTCTGAGCAGTGAGCCGCCTGTGGGTCAAGAGGAGCGGCCCTACAAATGCAAGCAGTGCCCGCGGAGCTACCGCCACGCTGGCAGCCTGGTGAATCACTGCCATACCCACGAGGCAGGCCTTTTCCGCTGCCTGCTATGCCACAAAGACTTCTACAACCCCATGTCCCTGAAGAGTCACCTGCGCACTCATACAGAAGAGAAGCGTCACAAATGCCCAGACTGCAGCAGAAGCTTCCAAGTTTCATCCCAGCTTCCAAGCCACCACTGCCCAGCTCAGGCCATCCAGGAGCAGGAGGAAGAAGGCTGGAGGGATGGGAGTTACAGCTTCCAAAGGGGCCAAGGCACGTCTTCTCCGGATGTTGATCCCCGTTCTGGGATGGAAGGCAGCAGTGGGAGCCTGTTGTACAACCTGGAGAAGTACATTGCTGAGTCGGTGGTGCCAGCCGACTTTTCTCAGCAGGAGTTTCCAATCAAGATGGAAGGGGAGAAGCAGGATCCATTCCCGGGGCACGAGGAGGACAGGGAAGAGCCTGGGCTGCTGGCTGCCCTGGAGGACGAGCGCTGCTACAAATGCAACCAGTGTGACAAGGCTTACAAACATGCCAGCAGCTTGACCAATCACAAGCAGAGCCACACTCTGGGGGTCTGTCAGTGTGCCATGTGCTACAAGGAGTTCTCCAACCTCAAGGCCCTCAGAAACCACACCCATCTCCACTCGGAGTATCAGCCCTACAAGTGCCGCTTTTGCCACAAAGCCTTCCGGTTGCCCTCGGAGCTGCTGAGCCACCAGAAAGCCCACAGCCAGGAGGAAGGCAAGTCCGCAGACCCATCAGCCTGGGAGGATTCAAAGCATGATGTTTTGGAGGAGGACTCCATAGAAACATCAGCAAAGTTGGACATCTATCAGCCGCCTCATGTGGGCACAGGCTTCGGGGACAGGGCGCCCTGCAGCCTCAAAGATACCTCCAAGGCCAGTGGTGGAGAACGCTGTCATCCGGATGGAGAGCTGTGCATCCTCTGTGGCAGGACCTTTACCTATGAGGAGGAATTGAAGGAACACAGTTGCCTTTACCCAAAGGAGGCAGATGAAGAAAAAGAGGCCGAGGGCAGTAGCCATTCCCAAGCAGCCCCTAGCTCCAATGAAGCTTGGGAAGCCCATCTGAAGAGTGAGGAAGGTTTTCCCATGTCTAAAAAGCGTCCTTTCCGCTGCGGAGACTGTGGAAGGACATACCGCCACGCAGGGAGCCTCATTAACCACCGGAAGAGCCACCAGATCGGGGTGTACAGTTGTACCATCTGTTCAAAACAGTTGTACAATTTAGCTGCCTTGAAGAATCACTTGCGGGTCCACCTCCGGTCTAAGCTCATCTCCTCAGCCCCAGAAGAGGCCTCCCAGCACCCATCTGGGATCCTGGATCCACCGAAAGCACAGGACTGCCCTGACGACTGCCCAACCCAGCCCTCGGATGCCTGGAGAGGACCAGCCACCTGTCCCATGGAAGAGGAAGAAAGGACTCTCAGGGAAGAAGAGCGACCCTACCAGTGTGAAGACTGCGGACGGAGTTATCGCCACCGCGGCAGTTTGGTGAACCATCGCCACACACATCAGACGGGAATCTTTCAGTGCTCCATCTGCCCCAAGCAATACTCTAACCTCATGGCACTCCGGAACCACGTCCGTGTGCATTTGCGGGCCACGCGCATGCAGGGCAAAGAATTAGGGGACGGCTTGACCTGCAGTAATTGTGGAAAGAGTGTTGAGGAAGAGGCCGAATTACAGCTTCATCAGCTGCGCCATCTGCCCTGCACAGAGGACATTGAGGCAGCTGAGGTGCCTAGGCTTGGTGTCTTTCACTCTCAGGAAGCAGAACTTCAGACTATTAAACAGGATGTAGAAGTCCTGGAGAATGGGGCAACGGTGGCTGAGGACATCCTCCCGGCCTTGGAGATGTCTCACATTTGTCACCATTGTGGGTTGGCCTTTCCTACTGTGGCTGGCCTGCAGACTCACGCCGTGCAACACAGCAGTGGAGGGGAGCATTTGGAAGGGGTGGCGGAAGGAACCGACCCACCTGTCCCCATCCAGCGTCTCTACAAGTGTGAGTTGTGTGGCAAATCGTACCGGCATTCAGGAAGCCTCATCAATCATAAGCAGACGCACCAGATGGGTGACTTCAACTGTTTGCTTTGCAGCAAACACTTCCAAAATGTAGCCTCACTTAAAAGCCACTTGCGTGGCCATCAGAGGCCCAGGAGAGGACTGTCTGAGACACTGGTGATAATGAATGAGGAGACTGAAACTGAAGCTGGCGCCGCCATGCCTATGGTTTTATCTTTGGCAGAAGAGCTGAGAGATAGTTGCAGTGTTCTGGAAAAAGATGCCACAGCCAATGGCTGTCAGTCCCAGTCACAAGTGTCTTCCTCATTGCCTGACGATTCTGAAGGCTTTCCCTATGTCTGTGAGCAGTGTGGGCTGGGCTTTGACCAGGCCAAGAACTTGATTAACCACCAACAGACCCATCAAGCTGGCATCTACCAATGTTCTCTCTGCCCTAAAGAGTATCCCACCCTCCTCGCTCTAAAACACCATTTCCACCGGCATGCTAAGGCCACAGCATCCAGCCAGAACAACCCCGAAGGCCACACTGAGGAGCAGCTGTTCCTCTGCAGTCTCTGCGGCATGATCTTCCCCAGCGAAGAGAGCCTTCAGCATCACCACAGCCTCTTGCACAAGGAGGGCGAGGGCTGGAGCGACAGTCCGGATGTGCTTAAAAGGGAAACCGAAGAGCAGCTGGATGTTGCAGGGGATCCAGAGGAGGACCAGCTCCTCTCGCACATCTGTGGTTATTGTGGACAGACATTTGACGATATGGCCAGCTTGGAAGAGCACAGCAATGGGCATCTGGAAGAGAAAGTGGCAGCCTTGGCCGATACTTCTATCCAGCTCCGGCGAGCTCTGCACATGGAGGATGACCTGCCCCCTCTACCCCCATCTGTGGTGGAAACACTTCCTCTTGCTGATGACCTGCTGGACAGCCGGCCTTATGCCTGTGGTCAGTGTGGCAAGACCTACCGTCATGGTGGCAGCTTAGTCAATCACAAAAAGATCCATCTGATTGGAAATTACCAGTGCAGCATCTGTTGCCGGCAGTACCGTAACTTGTCCGCCTATCGGAATCACCTTCGAAACCACCCAAGATGCAAGTTGAACAGAGTCCCCCAACTCCGACAACCGGTCCCTGCTGCAGAAAGGGGGCCGCCTTGCACTTACGAGAGGCTGAAGGACGAGCCATGTGGCGCTTCCCAAAATGGAGAAGCTCCTCCAAGTAATTCTTTCCTTGCCTCTCCTTTAGGAGAAGAAAGAGTGGAACAAGGAGAAGAATTGAGCTCAGGCCTGTTGGAGAGCAGAGAAGCTCAGGAATGTAATGTTCCTGGAGAGGGGAATGAGAAGAAGGAGGCCCACCAAGCAATACAGGAAATGGAGACAGTAGAGAAAGAGGAAGAAGGAGCAGGAGAGGAGAAGGGCCCTCAGGCAGAAGAGGAAGACTCTCTCTTGGAACGCCCCTTCCAGTGTGATGTTTGTGGACGCAGCTACAAGCACGCCGGCAGCCTGATCAACCACAGACAGACCCATAAGACAGGCCTCTTTCACTGCAGCATTTGCCAGAAGCAGTTCTACAACCTCATGGCCCTCAAAAACCACAACCGCACCCACTTTGAAACCAAACGCTACCGATGTGCTGAGTGCCCCAAGGCGTTCCGGTTCCACAAGCAACTGGCCAGCCACCAGCGTGTGCATCGGGACAAGAGGCCAGAGCCTGCTTTCCACTTGGTCCAGAGGCCCCTTCGGGCCAAGCGAGCTACCAAGGCAGAAATGTTCCCGCTCCTTTGGGCCTCCGCTAAGCAGCTTCCAGATCCCGAAGAGCGTCTGTACAGATGCGGGCAGTGTGGGCGCTCGTACCGCTATGCAGGCAGCTTGCTCAACCACCAGAAGAGCCACAAGGTCGGGCACTTCACCTGTGCCTTGTGCAGCAAGCCTTACCCCAACCTCATGTCCCTGAAGAACCACCAGCGCATCCACTATGAAGTGAAACGCCACCAGTGTCCCGACTGTGGCAAAGCCTTCAAGTGGCAATGGCAGCTGCAGAGGCACCAGCACCAACCCCATCCTTGCAACAAGGTCACGCCAGGGCAAGAGCCCGAAAGAACTAAAGCAGATTGCGAAAGGGATCAGGGGAACAACCCTGGAGAGGCACCCATTGGGACTTTGCAGAGCCAGCCGTGCCCCAAACGCTTTCACAACTGCACTTCCCAAAAGAACCACAGTCGTGTGCGTGCAAAGAAACGTTTCCAGTGCTCTGATTGCGGCAAAGCTTACCGGGCCTCCCGGGTTCTGAGGCAGCACCTAAGAAGGCATCAAGCTGAGGAAAGAGGGGACAGTCCAAAAAACAAGCTGCTGGAGGACCAGCCTTACAAGTGTCATAGCTGTGAGCGGACGTACCGCCATCCTGGTAGTCTGCTAAATCACAAGAAAGCCCATGCGACCGGCCTCTACCACCGCCCCACTTGCCAGAGGGACTTCTACAACCTTCTGGCTCTCAAGAACCATCTTCACATCCACACAGACAAGAGATGCCACCGATGCCCCCATTGTGGCAAGGCCTTCTGGACAGCCAAGCGGTTGGCTGCCCACACCAAGGTCCACAGCAGGTCTAAGGAAGAAAAGACCTTCTCCTGCCCCGTCTGCTGGAATAGGTTCTTCCACCACCTTACCTTCCAGCAGCACCAGTTGTTGCATGCCAAGGTTGATGGGCACCATGCCCTTGAGGGCAGTATCACAGGGGAAGGGAACTGAGGGCTGTTAGCACATGTGGGGAGGTGCACCCAGGATTGTATGGCAGGGAGATCCAATTACAGGGAAACGGGATTTCAGATGAGTAGTTAAATCCATGTTTAAGCTGCATATAGTATTTAAATTGCTGGGGTTTTTTAATTAATGGCAAAAGTACTGTCTTATAGGGAAAACAAGAATACTGGGGGTGGGTCTCAGTGTAGTTTCTGAACAAAGACTTAAAGAGGAAGACAATAATCCTTGGTGTGGGTATTTTTTTTTTAATTCTACCTCCTTCACTAAAATATGTACATGTTTCCTTGATAGGCAAGGAAACATTAAAAACAGTTCAAAAGACATAGGTTTTGATCGCTTTCAAAACGGATTCTGAAACGCTCACTAAAAGGTACTAGGATTTATGTGGAAGGCTTTCTAAAGAAACTTGACTGCAAGTTTTAGGTTTATGTGGGTAAGCAAGCTCTCCTTGGCAGAACCTTGCTGGCTGTGATTTATCAGAATAGGCCTTGAGCCTATTTGGGGATTTTGTAAATGAGTCATCAAGAAAAACCATTTACCTCCCGAAATTAATTGGACTTCTTATATCTCTTGGGAGGAAGATTCCATTTTCCTAGTCCTCCTTTTGATCTCCCCCTTGCATCCTCCAGATGGATTGGCCCACCACCCCACTACCATATTGGCTGAGAATGATGGGTGTTGCCATCAAGTGCACCTGGAAGAAGCCAGCTCTGAGAACGCTTCTTGGCTATAGCTACCCTCACCATCTTTTGGACACGGAAACCAGATCTCTCTGGTTGTCCATCTTTTTAGAAGAAGACATGGGGTGCCCAGCTGAAGGGGAAGGGACAGTGATGCACACAGATCACTTTATGATCCACACTCTCCCTTAGGGTGATTTTCATGGCCAGACTCAATCTCACATTCTTCATTTCTCTTTATGCCAAACTGGATTAGGTTCGGAGAAGCATCTGAGGTACTTTTTAATTTGAAGAAAACTTTCTAAGCTCTGCCGCATCTAGATTGGGTTTGGTTTTGCCATTATTTTGAGATGGCATGGAAGGCACTTAATTTGTCTTCGATTTCTCTTCAATTGCCACTTTGCCTTTAAGATGCCGGGTGGGGGGAGTGTTTCCCAATGTAAATAATATAATTAGTATAAGCCTAATAATTGGGATCCTAGCTGATGTGGAAAGCTAATTAATCTTGTTCTTCATGAGATTTGCACAGGGTTTGGCACAGATGGTATCAGGCCTCCTTTCTTCACCTGATGTTTGTATTTCTTTTTAGAAGAAAACCCTTCTGTTAAAGGCGGTATTTACTCTCCCATCCAGTCTGGACCTGAATTCCCCCAAGGATGAGTCACTAAACCTAATCCTGCACAATATGAAACAATCCCCTTTCTCCCCATTTCAGTTCTCAACAGACAACACTAACAATGCTAAACAGCAACGAGGTAGCTCAGGATAATCGGCCTGGCGGTCCAACACTGGAAAGACAACAGAGCAGGAAGGGAAGATTTCCTTGTTTCACCTGTCATGAGAAAAATCTCAGCTTGAGAGAACTATTGGAGTACTGTGAGGGGTTTTGCCCAGAGTACTTGGATCCCTTTAGGGTTTAGTGTTGATCTGGATGCAGATCAGATTGCAGAGAAGGGATTCTAACCCCTGGGGGATTTTCTCTACATCTTAGAAAACACAGAAAGGAACCACATTAGATGGGCTTGTTTTTCAAACATCCTGAGATTTTTTAAAAGACCAGCCAGAATGGAGATGCCTTGAAATGAAGCATCCCGGCGTGCTTTCCCTGTTCTTCAAGGCACAGCCAGAGGTTACTGGTGATGCATCAAAGAGCTGTCACCCTCATAATCTCTAGAATTTGTAAATTGTTTATAGTGATCAGCTTTTAGACTACAGGGATGCGGTGGGTGGGATTATGAAAACACAAAAAAAACCTGACCATCACCAGGCTATATTCTGTTTTGGGGTTGGCACAGGTACCAGTTTCACTACTGCTCTGAGGCCAGCCCCCAATTTTGTTCTCATTCAGGTAGAATTTGGTTTAGTGAAAGAATAAATGTTTTTAAGTAGGTAAGAGCTCTTCATTTGTGATTAAAGTTTTATAGAATTTCTAACAGGCGGGTAATATTTTTCATAGGGTGCGGAAGGGACACATGTTGGTTTATTTCGCCAGCTGAAATCTGATGTTTTTTTCTGCCTTCAATGTTTATCCTTACGATGCCCAATAACTCCAGAATGTTGACGATCAAGTCCTGTTTATGCTGCTGTTTTGGATAACTGACATTTTAGCTCTGGTTCAGCAAAAAAGAAAGAAAGAAACCTCACAAAAGGAAAATAAATTTTGAGTTTCGTATGTTTTCAAATGCTTCCCCTCCTCCTTAAAACACAGGCACAGAATAAGATTCAGGACGTTATTTGATGTCATTAGATTTGAAAGCTCCTGGCCGGGGTGTGGGTGTGGGGTGTGGGTGTGAAGAAAGGCAGAATTGAAGAAGACATTTTCAAACCTTCATATTTTGCTGTTCTGACATGCTCTCAAACCATTAGCTGCCACTGCCCTCACAGAGATGGGCAGACAACTGATACTCTGCTCCCCAGCCTTCCCAAATTGAGACCTTCTGGATGGGCTAGACTACAGTCCCTATCATCCCCAGCCAGCACACTGTCTGGCAGGAACTAGTTCTAGTTCAGGTTACCAAGCAAGAAAAGGCTATTTTTCCCTGATTAGAGGAAGACTTTGCCTAATTATGTTTAGCGCCTGGGAATTTCTTTTGAAAGCTATCTGGTGCCCCTGGTGCCCAGGCCTGAACTATGAAACACCCCAATGGCAAATAAATTGTTTTTAACATTTTAAAATAAAGTGCTTTCTCTGTTGTTTTGAATATAGGGAAGGGGCGGTCAAATTATTTTTAGGCAAGCTGGCTGAGGTCTTCAGCAAAGCAGCAGACAGATTGGTTAGTTTGATTTTATGAAGCATAGAATAGAATAACAGAGTTGGAAGGGACCTTGGAGGTCTTCTAGTCCAACCCCCTGCTTAGGCAGGATACCCTACACCACTTCAGACAAATGGTTATCCAATCTCTTTTTAAAAACTTCCAGTGTTGCAGCATTTGCAACTTCTGGAGGCAAGTTGTTCCACCGATTAATTGTTCTGTCAGGAAATTTCTCCTTAGTTCTAAGTTGCTTCTCTCCTTGATTAGTTTCCACCCATTGCTTCTTGTCCTGCCCTCAGGTGCTTTGGAGAATAGCTTGACTCCCTCTTCTTTGTGGCAGCCCCTGAGATATTGGAACACTGCTATCGGGTGGGATCCTGCCGGTTTAACAACTGGTTTGTTGATCACGCGCTATGCGCACGTGCACAATTTTATGAAAACTTACCTTCCGCATTACTGCTGGGGAGTAACACAGCTGAGGCGGCAATCCGCTCTACTGCGCAAATCAGCTGAGAAGATATAGGTCAGTAAAGCGCAGGGGCGGGCGGCCGGGCCCACCTGATCATCGGAGCGAACCGGTTCGCTCCCAGCTGATTGTCTGAGCTACCGGTTTGCCTGAACCGGTAGAATCCCACCCCTGACTGCTATATTTTCATCCCTAGTCCTTCTTTTCATCAGACTAGACATACCCAGTTCCAGAAACGGTTCTTTATATGTTTTAGCCTCCAGTCCCCTAATCATCTTTGTTGCTCTTCTCTGTACTCTTTCTAGAGTCTCAACATCTTTTTTACATTGTGGCGGCCAAAACTGGATGCAGTATTCCAAGTGTGGCCTTACCGAGGCATTATAAAGTGGTATTAACACTTCACGTGATCTTGATTTTATCCCTCTGTTTATGCAGCATAGAACTCTGTTGGCTTTTTTGGCAGCTGTAGCACACTGCTGGCTCATATTTAAGTGATTGTCCACTAGGACTCCAAGATCCCTCTCACAGTTACTACTATTGAGTGAGGTACCACATATACTGTACCTGTGCATTTTGTTTTTCTTGCCTAAATGTAGAACCTTACCTTTTTTTACCATTGAATTTAATTTTGTTAGATAGCGCCCAATGTTCAAGTCTGTCAAGATCCTTATGTATCTTAAGCCTATCTTCCGGAGTGTTGGCTATTCCTGCTAGCTTGGTGTTGTCTGCAAATTTGATGAGTTCCCCATCTATCCCCTCATCCAAATAATTGATGAAGATGTTGAAGAGTACTGGCCCTAAAACAGAGCCTTGGGGTACCCCACTGCATACTTTTCTCCATGTAGATGCAGTTCCATTAAGGACTACACCTTGAGTGGGGTTGGTCAGCCACTTATGAATCCATCTGGTGGTGATGCTGTCTAACCCACATTTTTCTATTTTATCAAGTAGTAGGTTATGGTCTACTTTAGCAAATGCCTTATTGAAGTCCAAGTAAATTATATTGACAGCATTCTTCTGGTCCACTAATTTTGTCACTTTGTCAAAGAATACAATAAGATTAGTCTGGCATGATCTGTTTTTGACAAACCCATGTTGGCTTTTGGTTATTACTTTGTTTGCTTCTAGGTGTTCGCTGATTCGTTGCTTGATTATCTTTTCCAGAATCTTCCTTGGTATTGAGGTCAGGCTGATAGGTCTGTAGTTTCCTGGATCTATTTTTTTCCCTTTTTTGAAGATGGGAACTACATCAGCTCTTTTCCAGTCCTCTGGCAGTTCCCTGGTGCTCCAGGATCTTTGAAAGATATAGTTCAGTGGTTCTGAGATCTCATCTGCCAGTTCCTTCAGAACCTTGGGGTGTAATCTATCTGGTCCTGGTGATTTGAACTCGTCTAGGGTAGACAGGTGCTCATTTGCCATTTTCTTCCCTATTTTAACTTGTGTTCCTAATCTGTTTTTTGTGGTGCTGTTTTTGATAGGTTGGACTGTTTTTTCCCTTTGTGTAAAGACAGATGCAAAAAACGAGTTAAGTAGTTCTGCTTTCTCCCTGTTGCTTGTCACCTTCTTGCCACTTTCTCCCAGCAATGGACCAATTGTTTCCTTGACTTTTTTCTTGTTTTTAACATGTTGGAAGAACATGTTAAATGCTTTTGTTATTTTTTACTTTTGTCGCAAGCCTTTGTTCATTGTGAGCCTTAGCTTTCCTCACTTCATCTTTGCAGGCTCGGGCTATTTGCTGATATTCTGCCTTAGTTATTTGCTCCTCTCTCCACTTTTCATACTTGTCCTTTTTGTCTTTCAATTTGTTAGAGAGTTCTTTATGCAGCCATGCTGGTTTCTTTTGAGATCTATTATTTTTCTTCTTCATTGGTATTGTGCTAGACTGGGCTTTTATAATCTCACTTTTCAAAATTTCTCAAGCTTCTTGAGTTGTTTTCCCCTTGAGGATTCTCATCCATGGAATCCTTCCCAAGCGCTCTCTACGTTTACTGAAATTAGCTCTCTTAAAGTCCAAGACTCTAGTTCCGTGATGGCGAACCTATGGTACGCATGCCAGAGGTGGCACGCAGAGCCCTCTCTGCTGGCACGTGCACCGTCACCCCAGGTCAGATCTCCAAGGCGTTTTTTTTTTGTGAGCTTCTGTTTCCCTGCAAACGGCGAAACAGAAGCTCATGAAAGAAAAAGATCTTGCCGCGCTGCTGGTGTTGGAATGCCTCGCCTCCCATCAGCCAGCTGGTCTTCGGGTCTCTGCTGTGCATACACACATGTCCTGTGCATGCGTGCATGTCCCATGCACGCGTGCACATGTCTGAGCATGCGCACATTCACCTGCGCACACCTTTCAGTTTGGGCATGCGCGCATGCGCAATTTTGGCATTCAGTGTCTAAAACGTTCGCCATCGCTGCTCTAGTTTGACTTCGTTCTATTGCTTGTGCTTGCATAATGTTGAATTCCAATAGTGTATGATCACACCCCCCCCCCCAAGTTTCCTGTAGCTTCAACACCTTCTATTATTTCATCTCTGTTAGTGAGAATTAAGTCCAATATGGCTGATCCCCTTGTTCCCTTCTCTACTTTTTGGGAAACAAAGTTGTCTGCTAGGTTTGTCAGGAACCTGTTGGATCTTCCACTTGGTGCAGAGTTTGTCTCCCAGTTGATGTCAGGGTAGTTAAAATCCCCCATTACTATTAGTTAACTGACTAGCAAAAAGTTCATCTATTTCCTCTGTTTGGTTGGGTGGTGTTCTGCCCCAGCTACGGATCCCAGAGAATGCAGCACACACAAACTATAAACCAAACTCAATTTACTTCCAAACGTAGTTTTTTACAAATGGAGGCTGTTAACTAAAATGTCCTTAACAACCTGCCAGAAATTCCACAGAAAGATAAAGTCTTACAAGAGTTGGCAAAAAGCCCAGAAGCAAGGTTTGCAAAGAAAATCCAGATTCAATGATCATCGAGCGAACATGCGTTGTTTCCTGCAGCTTTTTAGAAGCTGTGTGCAAACTTAAATAGGCTAAGGGAGTGGCCAATTAGCCCCAAGCCTTACTCTCAAGGAGACCTCCTCCTGAGGAACCACTCCTGCCTTTGGCAGCTCTGCGTGCTCGTGCATTGAGAAGAGGCTCCTCCACATCATCCTCTTCACTTAAAGGAGCCTCTGGAGGTTCTGAAGGCCCTGGCTGAATCCCTGCCTCTGGCACCACATCTTCTTCAGCCTCCTCACTGTCCGACTCGAGCTCTGGCTGCACAGGCTGCTGGCGCGACACCACACCAGCCTCCTCCTCGTCGGGATCAGCAACAATCTGCGCAGGCTGCTGGCGGGCCACAACAGGTGGCCTATAGTATACACCTATGGCAATGTCATCCCCCCCTTTAATATTGACTCAAATGCATTCAAGACAGTTTTCATCACTGTTGTGCTCTATTTCTGTAGAGAGTAGTAAAGCAGTAAAGTCTACCATTGGGTGAATCCAAGGCCTACCCAAGCTGCTCATGGCCATTGCCATTGCCTGGCATTAGAGTTCCTTTTTGTCATCTGTGTTGACTCGAGTCCACAGAAAGTCACTTTCTGGTGGGGCTTCCTGTTTTGGGGTGTTTCTTTTCCAACACTTGGGCCCCATCTGAGTAAGGTGGTGTTTGCGAAGCCTTGTGAAATCAATGGGATCCATTTTTAAGAGCTTCCTTGCAGCCTATGGCATTCTGTAATACTGTGACCGGACCAACCATTTTCTAACATCTTGAATATCAGTTGTTTTGCAATTGTTTGTTTAGGGTTTTTTTAATAGATTAGATTGATGATGATGATAATAGAGAGAGATGAAAGATGAATGATTAGATGATAGATAAATAAAAGAGAGAGATCGAGATCTACTGGCTCTCATCAATGCAGGGGTCCCCAATGCCTGGGCTGTTGTCTGCTATCAGTCTGCGGTCCATTGGAAAATGGGCTGCCGAAGTGGCAGGCAAGCACACGAAGCTTGTACATGCACAGGATTTAGGTTGCACACATTAAACCATTCCCCAAAGCTGCCACCACCGGTCCGCAGAACAAAAAAGGTTGGGGACCCCTACATTAACGGATCCAGATGGCAGATATGTTTTTTTTAAAAAGTATTTTATTATATAAAATTCAAAGAAGAAAAGAAAATGGGAAATTAAAGGAGGGAAAAGGAGCGGGGAAAAGGGGATGTGAGATACAAGGGGAAAGAAAAAGAAAGAAAAGGCGGCATTGACTTCCAATTCTTCTTAGCACAGTTCAAGATAAACACACTCCAGCCTCAACTTTTTGCTTTTACACATTAATATACAACTAGCCATTCCTATAACACCAAATCTTTCTAATCAACAAAACAAAGGTCAAACTTTCATTTTTTTCTTCACAAGCACAAATTCTAGAAGTGATAGCGAAATAAGAACATATTTTCCTCTTTGAATAAAATAATCAATTTAACCATTCCTGCTTTATCTTCCTTGCTATGGAAATAATGTGTATTTCTATTTGCACCTAGTAATCTTTGTGAACTAATTTTTATTTACAAAATTTATTGTATTCTTTCAAATTCTTTGACCTTACTGGAAAAAAAAAACCCTTTTTCCCCCACCCTTTTTTTCCTTCATAGTACTAAACTTTTTTTTAAACCCACTTCTTTCAGAAGGCAAATATGTTTTCTGATGGAATACATAAAATGATTACAACCCAGGCTAAGAAATGCTCTAGTAAAAAAAATAAATATAAATAAATGTTTTAAGACCTGGCCTAATTTGCAAGGAGGGAGGGAGGCTCAATTCTAGCCCCAAATGGTTTCATAATTAAAAGCCTGTCTGTGGAATAATGTGCAAATAGGCACCTCACCGAGTACCCAAAAACCTGTGGTGGACTGTGAATAGCCAAGTAATCTGTATCCAAGCTGGGATGGCCTTTTCCCAGGAACTGCAGCAGCACGGGTGTCCCCATACAGGGATTCAAGAAGACTTAAGATGGTATCACAACTGTGCAATTACTCCCTTCTCCCCCAAGTTTTACTATGCAAGCAAAAAAGGACCGGGCTTTGAGCTCATGGTTGTGGCCCCCATCTTAACACTTCTTACACAAATACATATCCTGGAGACACACACATACACACTAAAGAGGATGGTGGTGCAGGTGTGATACCAAACTGCAGCAACAACATGGCAATGATTTCCAGAGCTCCTCAAAAGTGCTTCTTTAACAGCAACTTTTAAGGAGTACTTTGATCCAAGTGATGGCTTTTCAGTGCTTGTTTTCAAAGGTGTTTTAAGATTAGGTTTTCTGAAGAAAAGCAAAAAGCTAAAACCTGTTCAGATTTTGGCAAGTTTGAACTTTGCGCCAAATTGTTACTGACTAGATAGATATGCAAATCTGCCCTTCTGTTAACAGAGGCCTTCTGTAATTTTAAGATTATCTTGAAGGGTCCATAAAGAGGGAAATAATCTTACTGAATAGACATCTTGTTAGGTGTTTTGTGCCAGCCATGGGAGTTTCTTAAAAGGCCACCAGATGGGAGCAAAGAGGGACTTTTGATCCCACTGGTGGGTCAAGGGGCTCCGGCCCCTGCAGCCCCATTGGGGAGAGTTAATGGCCCTCCGGCCCCCTCACACATTGGTAAGGGAGGGGCCAGGGGCCCCTATAAGAACCCCTGCACAGGGGCTGCTCTTTCTACTCTTGTTCTAATTTACTACGGGACTGAATCATGGGCTCAATCCAGGCATGGATGCCTCCATGCCAGGGAACTCATTTTACTCTACTTTATTTCTAAATAAAGATTTAACTTGATTGCATCCTTGCGTGCTGCCGTTTCTTGGAAGTGCCCTCAACGAACCATCGATCTTCGTGAGATCCCTCACATTGCTGAACTGTATTGAGGGGGACACATGTTAAGGATGATAGGTAGTCTAGTGACCAAAGTTGCAATGGACCTCCCAAAAGTAAGTTACAACCTGATTTTGAAGTTACGATGGCTGCACACCTACACGCACACACCCCTTGTAGTCACGTGATCATATTTTGGGTGCTTGGCAACTAATTTGCCTTTATGGCTATTTGCAGCATCCTACGATCATATGACCATGGTTTTCAACTTTTTGCTGATTTCCAGCAAAAAAAAAAAGCCCATTGGGTAAAATGTGTTTACTTGGCAACCAGGGCATTCACTTAACAACTGCCTCAAAATGTTGTAAAATCAGGTCCGGTCACACGGTGACCTGCTTAACAACCACAACTTATAACTCTAATTCCAGGCTCAATTATGGTCGTTAAATTGAGGACCATCTGTAATATTGTCATTGTCAATATTAAATTACAAACAATGGTAATGCTTGCCCTTCTTTTATTGTTTATATCCCATTTTGAGTTTATATCCCCACTTGAGTGAGGGTTTCTTGCCTCCCGCCTTGAAAGAGGCAGTGGTGAGGCCCCTCCTCAAGAAGCCCTCTCTGGACCCAGCTGTTTTGGCAAACTATCATCCAGTTTCCAACCTTTGCTTTCTGGCGAAGGTTGTTGAGAGTGTGGTGGTGCAACAGCTCCCGCAGTACCTGGATGAAACTGTCTATCTAGATCTGTTCCAGTCCGGCTTCAGGCCTGGGTACAGCACGGAAACGGCATTGGTCGCATTGGTTGATGATCTCTGGAGGGCTCGGGACAGGGGTTGCTCCTCTGTTCTGGTCCTATTAGACCTCTCAGCGGCGTTTGATACCATCAACCATGGTATCATGCTGCACCAGTTGGAAGAGTTAGGGGTGGGGGGCACCGTTTTACGGTGGTTCTCCGATCTCTCCGACTGGTCGCAGTCCATGTTGGCTGGGGGGCAGAGGTCGACCTCAAGGCACCTGGTTTGTGG
The DNA here is from genome assembly GCA_022577455.1 of Arizona elegans. Lineage (NCBI taxonomy): Eukaryota > Metazoa > Chordata > Lepidosauria > Squamata > Colubridae > Arizona > Arizona elegans. The sequence continues at coordinate 32,881,751 of JAKOOJ010000010.1, read as the reverse complement.
GGTGCCGCAAGGGTCGGTCCTCTTGCCTCTCCTGTTCAACATTTATGTGAAGCCGCTGGGTGATATCTGTGGTTTTGGGGTGCAGTGCCATCAGCTGTACATCTCCACCCCAGACCACCCCAACGATGCCCTTGAAGTGATGTCCCGGTGCCTGGAGGCCATGCGGGTCTGGATGGGGAGGAACAGGCTCCGACTCAACCCCTCCAAGACTGAGTGGCTGTGGTTGCCGGTGTCCCGATATAGCCAGCTGGTGCCATTGCTGGCTATTGGGGGTGAGACATTGGCCCCCACGGAGAGGGCCCGTAACTTGGGTGTCCTCCTGGACGCACGGCTGTCTTTAGAAGAGCATATGACGGCCATGGCCGGGGGGGGGGGGTTCTATCAGGTTCGCCTGATATGCCAGTTGCGCCCCTTTCTGGATCGGGATTCCTTATGCACGGTCACTCATGCCCTCGTCACTTCCTGTCTGGACTACTGCAATGCTCTCTACATGGGGCTCCCCTTGAGGAGCACCCGGAGGCTCCAACTGGTGCAGAATGCAGCTGCGCGTGTACTTATGGGGGCGACATGGCGCTCCCATGTAACACCTGTCCTGCGCGAGCTGCATTGGCTTCCAGTGGTCTTCCGGGTGCGCTTCAAGGTACTGGTTCTCATCTTCAAAGCACTCCATGGCTTAGGGCCTGGTTATTTACGAGACCACCTTCTGCCACCGATAACCTCCCACCGGCCAATACACTCCCACAGAGAGGGTCTCCTCAGGGTGCCGTCGGTCAGGCAATGTCGACTGGCGACCCCCCGGGGAAGAGCCTTCTCTGTGGGGGCACCCACCCTCTGGAATGAGCTACCCCCAGGGATACGACTGATCCCGGACCTCCAAACCTTTCGCTGGGCTCTGAAAACGTTCCTATTTCGGCAAGCCGGGCTGGTTTAAAAAATTTTATTGGTGAATTTTATGGGTAAGGGGTTTTAAATTGGGGAAAGTCATTAGGGATTTAATTTTGTTTTAAATGTATTTTAATGTTTATATTGTATGTTTTTTAATCTTGGCTGTTCACCGCCCCAAGTCCTTCGGGAGAGGGGGCGGTATAAAAATTTTAAAAATAAAATAAATAAATAAATAAATAAATTTTTCCAAACAATTTTTCACAGTAATGTAATTGAAAAACAAAATGTAATAAATACATGTTACATACATACATACATACATACATACATACATACATACATACACACACACAGAGAGAGAGCTAGAAAAGTACAGTATATTATAAATCAGCATGGGGGAGAAGATGTTTTAAAAAGACAAAGATCAACAATCAAATGCTTTCTAGAGTACAAGATGCTGGTTCCCAACAATTAAAGCCTATACAATCAGCAACATTGTGTACAAATAATCAGATTTTGGCCAGAGAGAGTTTAGAGATGTTTAAATAACTTACTTCATTAAATGGAGTAAAAGGAATAAATACACCAACAAATCCATGTCAGTTTTATCATCTTGAGAAAAAAATAAGATTAGTGTGGCTTTTTAATTCACAAGAGAAACCCAAGATTCTACCCACATCTTGCTTTCCAAATAAAGATGATTTGTAGTGAAGTGCTGAGGCTCAAAGAAAGCAAAAGTAGGGCAAGAAACCTGGATTCCTGGCTTGGCTACAAATATCAAGGAAGCTGTAGTTTCTGCTCACATATGGTACAAAGGTTTATAACCATGGCGTACACACAGTATAACAAACCACCCTTAGGGTTTATTCAAAAGGCTAAGCCATAAACCACAGCAGTTAAGTTTGTAGAATACCTAAAGCTGAAGGAAACAAGCCATATCATGGTTTAATACATTGGGAGAAGTATGTCAGTCTCAATCGTCTTGTCTAATAATTCTATTGAGATACTAGAGAATCGTAGTCACTGAAACAAAATGTAAATTTTATGGGGCTGTCTGTAACTAATTGGCAAGACTCTACTTACACTAGAAAGCTCAGATTTAGTACACAGGTCACTTAGTGTGTGTGGTCTGTTTTTTAGAAAATGATAAGAAAATTCCAAAGCATTAAAGAGCCGGACATATTGACTATACAAGCTTCACGGACTTTGAAAATGGATTTTTAGGAGTGTAAAAACTGGGCAAGTGAGTTTTGATCAGTTTAGTCCCAGGCTTATTTAGAGGTGGGGAAAAAAGAAAATAAATATTTGCCATCCTGATATTTCAGGATCAGGGATGGAGAACCACAGACTTTAAAAAAAAAATGAAATGAGAAATGTAACTGTATGAACAGGGTGCCTAAGGCAGTGTTTCTCGACTTTGGCAGCTTCAAGACACGTGGCAGGGAATTTTGGGAGTTGAAGTCCACACATCTTAAAAGTTGCCACAGTTGAGAAACATGAATAAGTGAATGCAATGCTGACTAGATAATTTCCTAGGGTGTGATCGCTCTTGTAGACATTTCTTTGTTACACCAAGATTCAAGATTCAAATTGTTTCAAGACAGAGGTATATACAGATCATAAGATGAAGCAAAAGTTTGCTTTTCAATCCTTCACTGTAAGAGAAATCCTGATTTATGAGTTTGCTAGATGTTAACAAGAAGGCTACGCAGTCAGGCAAGTCTCTTCATCCGTGGCCTTTGGTAGAGAGGGCTTTTGCACATTGTAGTATGTGGACCAGGCAGCCGTCATGATCCACTCTTCATAGTTCTTTTTTTTTTTTGAAAAGTTTTTCAGTTTTATTTCTTATACACATAAAATGTACATTTTCTTATACATAATTAATCCTACATATACATGTTTTCCTTAAAGCATTAAAATAAGGCATTTTAATTACATTCAGAGTTGCTCTTCTACCCTTTTGTTCCCTCATTTCGCAACAAACCTTCTCTTTCCCTTCCCTCCCTCCCTCCTCTCCTCTCCTACTTTCTCCTACTTCATCCTACTTCCCCTTCCTTCCCCCACTCCTCTCTTCTTTTCCCCCTTCTCACCTTCTCTCCTACTCCTGTCCCCTACCCTTCCTTCCTCTCCTTTTCCCTTTCTTCCATTCCTCTCCCTCCCTCTCCTCTTCCTACCCTCTACTCCTCTCTCCTTTCTGTCTTCTTTGCTGTGGAATATTCTCCTTGTTTGGTATCCGAGCAACTCCTGTATTCTAATAGTATATACTTTCTTTCAATTTCTTTTCAGATTTATTCTATCTATCAGTATTATCATCATAATTGTACATTTATTTTTGTTATCTTCTTTCTTTTCCCCCCTCCCATCCCCCTTTTTCATTTACTCTGGTGTCATCTGGGTTTCTATTTCTTTTTTATCCTCTCCCTCGTTTAACTTTCTATTATCTAAATCATTTATCCTCTTATCTTCATATTTCTTTTCTAACCGTATATGAAATCTTCCCCATGTCTTGAAATACACTGATTCCTCTTTATCTCTTATTCTTAAAGTTAATCTATGTCAGGGCATTGATTAATCCCATGTTTGGCTCTGGGACAATCACCCTGATTAGAGGAGATGGATCGTGGCTTCCTCCAAGTTGCAATATTCTGAAAAGAAAACCCAAAGAAAAGTTCTCTAATAAAACTCATTTATTTGTTATAAAGAAAATAATAAAACATCTCACTAACTAAGAAAGATAATTGTTACATGTTGGCAAGCGAGGTCTCTTGCCGGTCCAGCCGGACCTCTCTGGCAGGAGAACAAAGGAAAGAGTGTGAAGGAATGTGGGTGGATCAGGAAAACACGTAGCTTACTGATAAGAAGTTGGCAAGCTACGGAAAGTCAGGCAGTCCAGAAATGATGAGTTCAGCTGGCAAATAAAATAACACAGTGACATTCCCCTTCTTTTGCCAGTTGAGCGAATATCAGTACATCATCAAATAAGGCACATCTTCTTACGCAGATACTCGTGTTGAGCTGCTGGAAGTGGTTTGTTGAGCATATCAGCAATTTGATCATGTGTAGATACATATTGCATTTTAACAAAACCTTTTTTCACTAAATGTTTTATGTTTTGATAACGGATGTCAATGTGTCTGGACCTAGAACCTGTAAAATGTGATTCAGAAATATAAACCACCGATTCATTGTCTTCCATCACGGTGATTGGTCGGATCGGGTGTGTCCAGATATCTGTGACTAAAGCATCAAACCAAGTTAGAGAATTACATGCATCTGAAACACAAGCATATTCAGCTTCAGTAGATGAACAAGAAACAAAATTCTGTTTACGTACTTGCCAGTAAACAGGACATCCATTTAAGAACATCATATAACCTGAAGTACTTTTGCGTGATTTCTTATCACTTGCCCAATCAGAATCTGCATAACAACATAATTCTGCATAATCAGTATGTGTTGGTTCTAACAATAGCTTTAAGTGTTTAGTGTATTTTAGGTATCTCAATAATTTCTTAATACATGTCCAATGAAACTGTTTTGCCTTACCTACGTGTCGAGATAAGAGATTAACACTAAGTGCAATGTTGGGTCTGGTCCAACTACTAATGTACAATAGTGACCCAATGACTGAACGATAAAGTGTTTGATCCTCGAACTCAGGACTTGCTTCTTGTGTCAAGTTGTGAAAATCTGTTTGCATGGGTGTCTTTGTTGTGTTAACATCTTTCATGTTGCAATGATGCAAAATTTGTTCAATTTTATCTTCTTGTGAAAGACTAAATCCCTTCTGTGTTTTTTCAATCTGAACACCTAAATAAGTGCTAATATGACCTAATGATTTCAATGTGAAGTATCTCTGCAAAGCTTTGGCAAAAATCTCACTCATTTGCTTATTTGGACCAATATAAACAATATCATCAACATAAACAAGAAATATCTCATATGCATTGTTAGATCTTTTTGTGAACACGCACTCATCAGTTTCAGACTTAATAAAGCCCATTGAATTTAGTTTGTCAGTAAGACATAAATACCACATTAAACCAGATTGTTTCAGACCATAAAGACTTTTGTTTAGGAACCAGGTATCCCCTTCTTGCTGTCGGAATCCTGGAGGACTTCTCACGTAGATCTCTTCATCTAGGTCTGCATGTAGATAAGCCGTGTCAACATCAAACTGGAAAACTTCTAAACCAAGGATATTTGCAGTTGCTAAAGCAATTTTTACACTCTCAGTTCTGACTGTCGGTGAGTAGGTATTTGTGTAGTCCTCAGGATAACGTTGAGCGAAACCCTGAGCTACAAGTCTGGCCTTGTACAGTGACTCACCATTTGGTTTCTTTTTGATTCTGTAGACCCATCGACTGCCAATGAACTTTTTGTTTGCTGGAGGTTTTGCAGGTGTAAATACTTTAGACTGTCCATTTCAACCTGCATTGCTTCATACCATTTGTCTTGCTCTGAATCAGGAAGATGTTTGATTTGTGTGAAATTATCAGGTGGAAGTGTAACATTGCAAATCAAAGGCAAGGGTGCTTTTGTCAGTTGCCAAGAATATCGTTGTGGAGGGATCCCCTTTGTGACCCTCTTGGAACGTCTCGGAACAACTGTCCAGTCTTCTTCTGCTTCGTCCTCGTCCTCACTTTCGTCGCTAGCGTCAGCATCTGCGGCTTGCGAAGATGGAACATTGGGTTGAGAAGAATCAGTGGAATCTTGATCATCAATCTGCATAGCATCAGCAGTACCATCTCTAGGAAAATAAACTCCAGGATCATTGGAATGAATCCTGGACCAGTCAATATCTTCTTCAAAATTAGCAGATTGGGAAATCACAATTACATGTTTAGAGTCAATAAATTTGCTCCATTTTGAGTTATCATCAATGCCCATAAATCTCAGTCTTTTTGCTGTTGGACCTCCTTTTCTTCTTTGAGCTAAGGGAATGTTCACCATAGCATATGAACCAAAAATATGGATGTTTTTAAGATCGGGCTTGTAGCCATACAACATGAAGAAAGGAGTCTGATTTATTACACTGCTCCAAGTACGGTTGACAATGTAATTTGCATACTTGATAGCTTCACCCCAGTATATCTTACCAAGGTTGGCGTCTTCTAGGAGACAACGCATCATGGTTTGCAGTACCTCTTGTCTTCGTTCTACCACCCCATTATGAGCCGGTGTGTAAGGGGCCGAAGTCTGATGAATAATTCCATTCTTACGCATCCAGTCCTTGAAACGCTGAGACATGAACTCGGCACCACGATCACTCTGGATTCTGGCGATGCGAACTTGGTGTTGGGTAGAAACAAGGGCTGCAAAGTCTTTAAAGATCTGAAAGGTCTCTGATTTTTCTTTCATAGGATATACATATCCATATCTAGAGTAATTATCAACAATTGTTAGAAAATATTTTCTACCACCAAATGATGGTGGGAAAGGACCAACTATGTCAGTGTGAACCAAATCAAAAATGCATGTTGACAGGCGTGTAGTGTGTTTGGGAATGGCTGCTGCTTTGGATTTGGCCTTCTTGCATACAGCACAATCCAAAAACACCTTACACCCCTTTAGATCCAAACCTTTTGCGAACTCCAGCATCTTCCTGAGAACACGGAAACTGGCATGCCCCAATCTTCTATGCCATTTATGGATACACCTGGAATGCAAAGGTTTACCAGTTAGTGAATTCTCAACATTAACAGTTTTATGAGGAACCTCAGGCTTGCTCTGAGCAACCTGTTTACCAACTCTATTTTTGTTGGCTTTAGGAGCCTTAGGAATAGCAACAGGATCTCTCACTGGAGCATCTCTCTCTGGGCCTGTGCTCTCCCTTTCTCCATTGAGAGTGGAGACAGCAGCCAGCGTGGGTAGTGCTCATCCAATCAGCTTGAAGGACTGAGCCTGCCAATTATTCTTAGTCCCGCCTTTGTTGCCGGGCAGGCCAGCTTTTGGCTCAGTCCTTCAGCGCTGGCTGGTGTGTGGGACTTCTCTCTGGCTAAAATTCTCCTTTTATCTCTTTCGTGTTGGATTTTTTCGAATTCTTTGACTTGGACTGTTAGACTGTGCTCTGGTGATTCGACTTGGACATTGACTGTTTTTTCCGGCTGACTTGGACCGTCCTGACATCGAGTTTGTGAGTTTGTGAGTAAAGAAGTAGACCTTCGTTAACTTCGGTCTCCCCTGGCTCTGCCAGGGGCGTGGGGATTCCTTGCCCTCGATCCCCTCAAGGGAGGGCTTTTTTGGTCATTGATCTTCGAGGGAAATCCTCCCCTGTTGCGCTCTCCTCACCCTCCTTTAATTATCGGCAGTTTCGGCTGGGCATTCTACAGCGGTGCCCGCCATTTTGGGCTGAAAAATTTTCCCGCCGTTGGGGGAGAGCACTAATTTAGTGGCCTGCGATCCTCCCCTATTAATTCCTGCCAGATCGCTCCTCTTTGCGGCCGCTCACCACAAGCTATTTAATTTGAAGGCGTAGCGTGGCGGGCTGAGTGATTCTTCTGAGGAGCCTCGCGCCCCCGCCTCTGCGCTACTGTGGCCGGTAACTGCGGCCTTTTTAAATTACCTCGTGGCCGCTCTATGCAGACTAATCAGATTGCTGGCTACGTGTTTGCAGCTGAGGAGCTTCGCGCTCCCCCTCCTTCTGCGCTGCAGTGGCCCAAATCCGGAGGCTTCTCAAATTGCGCCCAGTGGAGCTTCACGCCCCCTTACCCTGTTGCAGCAATTGTTTGTTTAGGAGCTGGCCACCATTAAAGATTAGTGGAGCTTCGCGCCCCCACCCGTGTTCTTGCTTTACAACGGTCACAGGACTGTGGCCTTAATTTGCCTAATTGCTTGCTTGATTGATTGGAGCTTCGTGCCCCCCCCTCCACCACACTTTCCAGTTCGTGGAGTTGTTACGCTCCCAACTTAATCTGTCTGGCCTTTGGTTTGTAATAATTAAGTGACAGTTTATTCGAGGCTGCCTCCCGTGGAGTTCCTTTCGCTTCCTTCTATCTATTCAGAGTCTGATTATTGAGACACAGTCTGGTGCGTGGGGGGGTTTTACTTCCAACCTTGTTGTCTGCCATGCCTAAGGCCCTTTCAAAGTCTAAGCACAGCCAGAAGGCCAGTGCAGGTGAAGTTGGCCAATCAGACTCCACGTCTGTTACCCAGCAATCTGCCATGGAAGATTCCAGGTCTCATTCCAGGACTTCTCAACTCTCACGTTCCCATCACAAGTCTTCCACACGTGACTTGTCATCCTCTTCTTCCAAAGTGGAAAAACGTAGAGACAAAGTTTTGACCAGATTATGTGACAAGGCATGCGCCCAGTTGCCTCCCTCCACTCTTCAAACACCTACTCCTTCTAATCCACCTCCAGTCGCCATACCCCATTCGCCTACTCCTGACTAGCTGTCTCTGCAAGATTGTCCAGTGACTATTTCCGAGGAAAATTTGTGGGGTCCTGGCTCAGTTTCTCAACAACCGGTCCCTGATCCAGCAACGGTACAGGCGGCTCCTTCCTCTGACTCTGTGCCTGCCTGCTCTTTGGATTCATTCGTTCCTCCAGATCAGCTGCAGCAAATGATTGAGGCGGCGGTTCAAAGGTCCTTGGCCGCCCGTTCAGGCTTCTCCAGTCGACATGGATCGGTGAGAGAGGCTTCCCCCTTTTCAGTGGGCCGCAGTGACGAAGGATGTTCACATTCAGTTCGGTCCGCTTCTCCTACTTCTTCTCACTACAGTCACCCTTCAGCCTTGATTGACGAAGGAGATCCTGATTCTGACCTGTCGGAGGATGAGAACCTTCCCCCGGATCAACTGGCTTTCACAGGTCTCTTTCCTCAAGCCTTATTCAAATCATTGCTCTTCAAGGCTGTTAATACGGCCCATTTATCCTCTCCTAATGCTGATCCGGTACCCCCTTCGTCTTCCTCTGGATCTTTGGACCCAATGTTCGCGGAACCAGCTAGGCCTATAACATCCGTTCCTACTCCTCCTCTCTTTCTGGATGTAGTGAAACGACAGTGGGAATCCCCGGCATCTGCTCCCCTCCCTTTGTCTAATGACAAAAGAAACTTTCAAGTATCCTCGGATCTTGAGGCTCTTCTTAAAATTCCTTCGGTGGATGCCCCAGTTGCAGCTCTTCTTCCTAACTCCAATGTTCCGGGCGACCCGGACGAAGGTCTCCGTCCTGATGAACGCAGATCTGATCAGGTTCTTCAAAAGGCCTTTCAAAGCTCTTCCTGGGTGATTAAAGCAACCACTACGGCATCCTTCTTCAATCGGACAACTTTGCTTTGGTTGCGTCAGTTACAAGAAAAGCTAGCCCCCGGAGATACTCGTATCAGACAAGACCTGAATAAAATTGTGGCTGCCGTACAATTTTCAGCTGACTCTACTCTGAATGCTGCCAGGTTCTCCGCAAAATCTTTGGCTTCGGCAGTCACGGCTCGTTGTTTGCTGTATCTCCGTCACTGGCAGACAGATGCCAGGCACAAGTGGCGATTGGCTTCGGTTCCCTTTAGGGGCACGAAGCTTTTCGGGGACGCTTTAGATCCTTTCCTCACAGAAACCAGGGACAAAAAGAAGGTGTTAGCAGCTGTTTTCCGGAGAGGAGCGCCCTGTTTCTCACCTTACCCTTCTGGTTCTTTCTCCCGAGGTGCGGATGGGGGGTCCTCCTCTTCTTCTCCCTTCCCCACATTTAGGAGAGATGGGTCTTCCAGCAGGCAGCGGGGTTCTTCCGATAGGTCATTCAGAGGGCGTCCCTTTAACTTCAAGCGGCCCTTTCGAGGGGAAGGAGGTCGTTTCACCCGTCGCCATCGCTGATTGCCTTTTGGATCCTCCCATTGGCAGTAGATTGGGTCTTTTTGCCGCTGTCTGGGAAGAATCCACCTCGGACAAGTGGGTCCACGCCACCTTAAAATCTTGGTTGGCCATTGAATTTATTGCCCCCCCCCACACCATTGTTTGCTGTCCGATTTCTTGTAATCCCGCCAGGAGGTCCCTTATGGATTCATTGGTTCAGCATCTCCTGACTATCAGGGCTATCCAACCTGTGCCTCCGGGTCAGGAAGGTTCGGGATTCTATTCAAGGGTGTTTCTAGTCCCTAAATCATCGGGGGGGGGCGTCCTATTCTGGACCTCAAACGTTTAAACAGATACGTTGTGTACCGAAAATTTAAAATGCAATCATTGAAGTCTATTCTTGACGGTGTTCGGAGGGGCGATCTCCTCTCTTCCATTGACCTAACTGAGGCCTACCTTCATATCCCTATCCTCCCGTCCCATAGACGGTTTTTGAGGTTTTGTTATGACGGAGCACACTACCAATATAGGGCTCTCCCATTTGGCCTTTCTTCTGCCCCTCGCACCTTTACGAAGGTGCTGGCTGCCTTGGCGGCTCGGCTCTGTCTCCGTTCAGTCCGCCTCCTGTGTTATTTAGATGATATTCTGCTGTTGTCCCCTTCTGTGCAGCAGGCTGCCTTAGATATTCGTCTGACGGTTGAGACGCTAGCGGCTCACGGCTTCTCTGTTAATTTAGAGAAGAGCCATCTCTCTCCCTCCACTAGATTAGTACACTTGGGTGCCCTGATTGACTCTCTTCAGGGCAAAGTTTTTCTTTCTCCCGATAGGCAAGCTAGTCTGAGGCAGTTAATTTCCCGGGTTGAGGGGAGTCGGGTGGTTTCCCCCTATGTCTTGTCTCAACTCTTAGGTAAGATGATATCTGCGATAGCTATTGTTCCCTGGGCTCAACTTCACGCCAGGGAACTCCAATGGTTTCTCTTGCCTTTGCAGAAGGCTGGCAGAGGCACTTCATCGAAGCCGATCCCTCTTCCTCCTGCGGTACGAAGATCCCTCCGGTGGTGGCGCTCCCCTGCTCTCTCGGCGGGTTGCTTCTTCCTCGAGCCCTCGAGGGTGGTGGTGACGACAGATGCCAGTCTCCTGGGCTGGGGAGCCCATTGCCAAGGTCAACTGGCTCAAGGGACTTGGACACCCTCGGAAGCTCGGCATGCCATCAATTGGCTGGAACTGAAGGCTGTCTTTCTAGCTCTAAAGTCATTCCACCATCTGGTCTCCAGAGCCCCCGTCCTCGTCCTCACGGACAACGTCGCCGCAAAGGCTCATTTGAACAAACTGGGGGGCACCAGATCGAAGTCTCTTCTGACCCTGGCAGTCGCGTTGGGTATCTGGTCAGAGCGCCACCTGTGTTCCCTTCGGGCGGAACACATCTCCGGGGTACAGAATGTTCAAGCGGACTGGTTGAGTCGCCGGCGGATAGACAATGCAGAATGGCGTCTCCTCCCGCTCCTCTTCCAGGAACTGTCTCTTCGCTTCGGCCGTCCAGTGATCAACCTGTTCGCGACTCATGAGAACTCTCAACTTCCGCTGTTCTTCTCTCAATACCCACATCCTCGAGCGGCCGGCGTTGACGCTCTTCGAATTCCATGGCCGTCGGGCCTTCTGTACACATTTCCCCCGACGGCCCTCCTTCCCAGGGTCATCCGCAAGATTCTATCCGAGCGAGCGGAGGTGATCCTTGTGGCACCTCATTGGCCTCGGAGACCCTGGTTTGCGGACCTCGTGTCCCTATCGGTGACCCCATCGTGGCGCATTCCTCTCTCGGACAATATTCTCTCGCAAGGTGCCCTGAAGCACCCAGACCCGGCCTAACTGCTTGGAGATTGAGCGGTGCACTTTGAAGGAGGTACAAGTCCCGGCAGATGTTGTGCATACCTTACTATCCTCCCGACGGCCTTCTACGGAACGCATTTACTCTGCCACCTGGCGGCGTTTCTGCAACTGGTGTAGTCAGGTCGGTGTCATGCCTCTACAACCGTCTAGTATACATATTCTGATGTTTTTGCAGAAGGGCCTCTCCCAGGGTCTCTCTCCTAACACTCTCCGCCGACACATTGCAGCTTTATCTTCGGTACTTACCTGCAGCTCCTTGTCGTCTCTGGCTCAACACCCTTTGATCCGCCGTTTTCTTCGGGGAGCAAAGAACTTGTGTCCTCCTGTTCTGCATCGCTACCCTACCTGGGATCTTCCTCTGGTCTTGCAGTCTCTTACGAGTCCTCCATACGAACCGCTTCGGACTACCAGTCTCAGACTTCTCACCTGCAAGGTTGCCTTCCTGGTGGCCATCACTTTGGCTCGCCACATATCTGAGCTCACCGCCTTGTCCACTCGTCCGGACCTTTGTGTTTTCCACGCAGACCGAGTGGTACTCCGTTTGGACCCGACATTCGTGCCGAAGGTCAACTCTGTTTTCCACCATGCCCAGGAGCTTGTCCTGCCAAATTTCTGCCCCCGGCCTACTCATCCTCGGGAACATCGTTGGCACTCCCTTGATGTCTGGCGGGCACTGCGAATTTACCTGAAGAGGACGGCTCCTTTCCGTCGTTCGGAGTCGCTTTTTGTCTCCTTCTTACCTACCTCTCAAGGCAGTAAGGTCTCGCCTTCAACCATCAGTCATTGGATTCGCCAGACTATTGCCACAGCCTATGATGTTAGATCCCTTCCGCGCCCTTCAGGATTGACAGCTCACTCCACCCGCAGCGCAGCTACGACGGCAGCTTGGGCGACACAGGCTTCCTTGCTGGAGATTTGTAGGGCGGCCTCGTGGACTTCTCCTAGTCCTTTCATCCGACACTACAAACTCGACCAGTTTGCGTCGGCCGAAGCCTCGTTTGGTCGCCGGGTTCTGCAAAGGGTTGTTGCCGGAGAGGACAATGCGGTCCAGCGTGATCCCCCCCGACATCGGGACAGTGAACTTGGGTATGTCCCACGCTGGCTGCTGTCTCCACTCTCAATGGAGAAGGATCGTTGGTCTTACCTGATACGTTCCTTCTCGTTGAGTGGAGACAGCAGCCAGACCCTCCCCTTTTTTTTTCTTCAAGCTGGACTCGGCATTTTTTCTGTCTTTCTGTCTTTGGGTTCTTCTTTGTCCCACATACCGAGTCTTTCTTCCAGTCTTCGCCAAAGCTGGCCTGCCCGGCAACAAAGGCGGGACTAAGAATAATTGGCAGGCTCAGTCCTTCAAGCTGATTGGATGGGCACTACCCATGCTGGCTGCTGTCTCCACTCAACGAGAAGGAACGTATCAGGTAAGACCAACGATCCTTTTGGAGTTTGTATACTTGCCTGTGTTTGTGTTTTAGGCTTTGGCTTTAAGTAATAAACACCACCAATTAATATGGTTCCAGCAACAATATCTCCATCTTTAACTATGTAACTTGCATTTTCAAGGTGGTGAACCTGGAATTTTAATGCTCTAGACAAGTGACTCTGACTAAGCAAATTACTAGTTGCTGTTGGTATGTAATAAACATCAGGAATGAATGCATCAAGCTCTTCAACATAAACAGTTCCTTTTCCTTTGACCTGACAAGGATGATTGGAAAAAGAATAAAGTTCACGTAGTTCAGGTTCAGGCTCATGCATTTCTGTGAAAAGTTCCTTTCTGTAGGTAACATGCAATGCTGCACCACTGTCCAAAGTCCACAGGAGTCGTCTGTTGTACTCTGGTTGAGGTTGTGGATCATTGGTTAAAGCCAATGTGGCGAGTGGAGTTTGTGGATCATGCCGGGGACCACAATGACCTTGTCTTCCGCCTCTGCCTCTGCCTCTGGAATCTGTTCCTCTGGGCTGGTATGTGACGGGAGCTGGAACTCGTTGGGGACAATCCTGGGTGGCAGGTGTTGCATCTCAGCATCCTTGGAGCGTAGGTCCTTCCTTGGAAGGGGCGCTTAGCTGGAGCTCTTGATGCAGGTGGTCCTCTCAAATGTGGCGTGGCCAACATGAATGCCTCTTCTTCAATTAAAAGTCTACAGACATTGTCCACTGTGCGTTGAACAATTGGGACTTGGTTAATTTTTGTAACAGCATCTTTCCATTCATAATTCAAAGAGTTAATAATGATGCTGATCATTTGAATATCTTCAATGTTATGGCCTCTTTCTCTCAATTCTGTTCTCAGACCTTTCAGTTTGGTCAAATGTCCTCCAATTTGTTCACCAGGTTTCAATCTCGAACTGTGGAGTTCAGACATGAGTAAACATGATGATTCAATTGAGACAGGCCTGTAGCAATTTTCCAATTCAGCCCAAATTTGTTGGGCTGTTGTATTTGGTGGAAAAGTGACCTGCAGTTCAGTATCCATGGACATCAATAATGTTGTGCGAGCCCTTATCTCTAAATCTCTTATTGCATAAGTCCAAGGTTGAGCAGGAGGATTAAAAACCATGCAGTGAGTGCCTTCTCTAAGAAGCAATAGTGTAATCTCACTGACCCAGGCTTTGTAATTGTGTCCTGACATTTTTAGTTTTGACTCACCAGTTAGTGGAGAGACAGAAAATGCCTGGTAAGGAGCCTGCATTTGATATGCTGGTTGTGGTGGCAGAAATGCCTGTGGTATTTGCTGTGCCTGTTGTGGACCTAAAAATGGTCTTGGTTGTGCCATTGGAGGTGGGCCAGGAGGTGGCCCTGTTTGCACTTGTGGGTGTGGTCCATATGCAGGCATTTGTAGCTGCTGTGGCATTGGAATTTGCTGTACTAAGCGTGGTTGTGTTCCATCTAAAAGGACACCAACACCACCAGGGGGTGTTTGAGTTTGGGCCTGTGGAAACACTTGTGGCATTTCAGCTTCCTGTAGTAAATTACTTTCGCCAGCAGATGGTGCTGCACCTTTAGCTTCGGGCAGCTTTGCATACGTGGCATTGTATGCTTTTGAGTAGGAGTGATTATGTAAGACATGTGTAACTTGATCAGGGAGACTTTCATGTGACGTATGCAGTGCTCTTTGTCTTAATTGGCCTGACACAGAATCCACCCGGGGAGTGTCTTTGGCTCTGAGGAAGAAGACAATATGGCGCTTTTTGAAAATCTTAAGTCACGAGATTCTCCCTTATCTTGCTCAAGCATAGATATAGCCATTTTTGCCTGGGATAGCTTCTGTTCATAGAATTTTATACGGTCACGATAGGCTTTCATAGCCAGCTCATCCAGGGTGAGCTTAGAGCTTCGAGGAGAATAATGAATTGTTTCTCTCTCTGCGTGGGAGTAATTTTGCTCGGCAGTTTGCTTTGGCCTTGCACCGAGCGTTACAAATTCAGAAGGTTCTGGGAGGACTTTTTGAGAGCATGCATATTCAGAAGAAGACGTCACTGACCTCAGTTCCAGTACGTTATCTTCAAAAGCAATTTCTCTGTTATCTCCCTTCGTTCCTTCTCCCACGGCTTCTTCTTGTTCCAGGCGTGTGGCTGTAGTAAGGGGCTGGAAATCTGAAAACCTCCTTTCTGCCACCTTCTCAGCAAAATACATTTTATATTTGTTTTTCTTCTGTTTCGGCATCTTAGCAAAAATATTAGCGTACCTCAGTAGCTAAAAACTAATTGCCTATGCACTCTTATCAGAAATAACAAACAAGGAAAAAAGCCATAAATCAACCGTCCGAGGCTACCAGATGTCAGGGCATTGATTAATCCCATGTTTGGCTCTGGGACAATCACCCTGATTAGAGGAGATGGATCGTGGCTTCCTCCAAGTTGTAATATTCTGAAAAGAAAACCCAAAGAAAAGTTCTCTAATAAAACTCATTTATTTGTTATAAAGAAAATAATAAAACATCTCACTAACTAAGAAAGATAATTGTTACATTTTGGCAAGCGAGGTCTCCTGCCGGTCCAGCTGGACCTCTCTGGCAGGAGAACAAAGGAAAGAGTGTGAAGGAATGTGGGTGGATCAGGAAAACACGTAGCTTACTGATAAGAAGTTGGCAAGCTACGGAAAGTCAGACAGTCCAGAAATGATGAGTTCAGCTGGCAAATAAAATAACGCAGTGACAATCTATTCATTTCCACACAGTCTAAAATCTTTTTTATTACTTTACCTTCTGACGGATTTTTTTCTGTCTTCCAATTTTGTGTAAATACAATACTTGCTGCTGTTATTATATGTATAGTTAAATACACATCTTCTTTGCTATATCTGTTGTGGCTCTGTTGCCTGAGCCTGGGCCATCGACAGATGCAGACTCTGAGAGTGAGGGGGAGGAGTTGGCAAGGACTCCCTCTCCAGGACCCTCCTCTCTGGCAATGCCTCCGGAGGACACCAAAGTCCAAACGATAGGCTCAGAGACAAGCACGTTCCCACAGCCACAGGTGGACAGCGACGAGGAAGATAAGTGCTGGCTGTACCCTCGACTGAGGCGCAGGGAGAAGTGTGCACAGCAGAGGGGAAGGCGTGCCAGAGATTAGCTGAGTCACTGGACCACACCCCACAGGGTATAAATGTGGGTGTGGTGGCCGGTTCAGTTTGTGACGAGCAAAAACTGGAAATACTCCATGATCTCTGCATTACTGGACTTTGTCTGCTTTATTGGACGCATTGGGACTAATCCTTGTATTATTGACACTCTGCCTGTTTTATCGGAACGCTGCAGTCTAATCTTTGTTTTGTGTGAGTAAAGTCTGAATTGGCAGCTAGCCACTGGGTTGCTGCCAGCTTTATCATCAAAGAGTTTTGTCGTGTGGCTTATTAACTCCGGGCCGTCTGTGGGTGTGTGTGCGTGGTATGGGGACAGAACAATATCTCTCTGGGAGAATACCCAATAAAAAAACCTCTGGTTTTAATTCTATAGATTTATGTAATATTTCTTCCAACCACTTCTGTATTCTAGACCAATAATTTTTTGCTTCTAAACATGACCACCACATATGATAGTATGATCCCGGCAAATGCAAACATTTCCAACATTTGGCTGATTTATCCTTAAACATTTTTGGTAATCTTTCTGGTGGCATATGCCACCTATAAAACATTTTATATAGATTTTCTTTATATGCAGTTGCCATTGTCAATTTATAATTCCTTTCCCATAGTTGTTGCCATTTCTCTAATTCTATTGCATATCCAAAATTTTTCGCCCATGTTATCATTGTCTCTTTTACCTCTTCATCTTCCAATCTAATTTGCAACAAATAATTATACAGTCTTTTAATAATTTTTTCATCTTTTCCAGTCATTATCTTTTTTTTTTTATAAAAAGTTTTTTTTTATTTTTTAACACACAAACTCACATGTAATGTATTTTTTCTGAACAGAGTATTGGCCGGTTCACAAATTTTAACAATTTTTCAATACAATTTATATATTCCCTTTTGCCATAGTATTTTTCCTTCTCCCTCCCCCTTTTTTTTTGAATCCGGATTGCCCATTCATCCTAACTCTAATCTTAACCAAATTTCATTTTTCCCTTCATCTCTATATGAAACCCCTTAAATTTGAGATCTCATTTAACATCATTCCTAATATTAGATTCATTTATTTAATATCAAAATAATAAACCAAAACATTTTATACCATACATTTTCTTAAATCTTATTCCAAATAATACACTCCACCATCTTAATAAAAATCAATTACTTATATAACAGTTTTTTTCCTCTTTATACAATAATAATAAACCAAATTGCTTTCTTAGATTTTATCTCTCATTTTCTTTTTTTTTGAAAATTTATTTATTTATTTTTAAAACATAAAACATAAAACAACATCTTTTTGGAGCAAGAGTTTGGCCCGGTATAACATAGGTATAAATTCCCAATTTTATCCATTAACATTTTAAGACAAACAAAAACAAAAAACAAAAACAAAAAAAACCCCCAAATCTAAACCCAATTTTTATCATTCAGTCTAACATCTTATTCTAACATTTAAGTTTCTATTATGTAGTCACCCTAACTCTTAAACTTCAAATCCAAACAGCACTTTATAGTATTCATTTATCATTTTACCAATCAGTATTTCATATATTTTCTGTACTTCAAAGACCCAAATCAAGTCAATGTTTCTTTTAGAACACATCTAATAACCAATATAAAATATTTCATTCCTCTCTGAAAGACATTTTAAAGTCAATATCCATTCTTCAAAAGTATCTCCTTCATTCCTCCTAAATTTATTTTTAGCTGGATTGCAGCTTAGCTAGCTGGTTTCCAGGGATGCTTTCCTCCACTCCTAACCTTATTTATTGGCTGGATCACAGTTAGTTTTAACTGCTTCCAACGCTTTCTCCTTCACTCCTCCTTGGTTTATTTTTAGCTGGATAACAGCTTTTCAGCTGTTTACCAGGGATGCTTCCCTCCACTCCTAACCTATATTTCGCTGGTTCACAGTTTAGCTTTAACTGCTCCCCAGTATGCCTCCTCCTCTCCTCCTAAGTTTATTTTTTTGCTGGATCACAGCATAATAAGCTGTTTTCCAGGGATGCTTTCCTCCACTCCTTACCTTATATTTAACTGGTTCACAGTTTAGCTTTAACTGGTCCCCAGCGTTGCCTCCTCCACTCCTCCTAAGTTTATTTTTGGCTGGTTCACAGCTTAATTAGCTGTTTTCCAGGGATGCTTACCTCCACTCCTTACCTTATATTTGACAAATTCACAATTTAATTTTAATCATCTAATTCCCAAAATCATACTTCTTTAGCAATTTAAAATAGTAATACGTTTTGAAATATATCTTCTCTCCTACTCTCTCCCGAATTGTTAATTCTCCCATTTCCTATTTGTTTCTCACTCTTCTCTATAAAACAACATTTTAAACCATTTATAGGCCAATTCACCATAGTTATAGAATCTATAAACAAATCTTATTGTTATTCAAGAATTCATTCCCATTCTCTTGTTTGCTATAGAAAAACAACATTTTAAACAACTTTCAAATCCATTTTCTATAACCATTAAAACACTTATTAATATTTTTTAGAGAATTCTTTCAAAGTATTCACATTTTTTCTATTAATGACGTTTCTCGCTTTAAAAATGAGCGTGTATAAGTAGTTCTTAACAATATTCAAAGCTTCATTTACATTTTCTTATTTTCTATAAAGAACAATATTTTTAACCATTTCAAAGACAGTTTTCTGTAATTGTTAAATCTATCAGTAATTCTTACTGGTAATCAAAGATTCAGTCATAATCTTCATATTTCTTATAGCTTACCGTATTTTATCCACATTTCCTTACTTTCTATAAAAAAACAAAAGAACAGTTTTCTATAATTATTAAATCTGTCAGCAATTCTTATTAATACTCAGAAATTCATTCATAATCTTCATATTTCTTGTAGTTTTTTCTATATTCCCATTTCCCCCTTTTTAAAAAATACTTCTTTCAATAATAATAAAGAAGGATAAACTTGAGAAAGAGAAAGGGAGAGGAAAAAAGAAATAGAAGTATGACAAAAAATATCAAAGGGAAAGATTCAAAAGAAAGAAAAAGGGAAAAGGAAAAAGCAAAAAGAAAAGAATGTGATAGAAAAATAATACAGAGCAAAAAAAAAAAAAGTAAAAAGGAAAGAGAGAGAGGAGAGAGAAACTCTCCTCCTTACATTGTTTAGGAATCAATTACATAAAAAGCATTTACATCCATTTTAATCAAACTGTGGTGTTTTTCTCATTCTGTCCAAACTCTTTCTTCTTTTTTTTTCTTCCTTTTTTCCAATTCCAATATCCATAAAGTTATAAAGACTAACAGATTTAGTTCTTTTGTATTCCATATATGGTATCATCATGTCCTCTTCTAGGGGTACACCCTTCTTCATTACAACACCATTAATCAGCGGGGTGGGGGGGTTGAATTTTTTTTTTATTTTTAAAACATAAAACATAAAATACATATTTTTAGAGCAAGAATTTGATCCGGTATAAAGCAAATACAATTACTCACATTCCCTCAACCAATTTTGTTCCAAATTTTATCCATTTGCCTCTTTAAAAAAAAGAAAGAAAATCTTATTCAAAACATTTAAATTTTAAACATTTTACTATGTCACCCTATATTCTAAACAATTATTTCCAAATAGACATCATTCCAAATCTTTGTCATTTTAACAATCAATATTTCATGTATATTCCTCTTTTCTAAGACCCATTTCATCGAATCTATGTTATACCTCTTTTAAATGGCAACTAGTATCCATAACCTTGACAAGGAATATTTTCCTCCTCTCTTAATTGTTTCTAAATCAATCAACATTTCCATCTAAAATTTGTCACTCCCAAAATACTTTATTTTAAAGTCTAATATTTAACTGATTCATAAATTAAATAACTATTTCCCAACAGTGTTTCCCGCCACTTCTATCTCTATTTATTTAACTGGTTCACAGTTTGGCTTAACTATTCTCCAGTATTGTCTCCTCCACTTCCTCCTAAGTTTATTTTTGGCTGGTTCGCATCTTCATCAGTTGCTTTCCAGCGATGCTTTCCTCCACTCCTAACCTTACTTATTTGAGCTAGTTCACAGTATAATTTTAACTGCATACCAACGTTATCTCCTTCGATCCTCCTAAATCTATTATGAAACTGGTTCGCAACTCAAATAGTTACTTCCCAGCAATGCTTTCCTCTGCTCCAACCCCTGTTTTTAACTCGTTCACAACTGTATTTCAGTTGCTCTCCAGGTATATTTTCCTCCACTCCTAACTTTTTATTTTTTGGCTAGTTCACAGTTTTGCTTTGACTGTTACCTAGCGTATGCTTTCCTCCACTCCTAACTCTTATTTTTATTTTTAACTGGTTCCCAGTTTTGCCTTAACTGTTCTCCAGTATGATGCTTTCCTCCATTCCTACCTTATTTTGTAAGACTAGATCACAGCTTTACTTTCACTGTTGTCCAGAATCATGCTTCCCTCCACTCCTAACTTCATTTGTTTAACTAATTCATAACATTTTATTTTAATTATTGTCCAGCTTTATATTTTCCTCCATTTCTACATCTCTTATTCAATTATTTAACTTTAAATTAATTCACAATATATTTATTACTCATATTCATTTTTTAAATCCATTCTCCTCCATATCTTTAACTAATTTAAAATAGTAAAGTATATCAAGAAATATCTTAGCTCCTATTCTCTCCTAGGCTTTCTCCCGTGCCATGTTTATTTCCAGTGAATATCAACATTTTAAATTACTGTAAAATCAATTTTCTATAATTATTAAGCCTGTAATTAATTCTTCTTAATATCCAGCACCTTAGAGAACATTTTCTTCTAAATTATTAGGTCTATAAATAGAGCTTAAAAATTCCAGGTTTTAAAAAGGTATTAAAACATCCAAAAATCATAGTTTTCAATCATTTATACTCATTTTTTCCTAATCAAATTATTATATATTCATAAAATCAACTTGGGTAAAAATAATAGTGAAAAAAGAGAGAGAATAGTAACAATATTAATAATAGTTAGACTAAAAACAAAAAAAACACCAAGAATAAAAGTAGGAAAGAGAATAGAAATATAACAAAAAAAAATTGAAAAGAGAATTAGAAAAAATAGAGAGGGGAATGAAAAAAAAGAAAAAAAAAGAAAAAGGAATAAAATAAAATAAAATAAAATAGAATTGAGAGAGAGCCCAGAGAAGAAGGAAGGTATCTCCTAAAATTATTCAAAGATCAAACTCCCAGACATCATTACATCCATTTACTTCAAACTATGGTATTTTGTTAACTTGTTACTTTATATTCCATTTTTTTTCCTTCTCCAATCTATCTGAGTATATTTATTTTCCATTTCAGTGTCCTCAGAGTTATAAGTTCTATAAAGTTAGTTCTGAATTAACTATTCCATATATGGTATCATCATGTTCTTCTTTTGTTGCCATGCCCTTTTTCTCTTGTTGCCATGCTTAATAAATCAGTTTTCATTATTCCATTTAGTTTCTTCTTTCTAGTCTTCAATATCCTCCAATACACAGATTATATGTCCAAAGACAAGCCTCTTGAAATTTTTCTCAGGATAATCCACTTTAAGTAACAAGCGACAAAGTTTCTCTTTCAAGTAACAAGCAGTCTGGAATTTACACTTTCATTTTTCAGCTGGCAGCCATCTTTTCCATCTTCGCTTGTCTTTTATCTTTACTTTTAAAAGCATGTTTATTTTCTCTTCTCCTTCCTCTCTCTCAAATATAATCCAGTCTTGTTTAGCCACAAAAAATAGCCAGAAAAATAAAAAAAGAAAACCAAATCTGTAGTAAAATCATTTCCAAAAAGTCTAAAATTAGCACTATCTATCAACAGGTCTTGTTCTCCACCATTCATTTGAGTCTTTTTGCCCCGATGTTTCTCAGCCGCTGTTAAGGCTGGGCACACTTTTTATAATCCAATATTTACGGGCAGTTCTTGCCTGGGCAGAAGTCAACTCACCCAGCTTTCAAACTCCCTGCTCCGCTCTCTGCTTTTCACTTCTCCTCCTCTCCTCCAGCACGATCTTTGTTCCCAGTTGCTGCGGTTTCGGGACAGCTGCCATGGCTGTCGTTCCACTGCCGCCGGCGTGAAGGGAAAGCCTCCGGCCCCAAAGAACCTGCCCGTTCCTCTCGGCTGCCCAAGGGGTCCCTTCTTGTCTCCCTGTCACTTCAAGACAGGGGAGGTCCGAAGACCTGTCGGCGGCAGCTTGGCAGATGGGGTTTTGGCAGGGCTCTGCGGAGCTCGCCATTTCCCCGTCTGTGTCCCCACGGCGCCAACTGGAAGTCTCCCATTAATCAGCAGTTTTAACTGTTCCAAATAGCTTCTTCTTCCCAACTGTCCATAAGTAGTTCAAAAACAAATTGAATACATCCAAAATCAAACCTCCTTAGTTTTTCCTCAATAAACTCCAGTTCGAGAAATAAGAGACAAAGTTTCTTCTTTAAGCAGCAAGGAATACACAATTTGCAGTTTCCACTTTCACTTCTGTTAACAAGCGTCCATCTTAAACTCTCTCTGTTTATTATTCTCGCAGCTTTTTGAAAAAGATATTCCATTTCCTCTTCTCCTTCTTTCTCTTTACAGCTAATCCAATCTCCTTAATAACCAAAAATCCATCTAGAAAAACATTTAATTCCAAAAGCAGAGAGTAGGTATTATTGTCCTTTAAAGGGTCTTCTCTTCTCCTTGTTAATTATTTTAAATCTTTCGCCCAAATAATTCTTAGCCGCTGTTAGGACCAGGGCATTGTTAGTCCCAAATATTTGAAAGCTGTTCCTGCCTGGGCTAGTCCTACTCACCCGGCATTCAAACAGCTTGCTCCTGCGTCTCCTCCTGCACTTTGCTTGTCCTGGCTGCCGCAGCTTTGGGGAGAGATTTTATCTCTCATTTTCAAATACTTTGTCAAAGATATATATTTCAAACCACACCTTCATCATTTCTACTTTTACCACAATCTAATTAATTCATAATACAATATCATTTCACCTTATTTTCTTTTTTAATTAAATTTCAAATAAGTAATTAAAAATATTCCAATTATTGTAATTTCCCTGATTAATCTTATTTATATTTTTAGAATTTGTCCTTTTATAGACTCCAACCATACAATTAAAAATATTCCAATTGTTACAATTTCTCTAATTTTAGATAAAACATATTTCTAAAGCTTATTTCATTTCATTGAAACATCCATATAGTTTTCCATTATTTTAAACTATTTAAGTATCATAATTACATCTTGTCTCTAACATTCCTTTCATCATATTCCTCTTTCTTCTTTCTCCCTTTCTATTTTTATTTTTTTTCTTTTTCTTTCCCCTTCTTTTCTATATTTCCCATTATTTACCATCTCTTTTCTCTTTTTTTAATCTTATCATTGTTAGACCCAATGTAATAATTTTGTATTTTAAAAACATAAGCTCTTCTATTTTGCCCTACATTTCCTGTTATTTTTTATCCTTTTCCCCTCTTTCTTGTATTTTCACTGTTAATCCCAGTGTAATCATTTAAGTTTTTTATATTCTTTCCGTTCCACCCTCTTTTCCTTCTTTGTCTCTTTCCCCCTTTTCTCTTTTTTCCATTGTTAATCCCAAATGTAATCTTTAAACCAGCTCCTGTGCGAGCTGCATTGGCTCCCGGTGGTCATCCGGGTGCGCTTCAAGGTTTTGGTTACCACCTTTAGAGCGCTCCATGGCTTAGGACCTGAGTACTTGTGGGACCGCCTACTACCACCAATAGTCTCCCACTGGCCGGTACGCTCCCATAGAGAGGGGCTCCTCCGGGTGCCGTCTTCTTCTTTGTTAACAATATCTTTTTCTTGCTTCCCATTTGTTGTTTCCTTGTCAGCTTGGATGTGCTCTAACTCAGTTTTTGAATCATCAGATTTCAATTTTCCCTGCAACATTGTAGTCATTTCCCTTATTTCCATTTTCAGTGAAAAGTACATCATTTTCATCATTTCCTTAAGTTCCTGCACCATTTTATTCTTTCTAAGTTAATGTTTATTCCAATTTAAAATTACGTTGTAATCCTCCTTTTTTAGTCATCAAAGTCAAATCGCTTACAGACAGGCAAGCCTTCCTTAGTCCTCACAGCTGTTATTCCTTTCAAAGTTCAAGGTTTTTTCTCACAGTTATTATCTCTTTCAACAAAAACAAAAATTCAATGTTGTAATGATCTTGTTTCTCCTGAAGATGTCTCTCTACAATCCACAATTCTAGTCAGCAACTTGAAAAAGTATCCATTTTGTTTGCAATACGCTTTAACAAACTTTACTAATTTAATTTTTTTTCCTTTTCTTCTTTTTTTTTTGTTTTATATACACCAAATCAGTTTATAGTCCAATACAAATTTACAAATTCCAAATTCCAATTCTATTCAATCCAATTTAAAATCTTTAGCTGGGTTTTTCTATTACGGGCTTTTCTTCCTCCTTTAATCTTCTTTTAAAGTTCAAGAATTTCTAAACCATTTATATCCTATTCTGTTCCAAAGATATATTGGGGCGGGGGGGTCTTTTTCTTATAATCGATTTAGTCTCTCCAAGTTCAATATCCACAGTTAAAATTTAAGTATAAAGTTCCTTTTTGGGCTTTAATGTTTCCACTTTCTCTCTTCTCCGTCAATTATCTCCCCTCGACACTATTTAGCCGCTGTTTCCACACCGGGGTAATTTTAAAAATTCCAATTTTTTTCTTTTATACCTGTGAGTTGGCCACTCACCCGGTACCAGTACTCCATCCAAATCTTCGCTCCTGCACAATTCTTATTCCAGATGCCCCAGCTTCATGGCGGTTCACAATGGCCGCCACCCCCTGCCGTCAGATCGAAGAGTTTTCTCCGGCTTTCCGAGGAACTTGCCTGTTCCTCTTTAGCCTGCGAGATGCCTCTCCTTCTTCACTGTCCCTACAGAACAGTTCCGGTGTCAACTTGCAAAGCTTTTCTTTCGGAAACTTGACATCCGGTCTGAAGACCTCCCCGACAGCAGTTTGTCTGGATGGGTTTTCGCCAGGCTCATTAGAGCCTGGTATTTTCCCAACCAGTCTCGCCACAATGCTTCCGGATTCTCCTTTCCAGTCATTATCTGATCCAACTCTGATTCCCCCAAATTAAAACCATATTTTTTCAAGTCTTTATCATATCTTGATTGTATCTGCAGCTGTGTATACCGGTCAGTCTCAATCCCTTGTTTTTTCTAAGTCTTGTTTCTGTTTTAATTCTCCCTTCTCTGTTAAAATGTCTTTATATCTTACAATCTTGTCCACGTTAATCATATTTGGGTGTGTCAATGCTTCTATTGTTGAAAGCCACATTGGTACTTCCATATAATGTTTTTCTTTTACTCTTTCCCATACTACCAACAAACCATTCCTTACACAATGTCTCTGGAAGTATCCATGGATCCAATTTTTTCCATACCATAAGAAAGCATGCCACCCTAGTTGTAAGTCATGTCCTTCCAAAGTCAATAGTCTTGTATTTCTCAATAAGATCAATTCTTTAATCCAAGTTAACATCGCCGCTTGGTGATACAATTCCCAATTTGGTAGACCAAATCCTCCTCTAATTAAATGCTACTCCTCTTTTGTTTTGAGAAGCCAAAGTTGTATACAATGTCCCTAATTTTATTCATTCCAAAAGTGTTTATGTTGCTTTCTAATATGCACTTCTTGTAAACATATAATTTCTAATTTTAGCTTCTCTAATTTATTGAATATTTTCCTTCTCTTTATTGCAGAGTTTAATCTATTTATATTCAAATATATTATTTTAATTTCTTCTTCCATTTTTTATTTATTTATTTGTTTTGTTGATCTAGTCATTCTTATCTTCCTTAGTTCCTTAACTTCTATCGCCCTCACTCCTTCTCTTAACACTCTCTCTTCTTGTTCTTTCGTTGTCTCTCTTGGTTGTTCTTTCTTCTCCTCCTGTTGTTTATCCCCCTTTTCTTCCCTCAACCTTCCTTCCTTTTGGACATCTATGTATTGTTTATAAAATAACTCTGCTTTCTCTACTGAGTCTAATCTGTATCTTTGTTCTTCCCAGTTCACCAATATTCCTTCTGGAATCAACCATCTAAAATTTATTCCTCTCTTTATCAAACATTTTGTGAGAAATTGATATTCTTTTCTCAGATCTCTTACTCTTCTTGGAATTTGTTTCAGTGCCACTACTTCTCTCCTTTTGTGCTTTATCGTCGTGTTTCTCATCAATTGCAATATCTCTGTTCTCAGTGTTTTCTTGGTGAATCTGACATGAATTTCTCTAGGTAGATTATGTCTCATCTCATATCTTGGTCCGTGGTAAATAAAGCCCCCCTCATTTGTGATCTTGTTCAGGAGGGGGGAGCGGACCTGGCGGGTATTACGGAGACCTGGTTGGGCCAGGAGGGGGGAGTCCCCCTCGTTGAGATGTGCCCACCCGGTTTCCACGCATTCCATCAGCCGAGGACACAGGGGAGGGGCGGGGGGGTGGCGGTTGTCATTAGAGAAGGTCTTGGTCCGAGGGAGGTCACTGTTCCTCAGACGGCTGGTTGTGAGTCCCTCCTTGTGAAGTGGGGTCATGGGGTGCAGATGGGTGTGCTGGTTACGTACCTGGCTCCCTGCCACGTGACGGCAGCCCTGCCCGAGCTGCTCAACGTTATAGCCGCGGTGGCGGTTGACACCCCCAGGCTTATGGTCATGAGGGATTTTAACCTGCCATCCGTCGGTGAGGCGTCTGAGGTGGCTCGGGAGTTCATGGCTTCCATGACGGCCATGGACCTGACCCAGTTAGTTCATGGCCCTACTCACACGGGGGGAAACACGCTAGACCTGGTTTTTGTCTCTGGTCAGTGGTTGAGTGATCTTGAGATAGGGGATATAGTGATCGAGCCCTTGTCATGGTCAGATCACTCCCTCCTTCGCTTTGACCTTCGAACCGCCGCACCCCGCCGCAGGGAGGCGGAACCATTGAGGTGGTACCGCCCCAGGCGCCTGATGGATACTGATAGGTTCCAGACGGAGCTTGGGCCATTTCCTGAGGCTCTGGCACACGGCTCGACTGAGGAGCTGGTGGCCGCCTGGGATAGGGAGCTTTGGATCGGGTCGTGCCTTTGCGGCCTCTGACCCGGCGTCGATCTTGCCTGGCTCCTTGGTTCACCGAGGAGCTGAGGGAGATGAAGCACCGGAAAAGACGCCTGGAGAGTGGTTGGAGGGCCAGCCATTCTGAATCTGACCGAACACTGGTAAGGTCTCATATTAAGACCTACCTGGTGGCGATAAAAGTGGCGAAGTATAACTATTTTGCCACTCTTATTGCGTCATCAGATAATCGCCCGGCCGCCCTGTTTAGGGTGACTCACTCCCTGCTCCACCAGGAAGCGCGGGAGGACCCCTTGGAGGGTAGAGCCGAGGATTTTGTACAGTATCTGTATGATAAAATCGCTCAGATTCAGGAACACCTGGACTCTGACTGGGTAGATTCAGCGGGGAGGACAGAGGCAGGTCTTGTGAGTATTATCTAGGAAGCGTTTGATTCTGTGACGCCCGAAGACGTGGACAGGATACTGGGCAGACTGAGCGCAGCCACATGTTTATTGGACCCATGTCCCTCCTGGTTGGTGCTGGCCTCTCGGGAGGTTACACGAGGCTGGCTCCAGGGGATTATAAATGCTTCCTTGAGTGAGGGTGTCTCCAGCTGCACCGGCTGGAAGAGTTGGGGGTGGGAGGCACTGTGTTGCGGTGGTTCTCCTCCTTTCTCTCCGACCGGTCGCAGTTTGTGTTGGCAGGGAGGCAGAGGTCGACCTCAAGGCCTCTCATCTGTGGAGTGCTGCAGGGATCGGTCCTCTCGCCCCTTCTGTTCAACATTTATGTAAAGCCGCTGGGCGAGATCATCCGTGGCTTCGGGGTGAGATACCACCAGTACGCTGATGATACTCAGCTGTACATCTCCACCCCGGACCACCCCAATGATGCCCTTGAAGTGATGTCCCGGTGCCTGGAGGCCGTGCGGATCTGGATGGGGAGAAACAGACTCAGGCTCAACCCATCCAAGACCGAGTGGCTGTGGTTTCCGACATCCTGATATAGTCAGTTAGTGCCATCACTGACTATTGGGGGCGAGTCATTGGCCCCCACGGAGAGGGTTCGCAACTTGGGTGTCCTCCTGGACTCACGGCTGTCTTTAGAAGAGCACATGACGGCCGTGGCCAGGGGGACTTTTTATCAGGTCCGCCTGATTCGCCAGTTGCGTCCCTTTCTGGATCGGGACTCGTTAAACATGGTCACTCATGCTCTCGTTACTTCCCGCTTGGACTACTGCAATGCTCTCTACATGGGGCTCCCCTTGAGGAGCACCCAGAGGCTCCAGCTGGTCCAGAATGCGGCCGCGCGGGTGGTTATGGGAGCGACGTGGCGCTCCCATGTGACCCCCCTCCTGCGCGAGCTGCACTGGCTCCCGGTGGTCTTCCGGGTGCACTTCAAGGTTTTGGTTACCACCTTTAGAGCGCTCCATGGCATCGGACCGGGGTATCTACGAGACCGCCTTCTGCTACCAATAGCCTCTCACCGACCAGTACGCTCCCATAGAGAGGGGCTCCTCAGGGTGCCGTCGGCCAAACAGTGTCGACTGGCGGCCCCCAGGGGGAGAGCCTTCTCTGTGGGGGCACCTACCATCTGGAACGAGCTCCCCCCTGAGATACGGAGGATCCCGGACCTGCGCACGTTTCGCCGTGCTCTCAAAACTTTTCTATTTCAGCAAGCTGGCCTGGCCTAACTCCCCTCTTTTAAATTTTTAATTTTTTTTTAATTCGTGATTTTATAAATTGGGTGTTTTAATCTGTGTTTCGGCCGAAATATTTAATAATTTTAAGGGATTTTTAATATTTGTATTATCTGTATTTTATCTTGGCTGTTCACCGCCCTGAGTCCTTCGGGAGTAGGGTGGTATAGAAATTTGATTAATAAATAAATAAATAAATAATAAATATCTTGTGTGCACTCTGTATATCTCGTCGATTCCACTTAATATCCCTTCCTTACTTTTTTCTATTGCTTCTACTAGTATCTCTGCAATTTTCTCTGCTAAATTTTCTCCCTTTTCTTCTTCAATGTTTTGAAATCTTAGATAAAAATCAGCTTTATCCATTTCCAGGGTTATAATTGTTTTTTCCTGATTTTTATCAGTAATTGTAAGTCTATAGTCCATCTCTTCAACGTTTTTCTCCATTGCTTCTGCTTCTTCCATTTGCTGCAATCGTTGTTCATTTTTCCCTATCATTTCTTTAACTTCTTTCAATTCTCCTTCCATTTTTTCCATTCTCCCATCTACCTTGTCTAATCTTGTCTTAAGATCTTCATATATAGTCTGTAGCATGTTTTTTAATTCTATGTTTATTTTCCCTTGCTGTGGCGTGGGTTCTGTTGTTTTTTGCCTAATAGTACCAGATGCTGCAGATATTGATGGTGATGATGAATGTTGTGTTGTTTTCTTCATCTTATTTTTTTTTTCAAATCTTACTGCCCAATTTATAATCCAAATATTCAATTTCTTCAAATTCAAACTGCCCACTCAGACTCTTCAGGTTCTTGCTACCCTAATCCACATAGATTTAATTCATATAGGATTAAAAAAAGGTAGAAAGACTGTAACTGAAAAAACAACACCAAAAACAATGAAAAATCAAAAACAACCAAGATGTCCCAAAAAGATGGGGGAAAAAAGGAAAAGGAAAAGGAAAAAGATGGAAAAAAGAAAAGCAAAAGAGAGAAAAGATTTTTCAAATTTTACTACCCAGTTTTATAATCCAAATATTCAATTTCTTTAAATTCAAAATGCCCAATCAGATTCTTCAGGTTCTTGATACCCTAATTCACGTAGATTTAATCCATAAACTATACAAAAAGCCAAGAACAATCAAACAGCCCAAAAGGGCAAAAATGAAGAGAAAAAAATAAAAATTAAACAGATGGGGGGCGGGGGGAGAAAACAGCTGCGAAGAAGTGGAAGCCATTAATAAAAGCTAATTAACAAAAGCTGAAAAAGTAATGTAACAAGACAGTAAGAGCCTGATAGTACAGTGGACTAAAGCACTGTTATTAACATCTGCTGCTTGCAATTACTGCAAGTTCAAATCTCACCAGGCTCAAGGTTGACTCAGCCTTCCATCCTTTCAAAGGTAGGTAAAATGAGGACCCAGATTGTGGGGGCAATAAGCTGACTTTGTATAAATATACAAAAGTATGAAGGCTATTGCTTAACGCATTGTAAGCCACCCTGAGTCTCCGGAGAAGGGCGTCATATAAATTAAAGCAAAAAAACAAAACAAAACAAAAACAAATTGAAAGCAGATTGGGAAAAGAGGCATTTTTGCCTTAAGAACTGTAATTTGAAAATTTGAGTTTGGAGTTTTGAAGCTGGGGGTTTATTTTTTTTTTCTCTTTTAAGACTATTTCGGATTGCAGAGGAAATTAAAGAGATATATTGGATAAAGGAAAAGATGAGAAGGGAGTGACCTTGGGATGTTTTGGAAACTGGCAAGAAGATTTTGATAAGAAGTGGTCTTGTGACTTTGTAACAGAAGGGGGAAGTTATAGAAGAAAAAAGAAGAAAGAAAGTTTTTTGTTTTTTCCTTTTGCTTGATGGAGTTATAAATTTTGGAAGATTTTGGAATAGTGGTATTTTAGAATATTATTTTTTCTTTCTGGTTTTTCTCTTTTTGTGCCTTTTCCTTCTTGTAGAAATTCCCTCTTCCTGGACTTAAAAGAATTCATTGGCAGGGTTTTTGTCTTTTCTATTTTCTATTTTTTATTTTTTTGGGGAGATATATTTTTTTCATCTTTTTATTGCCTGGTTGGATATTTTGGGCAAACACCTGGGTTTTGGACTAGTGAATTTTTATTTTTGCGCTGATCTGGTTTTATCTTTTCTTTTTTTTTTCTTTCCTTTTTCTTTCTTTCTTTCTCTTTCTTTCTCTTTTTTTTCCTCTATTTTTGCCCTTTTGGGCTGTTTGATTGTTCTTGGCTTTTTGTATGGTTTATGGATCAAATCTATGTGGATTAGGGTATCAAGAACCTGAAAAGTCTGATTGGGCATTTCGAATTTAAAGAAATCGAGTATTTGGATTATAAAATTGGATAGTAAGATTTGAAAAAAAAATAAGATGAAGAAAAAAACACATCATCTATCATTTATTTTTTATTTTATTTTATTTTATTTTTAAATTTATATACCGCCCTTCTCCCTGAGGACTCAGGGCGGTGTACAGCCAGAATTAAAAAACATGAAATACAAATATTAAAAACAATTAAAATATATATAAATTTGGCCCAAAATTAAAAATACAAACCAATTAAAACATTTAAAATTTCTTCTTAAGCCAGCCCGGCTTGCTGGAAAAAGTGGGTTTTAAGGGCACGGCGGAAGGCATTAAGGTCTTGGATTCTCCTTATCTCTGGGGGCAACTGATTCCAGAGGGTAGGTGCCCCCACAGAGAAGGCCCTCCCCCTGGGGGTCACCAGCCTACATTGATTGGCTGATGGCACCCTGAGGAGGCCCTCTCTGTGGGAGCGCACGGGACGATGGGAGGTCGTCGGTAGCAGCAGGCAGTCTCGAAGATAGCTAGGCCCGATGCCATGGAGCACTTTAAAGTTGATAACCAACACCTTGAAGCGCACCCGGAAGACCACTGGGAGCCAGTGCAGCTCGTGCAGGAGCGGTGTTACATGGGAGCGCCATGCTGCTCCCATCACTACCCGCGCTGCTGCATTCTGGACCAGTTGGAGCCTCCGGGTGCTCTTCAAGGGGAGCCCCATGTAGAGAGCGTTGCAGTAGTCAAGGCGAGAGATGACAAGGGCATGAGTGACTGTGCACAGGGAATCCCGATCAAGAAAGGGCCGCAACTGGCGAATCAGGCAAACCTGACAAAAGGTCCCCCTAGTTACAGCTGTCAGATGTTCCTCCAAGGACAGCTGCATATCCAGGAGGACACCCAGATTGCGAGCCCTTTCTGTGGGGGCCAAAGACTCGCCCCCAATAGTTAGTGATGGAGTCAACTGACTATATCGGGATGCTGGGAGCCACAGCCACTCAGTCTTGGAAAGGTTGAGCTTGAGCCTGTTCCTCCCCATCCAGATCCGCACAGCCTCCAGGCACTGGGACATCACTTCAAGGGCATCGTTGGGGTGGCCTGGGGTGGAGATGTACAGCTGGGTGTCATCAGCGTACTGGTGGTATCTCACCCCGAAGCCACGGATGATCTCGCCCAGCGGCTTTACATAAATGTTGAACAGAAGGGGCGAGAGGACCGATCCCTGCAGCACTCCACAGATGAGAGGCCTTGAGGTCGACCTCTGCCTCCCTGCCAACACAAACTGCAACCGGTCGGAGAGAAAGGAGGAGAACCACCGCAACACAGTGCCTCCCACCCCCAACTCTTCCAGCCGGTGCAGCATGATACCATGGTCAATGGTATCAAAAGCCGCTGAGAGATCTAACAGGACCAGAACAGAGGAGCAGCCTCTGTCCCGAGCCCTCCAGAGATCATCAACCAACGCGACCAATGCCGTTTCCGTGCTGTGCCCAGACCTGAAACCCGACTGGAACGGATCTAGATAAGATGTTTCCTCCAAGAATTGTGGGAACTGTCGCGCGACCACACTCTCATCACCATCAATATCAACAACGCCGGGTACTACAGGGCAAAAGACAACAGAAATTGCATCACAGGAAGAGAAAGTCAACACAGAATTAAAAAATATGCTACAGACTATATATGAAGATCTTAAGACAAGATTACACAAGGTAGATGGGAGAATGGAAAAAATGGAAGGAAATATGGAAAAAACATAATCTACGAGGAAGGATGAGGAAGATCTGGCAAGGCGGTGCGAGCGCTTCATGGCTCCTCTGGTGAGCGGATTGCGAGAGCTGCGCAACTGGGGCGGAGACATGCGAAGTCGCATGGAGCTTCTCATAATGGAGATGCAGAGCCAGGTGTGCAAGGCGCTGGCCCAGGTCGACCGCGGCGCCGCTTTCACCGTGGACTGCTGGGAAAGGAAGGAAGGTGACCCAAATTCCGGGGTAGAGTGGGGACGCGTTCCTTTCTCGTGGGCCGCGCACTGCCTGGCACCTCTTGTAGGTTGGAACTAATTCGGACTACAGCTTCACCTCAATGTTGCCGGCACTCCCAAAGTGTCATCGGTCAGCGCCAGCAACTCAGATTTGGGTACCCAGCATATAAGACGTCCCCCGACTTTTGAGATGATTTTCCTGGGTTAAAAAGTCATCTTATACGCTGGAAAATACGGTATATGTAGGATTAATTATGTATAAGAAAATGTACATTTTATATTATGTGTATAAGAAATAAAACTGAAAAACTTTTCCCCAAAAAAAGAGGAGCACGTACTGGTCGATCCAGGAGGACTGCAAACTCCCTGGAAAGACTAGAAGAAGCTCCTCAAATCGGACACTGTGGGAAAGAGACCAAGAAGTCGCTAAAAAGCTGGGACGGCCATAACAGAAGAGAAAGTAAAGAGCCAGCCTGTGACATCAAGATGAGATTGACTTAACTTTATCATTTTGAAAGTTTCTCTTAAAACTACCTGGAAGATCAATAGGGTGGAGAAGAGTGGCTGAGAGTGAGGAGTGGGTGCGGGTGTGTACTCGCACCCACATCTGGAAAATTGGGGCAGCAAGAAACGCGTGACTGAGCCCATTAAACTTTCTTTTATTAAATTTTTACTGAAAAAAAAAAAAGAAAACTTGGAGACTTTAAAAACAATTGGATATTTGGACATTAAAGTTTTGAATGACTGAATGGATTACTTTTTTTTTTTTAATGAACTGTTACAATGCTGATTACTTAAACCAGGGGTGGGCAACTGTGGCCCTTTTACAACCTGTGGACTTCAACTCCCAGAATTCCTGAGACAGCCAAGCTGGCTGAGGAATTCTGGAAGTTGAAGTCCACAGGTTGTAAAAGGGCCACAGTTGCCCACCCCTGGCTTAAAGGATACTTTGTTTAAAGAAGTGAAAGTATTGGAAGTGTTGAGTTAAGGCGGAAAGTTAACCTGCAGTGCCATCTAGTGGCAGAAGAAAAAGCAAAGATACCTATATACATACATACATACATATATATATAGAACCTAACAAATACCTGACCTTGACATTTTGACTAAGATGATAATAGAACAGCTGTGGAGAGTGGAGAGATTAGACTTTAAACGTGTTTTGGAATTTTTTTTTCATATTTGCCTTGTGGACTGTAACTTTTTCTTTTCTTTTCTTTTTTTCTTTTCTGTGTTGTTTAGTTTTGCTTTGAGACCTATAAAAAAAAAAGTCTTTGGGTTTGTCTTTTTATTTTTTACTTTTGTCTCTTTTTGGTTGGAGATTTTTTTATTGAATTTAATAGAACTGGTGTGAAGTTTCCGAAAGATGCCCTAATTAATTCATGAGCCACGAGCCAAACTTCAAAAGAAATACAGTCATTTATTAGGAGCACCATTTCGGCAATATTCAGATGCAGTTGGAACTAATCCCACGTAGATTTACATTCCCCTATGACCCTCTCTCTCCCCTCCTCCCTGGCCGTGTCATAAATCACATTCTCCAATTAACCACTTTGGCTGGCTGTGAAACCCAACACTCTCCTACTGATTGCTGTGGAATATAGTTTCAGTTAGGGAAAACAATCACCTCCATCAGTTCTCCCTCCCTCCTGCTCATGGCAACTTGAAAGCTTTGCAAGTTGACATTCAGCTCCCCTCACTTCCTGAGGGCAACCTGCTCAAAGCAAAACAATTTGAGTACAGATGTAGAGTTTAAGGATGCGACCCCCCACCCGGCTTGTTTGGATTTTCCGCGTGAAATTTGGCTATAAGACCTGGGTGTTTTGACTCTTTACCCAAGATGCCTCTGATAAGGAGTAACCCTTCCACTTGATTAAATATTGGAGTTGTCTCCTGTGCCACCTCAAATTTAGGATTCGCTGCACCTCATAATGGGTCTGGCCCCCTATGACCACGGGGTCCAGGGGTTCACGGGGTCATGGCCTCAGGGTCGATCCGACCACGGGTTTTAAGAGGCTACTATGGAATACCGGGTGTATCTTCCCTAACAGTCGGGGCAACTTCAATTGCACAGTGACCGGGTTGATTATCTTTACTATGGGGAATGGTCCCATAAACTTTGGCCCCAGTTTCTTGCTAGGGAGTTTTAGCCTCAAATATTTTGTGGAGAGGTAAACTTTCTCCCCCAATTGAAATGGCCATTGGGGAGCTCGGTGTTTGCCTGTTTCTTATAGGTTTGTGCTGCTTTAGCTAGCACTTTCTTGACATTCTCCCAGGTTGCTTACAGCGTTGCCATCCAATTGGTCAAGCTGACTGAGGAGGAGCTCCCTTGGGTACTCAGGCATTGGGACGAAGTCCATGCCACTCACTACCTTGAACAGGGTTAGCCCCATGCTACTGTGAACAGCATTATTATACGCGACCTCAGCGAAAAACAGGAGGTCCGCCCAATTGGACTGCTGATAGTTCACGTAACACCTCAGGTACTGCTCTACCATGGCATTCAGTCTCTCTGCCCCCATTGGTGCTCGGATGAAAAGCCGAGCTAAGGCCCTGGGATGACCCAATGGACCATAGGAACTCCCGCCAGAACTTAGCCGTGAACTGGACCCCTCTGTCAGAGATAATTCTTCTTGGTACTCCATGCACGCGGTAGATGTGTTTCAGGAACAGTTTGGCCAACTGGTGGGCTGAGGGTAGTCCGCTGAAGGGTATGAAGTGTGCCTGTTTGGAAAATAAATCTATTACAGTCCAGATCACCGTGTTTCCCCCACTTTTCGGCAACTCCACTATAAAGTCCATTGCAATCTCCTCCCATGGTCTTGTTGGCTCTGCTACTGATTGTAGCAGTCCGGGGGGATTTCCTGGTCGCTTCTTCATTGTGGTGCAGATGGTGCAACTTTTCACATAACTGTCCATGTCTTTCTTTATGCTGGGCCACCAGAACTGCCTACGTGCTAAGTATAAATTCTTTAGAAATCCGAAGTGGCCTGCCGGTTTAACGTCATGGCGCCTCTGGAGGATCAGGGTGCGTAGGGATTCCGGGACATAGAGCTTCATCCCCTTCCATGCGAGCTCATCCCTTTTTGTCAGGATGTGTTGATTGTCTCGGAACCAGGGGTCTGCCAGCAGTTCAGTTTTGAGTTTTGCCGTTAAATCACTTGTTGGTTGGTCGTGCCGGTCGCAGTGTTATTGTCTGGTGGTTACTTGGCCCGCTATTTGGGTAGGGGGAACAATGCCATCCACTACTTGCTCCTGCTCTCATTTGTACTGAAGCATGCGGGCATCGGCTAGAAAGTTCCTCCCCCCTGGAATGTGCTTTAGCACGAAGTCGAAACAGTTGAAGTATTGAGCCCAATGGACTTGTTTAGGCGATAGTTTTCGCGGGGTCCTGAGGGCCTCCAGGTTTTTGGGTTTTTTTTGAAAAAAGTTTTTATTATTTTTCTTAAAACATAAACATAAAATACATCTTTTAAGAACGAAGCTTTGATCCGGTCATGAATAGGTACAATCGTTATCCCTCTTTATCAAGCTCTTTCCCAAATCTCCACCATTACATCTTTTAAAATAAAAACCAAAACAAATTTTTTTACCACAATTGTTATATCTTAATCTAAACATTTACCTTTCTATTATATCACCACAAATCTTAATTTCCAAATAACACAACTCAATATTTAATTACAATTATTACCCTAAATTCTATTTGTATACCCATATCCTAGGACCCATTACAATCAATCTTTAAATCCTAATCTCTTTTAACTTATATCTATATTTCTTAAACTTATCACACATTACACTCTTCATTATACACAGTCTCATTTCATTATTACAATCCAGTTTAAGTCATATTTATTTTAACTATTTGTCTCTTGATCATCTTCTTTTGGCTGTTTCCCAGCATCATCAACTATTGTTTTGGCTGTTTCCCAGCATATTCATATTGTTTGACTGTTTCCCAGAATATTCATATTATTTGGCTGTTTCCCAGCATATTCATTGTTATTTGGCTGTTTCCAGCATATTCATTAAGCATATTCTTAATTTTACTGTTTATCTCTGTGTAATCCCCTATTTTATTTTACCTTCCATCTATACATTAGTTATTCATATTTAATCATATTGTCTGTCAGGACGGCCTCCTTTCATTATCCAAGAAAGAAAAACCCCAACTCCATTTTCATAGAGAAAGGTAACTTTTACTGGATAAGAACTGACTGCAGTCAAAGAAAAGCAAGGTCTGAAACAAAGGCACGAAAATCACATATAGAAAGCATCCCCCCCCCACTGTCCATCGTAAATCATCCAATCCACAGGTTCTTCAGGGGTCATGTGGGAGCAAACTGTTAGGATATGGTGTAAACCTAACAAGTTGTCCAGGCAATATATGTGTGCTATAACTTTAAATGTATTCTGTAACCTTAAGATGTGTTCTATCACTTTAAATGGATTCTGTAACTTTAAGATGTAATGCTGAGTAATTGTACTGATGAGTCATTGTAATTGACTGCTGACTGACTGCTGATTGCAATTATCCTAATTGTACTGTTGAGTCATTGCACTGCTGACTTCTCCTCAAGAAGCCTTCCCTGGACCCGGCAGTATTGGCTAATTATCGTCCAGTCTCCAACCTCCGCTTCGTTGCGAAGGTTGTTGAGAGTGTGGTTGCACGACAGCTTCCCCAGTACCTGGATGAATCGTCGTATCTAGATCCGTTCCAGTCGGGTTTCAGGCCTGGGTACAGCACGGAAACGGCATTGGTCGCGTTGGTTGATGATCTCTGGAGGGCTCGGGACAGGGGTTGCTCCTCTGTCTTGGTCCTGTTAGATCTCTCAGCGGCTTTTGATACCATCGACCATGGTATCATGCTGCACTGGTTGGAAGAGTTGGGGGTGGGAGGCACCGTATTACGGTGGTTCTCCTCCTTTCTCTCCAACCGGTCGCAGTCTGTGTTGACAGGGGGGCAGAGATCGACCCCAAGGCCCCTCATATGTGGGGTGCCGCAGGGATCGGTCCTCTCGCCCCTTTTGTTCAACATTTATGTAAAGCCGCTGGGCGAGATCATCCGTGGTTTCGGGGTGAAGTACCACCAGTACGCTGACGACACCCAGCTGTACATCTCCACCCCGGACCACCCCAACGATGCCCTTGAAGTGATGTCCCGGTGCCTGGAGGCCGTACGGATCTGGATGGGGAGGAACAGGCTCAGGCTCAACCCATCCAAGACTGAGTGGCTGTGGTTTCCGACGTCCCGATATAGTCAGCTGGTGCCATCGCTGACTATTGGGGGCGAATCATTGGCCCCCACGGAAAGGGCTCGCAACTTGGGCGTCCTCCTGGATTCACGGCTGTCTCTAGAAGAGCACCTGACGGCCGTGGCCGGGAGGATTTTTCATCAGGTTCGCCTGATTCGCCAGTTGCGTCCCTTTCTAGATCGGGACTCTCTACACACGGTCACTCATGCCCTCGTCACCTCTCGTCTGGACTATTGTAACGCTCTCTACATGGGGCTCCCCTTGAGGTACACTCGGAGGCTCCAACTGGCGCAGAGTGCGACCGCGCGGGTGGTTATGGGAGCAACATGGAGCTCCCATATAACACCTCTCCTGCGCGAGCTGCACTGGCTCCCGGTGGTCTTCCGAGTGCGCTTCAAGGTTTTGGTTACCACCTTTAAAGCTTTCCATGGCTTAGGACCTGGTTATCTACGGGACCGCCTACTACCACCAATAGCCTCCCACCGGCCAGTACGCTCCCATAGAGAGGGGCTCCTCCGGGTGCCGTCGGCCAAACAATGTCGACTGGCGGCCCCTAGGGGGAGAGCCTTCTCTGTGGGGGCACCTACGATCTGGAACGAGCTCCCCCCGGAGATACGGAGGATCCCGGACCTGCGCACCTTCCGCCGTGCGCTTAAAACGTTTTTATTCCATCAAGCTGGCCTGGCCTAAATCTTCTCCTTTTTAAAATTTTTAAATTTTAAATTTAAATTTTAAACATGAATTTGATATTATGGGATATTTTTAAAATTTAGCCAAACTGTTTAATCTGTTTTAACCTATTTTAAATTTTGTATTTTCTGTGTTTTTATCTTTTGGCTGTTCACCGCCCTGAGTCCTTCGGGAGAAGGGCGGTATAGAAATCTAATAAAACAAAACAACAATAAAACAACTTATCTTAAGTGGATAATTACTAGTGTAAACTGTATATAAGGAGAGAGCCGAGCTATAGTCATTGTTGGTCAGAATTGCTTGACTTGCTGGTTAGAACTGTTACTGTCGTGTGAAGAAGTGGATGGATATGCTACCATCGTGATTTGTTACCAGTGTTGAATTGCTGTTTATTACCTACTGCTGTTTGTATGGTAAGAAGATATCTCTAACTATGGACTGATTTGAATGGCTAAAGACTTGGATTGACTAAAAGACTATGCAATTGTTTTTCACTACAAAGTAAAAGCTTTGTTAAACCAGTTTGTATGTATTGTATTCATTGCTCTCAGTACCGTTTCTCTGTGCACTTACTCTGCTGGTTGGTAACACAACAATATCCTTAACACAAACATCTGGCAGTGTCATCCTCTATGCCACGACCATTGACCTGGAGACGTTATCAGCCAGCTTCAAAGAAAACCCCTGCAGGAAAGTTTTACTTTCGTTTCTCCTCCAGCTCGCTTCCCCCCTCCCAAGAATTCCAATAGCTCCCCCCCTCCCCCCGTTTCATGGCAGCCGAGCAAGTAAGCAATGAGCAAGAAAGCGGAGGCTGACATTGTCATTCTCAGCTTTATCTCCAATTTAACATTGAGACTTAATTGTTACATCAAACACATCCCCATATAAATCAATAAAATTTCTTGGATTCTTCTCTTATTCATATACATTCTTATTTATCAATACAATCCAACTTTACTTTATTTTAATCACATTGTTTTATTTGCCACCCTTATACATCTTTAAATACTTCCTTTTTATAATTAATATTCATCTAAACATTACATTTTCATTTTTAATCAAACTATTTTTATATTCTTTTTCCCCAACCGTGTATATTTTATTTCTTCATTTCCTTGTCTATCAACATATATTCCATTTCAAATTCAGTGTTCTCAAGTTTAATTCTCCATAAGTCATTTTAGTTCTTTTTGTTACTTCTATTCCGTGCAAAATACATCAGCTTTCCTTCTTTTGTTCCTGCGCCATTTTCTTTTGTTCCTGCGGAAATTAGTAACAGTTGTAAAAGTTCCGTTTTATTTCCTCTTTCTTTCACCCGAAGAAGCCATCTGTAGACAAAGAAAAAACCTCCAACACCAAAATCCCACGGCTATTATTTGTAATTTCAGAGTGTTCCAAAGCAAACAGCAAGTTACAGTGTTTCTTTTTAAAGCAGAAGGTGTATCTCTGCAATCCACACTTTCCCTTAGTCAGGCCAGTATCCATTTTGTTGCAATTATATGACAGTCCAATTTGACTCTCTTCTTGTCTTGAATTTTAAAAGTGTTGAATCCCTGTCTTTTTCTTTTTTCTTTTTCCAAAGTCCAATTCTAATTTGATTTTTTTTCCCAGTCTATTCAGCATGCCTCAATGTTTAATTGTTCCAGTTAAATCTATCCCAAAATAAATTCCCTAGCTGGTCTTTCCCTCCTGAAGTTATTTTTCAAAATCTTCTATGCCCCTCAAATCCACAGCCGCTGTTTTAAGGCTAGGGGTCTTACAAGTAACAATCATTGCTCTAGCTTCGTTCTTTTCTCTTTCCTCCTGCTCATCACTTAGTTCGGTTTGTCCCAGCTTCGTGGCAGCCACCATGGCTGCTGCCCCCCACCGCTGACTCACAGAGAGTTCCCTCTGACGTCCAAGGAACTTGCCTGTTCCTCTTGGTCGCCCGAGGTGCCTCTCTTCCTACCCCGTCCCTGCAGGATGGTTCTGGTCCGAAGTCCCATCAGCAGTGGTTCGGCAGTCGGGTTTTTCGCGGGACTCCTCAGAGCCCACTATTTCCCCAACTGTCTCGCTGCAACGTCATACCGGAAGTCCTGAGGGCCTCCAGGTTTTTGTGGTCAGTCCAGACTTCGAACGGTGTTTGGCCCCCTTCCAGCAGGTGTTGCCAGGTTAGCAGTGCCCATCTCACCACGAACGCCTCCTTTTCCCATGCTGCCCATCGTCTCTCTGTGTCTGTGAGCTTGTGGGAGGTGTAGGCACAGGGTTGTAGATTTCCTTGACTATTTCTTTGGAGTAGCACTGCTCCAACTGCCATATCGCTGGCGTCTGCTTGGATGACGAAGGGTTGTTCGGGGTCAGGATGCTTCAACACCGGTTCCTTCGCAAACATTTCTTTTAGTGTTTCAAATGCCTCTTGGCAGGTTAGGTCCCACTGTAGAGGTTGTCCCTGGGCTCCCTGTCTTTAGGAGGGCTGTCATGGGTTTGGCAATCTTTGCAAAAGGAGGGGATGAATTGCCTGTAGAAGTTTGCGAACCGTAGGAAGCTTTGTAGCTGTCTACAGGTGCGAGGGGGTTGCCAGCCTAGGACGGCTTGCACTTTGGCTGGATCCATCTCTATTCCCTCATTTGACACTCGATAACCCAGGTAGTCTAGCCGTGCACGGTGGAATTCGCATTTTGACAGCTTGACATACAGGTTGGCTGCCAGAAGTTTTTCCAGTACCTGGCGGACAAGGGGTATGTGGTCGCCCATGGT
The DNA here is from genome assembly GCA_022577455.1 of Arizona elegans. NCBI lineage: Eukaryota > Metazoa > Chordata > Lepidosauria > Squamata > Colubridae > Arizona > Arizona elegans. The sequence continues at coordinate 32,839,904 of JAKOOJ010000010.1, read as the reverse complement.
CTCGGTGTAAATGAGGATATCATCTAGGTAGACGAGAACCCCCTTGTAGAGGTGCTCATGCAGCACCTCATTTATTAATTGCATGAACACTGCTGGGGCTCCCTGCAGTCCAAAAGGCATCACTTTGAATTGGAAGCTCCCTAGGGGGCAGTTGAACACTGTTTTCCACTCGTCTCCCTCCCTGATGCGTAGTCGGTAGTATGCTTCTCTGAGGTCTAGTTTGGTGAAGACTTTTCCTTTGGCCAGGTGAGATAGCATGTCCTTCATGAGGGGGAGGGGATATAGGTTGTGTACACACACTGCATTGAAATCTCGAAAGTCCACACACAATCTCATAGTTCCATCTTTTTTTTTCTTTGAAGAGGACTGGCGCCGCGACCCGTGGTTTGGCTGGCTCGATGAACCCCCTTTCTAGGTTTTTGTCTATGTAATTGTGCATTTCTTGCATTTCCCGGGGTATCATGGCATACAGTTTGGGCTTGGGTAGTTTTACCCTGGGGATGATTTCGATGGCACAATCTGCCTCACGGTGGGGAGGCAGGACGTTGCACTTGGCCTCGCTGAATACTTCTGCAAGGTCCTGATATTCCCTCAGGGTCTGTTCGGTCTCTGGGGTTTTGTCGGATGTGGCTGCCAGTTGTTCTGGTGTGCTCTTTTGGAGGGTTCCCTGCATGGGCGGTGTTTCTGCTTGCTGGTGTGGGAGGGGTTGGGGCCCCCTTGCTATTCTCAGTCTGCAGGTACCCCCTTGCCACTAGATGGTTGGTCCCCACTTGTCTAGCCAGGAGAGTCCCAGTATGACTGGATCTGTCATTTTGGGGGCTATTATGAATCGAATTACTTCCCAGTGATCTGCTAGCTCTAGCCTCACTGGTTCGGTCAGGTGAGTGGCATAGGCTCCCCCCATTAGAGACCCATCGACCTGTTCGAACCGGATTGGGTGGTTCAGTCTTTTTGCTCTGATCCCAAGTTTCAGGACTGTGATTAGGTTAATCAAGCATCTAGTGCAGCCTGAGACTGTCAGGGCTTGAAAAGCCCCCTGGGTCCCCGTTTTTGGGGCTGTGAGGCATATTGGGAAAACGAAAGGGTGGACTGGTCCCCTCACCATTGGGTCATTTTCGCCCTCGTCCTCGCTGTCATAGGATTCTGGCGACTGGTCATTGTTGCCTGGAGGGCCCTCTGGGATGTGTTGGTGGCCCATTTGGAGCCTCGTTCCAGTTGTGCCCTGGGTGGTGGCTCTGGCCTAGGCCTCGGGGCTAGGGTCGTGCATGCAGATGCCATGTGGCCCTTCCCCCCACATCTGTAGCACTTCAGAAGACTTCGTGGGAGGGCTGGTTTCGGGGTCTGCCGTGGTGCTGTGGTTCCCCATTGGCTGGGCGGTTTCAGGTCGGGTTGCCCCCTCTCTTTCGTGTCTGGTTGCTTTCTCATGTTGGCGCGCAATCCACTGTTGACTTTTATTGCTACTTGGAACAACTCAGAGATCTGGTTTGGGATGTCCCAGTAAGCGGTTACCTGGGCAATTTGCTTGTCCAGGCTTGTTCTGAAAAAGTGCACTAGCAACCGCTCTGGCAAAGGGGGTAGCCTCCCAATGACTCTCCTAAATTCACGGATGTGCTCTTTAATGGGATGGCCCCTCTGCTTTAGATAACTGAGCTCATCTTCTGCATACAGGTCTTCCTCCGCCTCCTCGAATCTGGCCTCTAGCAGTCGTAGGAAGTCATCTACATCTTGCAGCTGGGGGGCTCTCCTCTTGTGGAGGGCTGCTAGCCATTCCCTTGCTTCCCCCTCTAGCCCCTCTGCGATGGTATTCACCATGGCTCTGTGGGATGGGTAGAGGTGTCCATAACATTCTAGGTGGATCTCAGCTGAGCCAAGGAATAGAGCTAGCTGGTCTGAGTCCCCATCAAACTTTCCTCTGAACTGGGGCAGTTCATTCAGCACTGCTCCTCTATCCCCCTGTTGGCCTCTGTATGCTTGCATTTGATGTACCTGGCCCTCTTCCTCAGCTCTAGTTTGGAGGGAGAGAGGGGTTTGTCTGCCCTGGGCAGCCTGCCTGCTCCGTGGGAAAGACACTGGTTGTGGCTTCCTTCTGATGGGTGGAGAAGGGGGGCTGTGTTCTTTTCGGCTTCTCCTCACTTCAAATGGATCCACTGCTCCTCCCCTCTCCTTTGGCCTGTGTGATGGCCCCTCATCGGGAAGGGTGGCCCGGTGAAATTCCTCCCTTGACTGCTCTCTGGAACTCCCCAGGGGTTTTGGGAGCCTGGCTTGTTTCCAGTCCAGCCTCCGCTCCACTCTTCCCAGCTCGCTCAGGGGCATCCCCTTTTTCCAGGCATTGGGGTGGGGGAACTCAACCTCAGCTGCTTTAGGGATTAACTCCCACCAATACTCATCTCTTCTTGCTTCCGCTGCTGGAGCAGGCACCTCAGCTTTGATGTCTGAGGGAGGCTGCACTCTGGCTGCAATCAGGCTCTCTTCAGATAGCCTGTCTTCAGCCATGGTTGCCTGATTTTCCCTCCCAGCACCCCAGATATCGGGGAGCGATTGGAGAGTTCAGGATTCAGGAAACCTGGTAATCTTGATAGATTTTAAAAGTTAGTTCTAACCGTCTGTGAAGTTTCTGAAAGATACCCTAATTAATTAATGAGCCACGTGCCAAACCTCAAAAGAAATATAGTCATTTATTAGGAGCACCATTTCGGCAATATTCGGATGCAGTTAGAACTAATCCCACGTAGATTTATGTTCCCCTATGACCCTCTCTCTCCCCTCCTCCCTGGCCGTGTCATAAATCACATTCTCCAATTAACCACTTTGGCTGGCTGTGAAACCCAACACTCTCCTACTGATTGCTGTGGAATGTAGTTTCAGTTAGGGAAATCAATCAGCTCCATCAGTTCTCCCTCCCTCCTGCTCATGGCAACTTGAAAGCTTTGCAAATTGACAACTGGTTTTTTAAAGTATTATTTTCCTGTGGATTGAGACTTGAAGAGTCATAAGAAACCTTTGCCTTTCTTAACTTTCATTTTCTTTTTAGTCTTTACCAAACTGATCCTTTCATGGACTCTTGTTTTAGATTTAGATTTTAAAATTCTACTTTTTATTTTTTTTCCCTTTGAAACAGTTGGATTACAACTTTTTCTTCCCCCCCTTCTTCTAGCTTGTTTTTTTTTCTTTTTTTCCTTCCTTCTTTATATTTTTGAAGGGAAGGAATGATTTGAGATTTTTTACTTTTGCCCCCCTAATTTTATGCCTACTAATTCAATTATTGAATTAGACATTTGGATTATAATTAAACCATAAGTGGATTATCAATTATTTACATTAAGTTTTTGGAGAAGTGGAAATGAAGAAATTTACGCAGCCAGCACCAAGTCCCGCAGCAGCAGAAATGCAGAAAATGTCCGAGGTGATGGAGTTATGTAAATTATGCAATCACTCCACGATGATATCAAACAGGAACTACAAGAAATGAAAGAGATAATGGGGAAGAATGAGGAGAGAATTCAGAAAGTAGAAGAAAAAGTGGAAATGACAGAGAAAAAAGTTGAAAATTTGGTTTCTGTAGACAAATCTCAAGAAAGAACAATTATTCTGCTGGAAATGGAACGTTCTGAATTTTACTTAAGATTCCAAAATATAGAAGAAGAAAAAGGAGAAAATCTACCAGAAATAATTGCAGAGATTTTGGCTGAAGCCTTGGAACAACCCAAGGAAAAGATTTTAAATGAGATTGATGAAGCCTTTAGAATATACACTAGATATGCAATAAGGAATAAATTACCAAGGGAAGTACATGTAAGATTCACAAAGAGAGCGATGAAAACAGAGATACCATATTTTTCGGAGTATAAGATGTACCTTTTTCCCCCCTAAAAGGGGGTGAAAATTTAGGTATGTCTTATACACCGAATGTAGCCCCGCCCACCCACTGGCCCCCACTGTTTGGCCTCTGCCTTGCAGCAGTTACCTCCTTGCAAGCAAACAGCAAGAAAAAACAGCTCCTTTCAGCTTCAGCACAGCTTAATTAGCACAAATTGATTGGATCAGCCTCCCGACTCTCAGCTGATTTGTTCTCAGCTGTTTTGCGCAGGGCTCTGCTGCTTGCTGCAAAGACATAAATTGCTGGAGCAGATTTTTTTTCCCCTTGTGCTAATCAAGCTATGCTGAAAACGAAAATGAAAGTAAAGCAGGCTGTTTGCTGTTTGCTGCAAGGTCTCAAAATTAGGCAGAGGCAGAGGCAGAGGGAGATTTCTTTTTCTTCTTTTTCCTCACTAAAAAAGGTAGGTGCAAACAATGGGAAATTTAGGGCAAAAGAGGAGAGTTCAAGATTTTAAAACACAAAAGAAAAAAAGGAGAAAGAAAAAGGCAAAAATAAAAATGGGAAGGGAGAAAAAGAAATGAAAGAGAAAGATGTTAGAATTGAAATATGAATAGTAGTAAGAAATAAATGGGAAATCATGATTGTAAAAATGAAATGAATAATAATTGGAATATTTGTCTTTGTATCTTTGAAATCTAGATAATGATAAGTTTTTATTTTTTTATTTTTTTAGAAATATGAATAAGTATAAACTGTAACAATTGAAATATCTTTAATGGTACATGGTGGTGAAAGTAAAAAGGATTAAGTTGTAGGTTGGATAACAGCTAGAACATTTTTAAATTTAATTAGGGAAATTGTAACGATTGAAATATTTTTAATTATATATTGTGATGAAAGTAGAAATGATTAAGTTGTGATTTGGAGGATTATATGGGCAAAACTATTTGGGTTATTGGGAGAGTTTAAGATGAGAAAATGAGTAACATAAGGGGAAAGCTCTATTTAACTAGGGAATTGTAATCATTGAGACACTATTAATTGTATATTGTGTTGAAAGCAGAAATGGTTAAGTTGTGGTTTGGAGGAATATATGGGGAAAATTATTTGGTTTATTATTATTGGTAAATATAATTGATTTGTAAGAAATTGGATTGCATGGAAATAATTGGAATATTCATGTTCATATTGATTAATATACAAAAAAGATAGTTATATAACTAATTGATTTATATTAAAATGTTGAATTTTATTAAACAACTGTAATATTACATAATTAAGCAATGTGAGGATGGATATAAAAATAGATGACAATGGGAAGGGGTATAATATAGAATAGAAGGGAAAAATTGAATTTGATTAAGATTAGAGATGAGGATGAAGGGTAATATTGGTTTTTTTAAAAATAGATGAGGAATAAATGTGGCAAAAAGGAAATATAGAAATTGTAAATTTAATTGAAATGACTAAACACTGTTTAAATTTGTGAACCGGCCAAATACTCTGTTCAAAGAAAATACATTGTATGTTTGTATGTGTGTTTGTCTAAAAAATAAAAAAAAACTTTTTATAAAAAAAACAAAACAAAAAAAGTAGGTGCGTCTTATACTCCGGTGCATCTTATACTCCAAAAAATACAGTACTTCAAGCAGCAAAGATTACAGCATTGAAACACAAAGATAAAGAACTTGTGGTTCTACGACACATACCCAGAAGAGTTAGAGATTTGAGGAGAGAATATCAATTCTTAACAAGATTTTTAATATCTAAAGAAGTGAGTTTTAGATGGTTAATACCTGAAGGGATCGTGGTGACATGGCAAGAACAAAGACACAGACTTGATTCAATTGAGAAAGCGAAATTATTTTATCAACAATTTTGTGGACCAATGGAAGAAGATTTGGGAGCTGTAGGCATTGCAAAAGAGAAAGATGAAGAAAAGGATAAAGAGGAAAAAGCTCAAGAGGAAAGGGCTCGGAGAGAAGGGGCGAGAGCCAAAGATCCAATCAAACAAAGAGAGACTAGGGCAATGAAATTAAAACCTAGTAATAAGTAAATATGGAAGAAGAAATAAAAGCAATATCTTTAAATGTAAATGGACTAAATGCGGCGATAAAAAGAAACAGATTATTGACTAAATTAAATACTCTGAAGATGGACATTATATGTTTACAAGAAGTTCATATTAGAAAACAACACATAAAACTACTACAATACCCAAAACTAGGAGTTTTATTTACATCACTGATACAACAAAGTAAAAGAGGTGTAGCATTATATATTAAAGAAAAAATAGAACCTAAATCAATTTTTGAAGATGAGGAAGGCAGGATTTTGATGGTGGAAATAAAAATGAACTTTAAACAAATACTCTTGATAGCATTGTATGCACCAAATGAAAAACAGGAAGAATTTTATCATCGATTGTGCAGGAAAATTATAGCATTGAACTATGAAAGTGTATGTATAATGGGTGATTTTAATGCCGTTACAGACCCAGATTTGGATTATAAAACTTTGAAGATAAATAAAAAATCTAGAAGGACATTACCAAAATCCTTTTTTACAATGATAGAAGAATTAAGTACCCAAGATATTTGGAGACAAAAACATGTGAAGGAGAGTCAATATACTTTTTATTCAAATAGACACCTATCATGGTATGGATGTCAACTGGACTTATAGAAGAGGTGCAAGAAGTGAATATTGGTTCAAATATTTGGGCAGACCATAGTCCGATGGCAATAGTATGGAAAGGGCAAAAGAAAAAAGACAAGATGGACTTTGAATACAACAATATTAAATGAAAAAGGATTCCAGAAATTTGTGGAAAAGGAATTGGAATTTTTTAAAAAATTAAATAAAAAGGAGGATACATCACTTCAAAATGTATGGGATACAATGAAAGCATACATTAGAGGACTGGCAATAACATACTTGGGGAAAAAGAACAAAAAGAAATGGCAGAAACAAGTAAGATTGGAAGAAGAGTATAAAAACCTGGAAAAAGAGTTCCAGAAAGATGTTCAAAATAAAAAAATTAAGGAATTGATGGAATTGAAGAAGCATGAAATAACCTTAAATGAACAAGAATCACTAGCAAATCAATTGAGAGCATCGAAAAAGAATTTTTTTGGAAATGCAAATAAACAAGGAAGATGGCTAGTGTATAAACTAAGAAAAGAAAAGGAGAAAAAAGTTATAAAATATCTACAAGATGAAGAAGGGAAATTACAATATAGAACTGAGGAAAAAAAATAAAGTAATCCAAGAATATTATGAAAAACTTTATTCTCAAGAGAAGATCCCTGAGGAGGAGATACAAAACTACCTGGAAAAATCAGATTTAATTAAAATATCAGAACAATTTAAAGGAATGTTAGATGAAAGAATAACAATGATGGAATTAACAGAAGCACTAAAAAGACAAAAGAGTGGAAAAGCACCTGGACCAGATGGTTTACCAGCTGAGTTGTATAAAACATTGGAAGAAGTGATTAGTAATGTAATGTTGGATTTATTTAATGAATTATTATTGGAGGCTAAAATGCCAGATTCATGGAAAGAGGCATATGTGACACTCATACCTAAAGAAGATACAGATTTACAATTGATTAAAAATTATAGACCAATTTCATTATTAAATGTAGATTATAAGATTTTTGCTTCAATAATGGCAAATAGGTTGAAAAAACCGTTAAATGAATATATCCACAGTGATCAAAATGGTTTCTTACCAAAAAGACAAATTAGAGATAATATGAGGATGATTTTGAATACCTTGGAATATTATGAGACTCACCCAGAAAAACAAATGGTGTTGATGTTCCTGGATGCACAGAAAGCCTTTGATATTGTGAACTGGCAGTTTATGATAAAGCAATTACAGAGAATGGATTTTGGGGAGAGATTTATAAATACCATAAAAACAATCTACGACAGACAATTTGCCAAGATAATGATGAATGGAGAAATGACAGGAAAGATTAAGAGGATGCCCTCTATCACCATTGCTGTTTATTTTGACTCTAGAAGTTTTAAACAGGAACATTAGACGGAGTTATGAGATAAAAGGGATGAAAGTCAAAAAAGAGGAGTACAAACTACAAGCGTTTGCCGATGAGTTCGTTTTCATTATAGAGGAACCGTAAATAACAGGCCCTAAGTTACTAGAACAGATAGAAGGATATGGAAAAGTATCCGGTTTGAAAATAAACAAAGACAAAACAAAAATTTTGGTGAAGAATACAACAGAAAAACAAAATAGAGAGATAAAAGAAAACTTAGATATACAAGTGGTGAAAAAAGTTAAATATTTGGGAGTATACTTAACTTCAAAATGTGCTACAATAAAAGAAGAAAACTACTACAAGTTAAAGCAACAAATTGAAAAAGACTTGGAAAAATGGAAGAACCTTCAACTATCACTTATGGGTCGGATTGCATTGATAAAGATGAACATATTACCAAGATTATTATTTTTATTCCAAACTGCCAATAAAAATTGAAAAGACTTACTTTCAATATCTTAATAAGATCATGAGGAAATTTATATGGCAAGGGAAAAAAGTAAGACTAAGTTTAAGAATGTTGCAAGACACGAGACTACGAGGGGGATTTGGTTTACCAAATTGGGAATTATATTATCAAGCAGCAGCATTGACATGGTTGAAGGGATGGATTGAACTAAGAAATACAAGGTTGCTAACACTGGAAGGGCATGATTTACAACTGGGATGGCATGCTTTTTTATGGTATGGTAGAAGTAAGATACATACATACTTTCATAGATATTATATAAGAAATGCATTGTTACTGGTATGGGAGAAGGTTAGAGATAAATTTTATGTGAAAATACCAACATGGTTATCAATAACAGAAGCTTTAACACACCCAAATGTTTTTAATTTTGGAAATATTGTTAGATATTATGAGTTACTAACGGATAAGGGGGAATTGAAAGAGAAACGAGAATTGGAAGAACAGGGAATTGAAATAGATTGGTATATGTAAATGCAGATAAGATCAAGATATGAAAAAGATGCTAAATTATATGGTTTTTATATGGAAAAGACTGAACTGGATAAGATACTCGTGGGAACAGAGGAAAATTTAATTTTAAAAAATTATAATTTCTTGCTGTACATTGAATTGGAGGAGGAGCAAGTAAAAGAAACAATGATAGCCTGGGGTAGAAATTTTGGTTTATTTTATTTATTTATTTGTTTTAATTTCTATACCGCCCTTCTCCAATATAGGACTCAGGGCGGTGCACAGCGAAAGTAAAAAACCAGACATAGAAAAATTAAAAACTGATTAAAATAATTAGATAATTTGGCCATAATTAAAAACAATTCCAATTTAAAATAGTTTAAAAATTTGACTCAAGCCAGCCCAGCTAGTTGGAATAAATGGGTTTTCAGGGCCCGACGAAAAATCCGGAGGTCTGTTATTGTACGTAACTCTGGGGGAGGTTGTTCCAAAGGGTGGGCGCCGCCACAGAGAAGGCTCTCCCCCTGGGGGTCGCCAGCCGACATTGTCTGGCGGACGGCACCCTGAGGAGGCCCACTCTGTGCGAGCGTACTGGCCGGTGGGAGGCTATTGGTGGCAGAAGGTGGTCTCGTAAATACCCCGGCCCTAAGCCATGGAGCGCTTTAAAGGTGGTCACCAACACCTTGAAGCGCACCCGGAAGACCACCGGGAGCCAGTGCAGCTCGCGCAGGAGAGGTGTCACATGGGAGCGCCTCGTCGCCCCCATAATCCCCCGCACGGCCGCATTCTGGACCAGCTGGAGCCTCCGGGTGCACCCCAGGGGGAGCCCCATGTAGAGAGCGTTACAGTAGTCCAGGCGGGAAGTGACGAGTGCTTGAGTGACTGTGCGTAGGGAGTCCCGATCTAGAAAGGGGCGTAACTGGCGTATCAGGCGAACCTGATAAAAAGCCCCCCTGGCCATGGCCGTCAAATGATCTTCCAAAGACAGCCGTGCGTCCAGGAGGACGCCCAAGTTATGAGCCCTCTCCGTGGGGGCGAGTGATTCACCCCCAATAGCCAGCGATGGCATCAGCTGGCTATATCGGGACGCCGGAAGCTACAGCCACTCGGTCTTGGAGGGGTTGAGTCGGAGCCTGTTTCTCCCCATCCAGGCCCGCACGGCCTCCAGACACTGGGACATCACTTCAAGGGCATCATTGGGGTGGCCTGGGGTGGAGATGTACAGCTGGGTGTCATCAGCGTACTGATGGAACTCCACCCCAAAGCCACGGATGATCTCACCCAGCGGCTTTACATAAATGTTGAACAGAAGGGGCGAAAGGACCGACCCTTGTGGCACCCCACAAGCAAGGTGCCTCGGGGTCGACCGTTGCCCCCCTGTCAACACAGATTGCGACCGGTCAGAGAGGTAGGAGGAGAACCACCGCAGCACGGTGCCTCCCACCCCCAACCCCGCCAACCGGTGCAACATGATACCATGGTCGATGGTATCAAAAGCCGCTGAGAGGTCTAACAGGACCAGGATAGAGGAACAACCCCTATCCCGGGCCCTCCAGAGATCATCCACCAATGCGACCAATGCCGTTTCAGTGCTGTGCCCAGGCCGGAAGCCGGACTGGAGCGGGTCTAGATAGACAGCTTCATCCAGGTACCGGGGAAGCTGTTGCACCACCACACTCTCAACAACCTTCGCAATGAAGCGAAGGTTGGAGACTGGACGATAGTTAGCCAAAACAGCCGGATCCAGAGAGGGCTTCTTGAGGAGGGGCCTCACAACCGCTTCTTTCAAAGCGGCCGGCAGGACCCCCTCACTCAAAGAAGCGTTAACAATCTTCTGGAGCCAGCCTCGTGTCACCTCCCGGGAAGCCAGTACTAACCAGGAGGGACACGGGTCCAATAAACATGTGGTCGCGTTCAGCCGTCCCAGGACCCTGTCCATGTCCTCGGGAGCCACAGGATTGAACTCCCCCCAGGTAACACTCTCAAGACCTGCCTCAGTCATCCCGTCCGGACATAGTCAGAGGCCAGCCCTTCCCGAATCTGAGCGATTTTGTCATACAGATACTGCACAAAATCCTCAGCACGGCCCTGCAAGGGGTCATCCCGCACCTCCAGATGAAGGAGGGAGCGGGTCACCCTAAACAGGGCGGCTGGGCGATTATCTGATGACGCGATAAGAGCGGCAAAATAGCTCGTTTTCGCCGCTTTTATCGCCACTAGGTAGGTCTTAATATGAGACCTCACCAGTGTTCGGTCAGATTCGGAGCGGCTGGTCCTCCAACTACTCTCCAGGCGTCTTTTCCGGCGCTTCATCTCCCTAAGCTCCTCGGAGAACCAAGGGGCTAGGTGAGTTCGGTGCCGGGTCAGAGGCCGCAAAGGCACGACTCGGTCCAAGGCCCCGGCAGCCGCACTATCCCAGGCGGCCACCAGGTCTTCAGCCGAGTCATGAGCCAGAGTCTCAGGAAATGGCCCAAGCTCCGTCTGGAACCTATCAGGGTCCATCAGGCGCCTGGGGCAGAACCACCTGGTCGGTCCCGCCTCCCTGCGGCGGGGTGCAGCGGTCAGAAAGTCCAGTCGAAGGAGCGAGTGGTCAGACCATGACAAGGGTTCGATGGCTATATCCCCTATATCAAGGCCACTCAACCACTGACCAGAGACAAAAACTAAGTCCAGAGTGTGTCCCCCCGTGTGAGTGGAGTCATGAATTAACTGAGTAAGGTCCATGGCCGTCATGGAAGCCATGAACTCCCGAGCCACCTCAGACGTTTCACCGATAGATGGGAGGTTGAAATCCCCCATGATGACAAGTCTGGGGGTGTCCACCGCCACCTCGGCTATAACGTTAAGCAGCTCAGGCAGGGCCGTCGCCACGTGGCAGGGAGCCAGGTACGTGACCAACAAGCCCATCTGTACTCCACGACCCCACTTCACAAAGAGGGACTCACATCCGGCTATCTGTGGAACAGTGGTCTCCCTTGGATCCAGACCTTCCTTTATAATAACCGCCACCCCCCCCGCCCCTGCCCTGAGCCCTCGGCTGATGAAATGCGCGGAAACCTGGTGGGCACATATCCACGAGGGGGACTCCCCCCTCCTGGCCCAACCAGGTCTCCGTAATACCCGCCAGGTCCGCCTCCCCCTCCTGAATAAGATCGTGGATGAGGGGGGCTTTATTAACAACGGACCTGGCGTTGCATAACATCAGCCGAAGGCTCTGGCCCTGAGAATCTGGACAACCTGGGGAACAAGAAAAGCATTGGGGACCGGAGTGCGCAATCGCTCTGAGATAACGAGTGCGCATTCCCCGAACATGATATGGTCCCCAGCTTCCGCCATATCTGCCCCTTCCACTCACTATGCTGATGGAACAGCCCTCTTCAAATCGAACTCCACCCCCCTCCCCGACCTCCGGTTCTATGTCCCTAATGTCGTGGCCCTTCGCTAAGGCTGGTTATCCATGTTAGATGTTTTTGTGCCAGCCATGGCAGTTTCTTAAAAGGCCACCAGATGGGAGCAAAGAGGCACCTTTGATCCCACTGGTGGGTCAAGGGGCTCCGGCCCCTGCAGCCCCATTGGGGAGAGTTAATGGCCCTCTGGCCCCCTCACACCCATTGGTAAGGGAGGGGTCAGGGCCCCCCATAAGAACCCCTGCGCAGGGGCTGCCCTCTGGCTTTTTTGTTCTAGCTCCCTTCGGGACTAATCCATGGGCTCAATCCAGGCATGGATGTCTCCATGCCAGGGAACTTATTTTCTCTGCTTTATCCTTAAATAAAGCTTCAACTGATTGCATCCCTGCGCGCTGCCTCTTTCTTGAAAGCGCCTCAACGAACCATTGACCTTGTGAGGGCTCTCACAATCCAATTGAGTTTGAAAAATGGCAACAACTATGGGAAAGGAACTATAAATTAACAATGTCCAGTGCATATAAGGAAAATCAATATAAAATGTTTTATAGATGGCATATGCCACTGGAGAAGTTAGCAAAAATGTTTAAAGATAAATCGGCTACCTGCTGGAAATGTCATCAAACACCAGGATCTTATTATCATATGTGGTGGACCTGTCCTGAAGCAAAAAGTTACTGGTACAAAATTAAAATCTGGTTGGAAGAAATGATACAGCAACGCATTGAATTTAAACCAGAGTTGTTCCTACTGGGTATCTTTCCAGAAAAATTAGTAAGGAAAATGTATATTTGATCATACATGTAATAACAGCTGCAAGAATTGTGTATGCTCAAAATTGGAAATCAGAGAAAATACCTTTGGAAGAAGAAGTAATAAAAAATTTTTTAGATTGTGCAGAAATGAATAGATTAACCTTGATGATTAAGGATAAGGAAGAATCAGAATATTTTAAGACATGGAATCATTTTTATAGTTGGTTGGAAAAGAGATATAAATGACTGATATTATAACTATGTATAAATGATGATTACAACATGGCTTTAGCAATTAAATGTTAGAATGGTTTGGACGAAGATGAAGATAGAAGAAACTTATGGAAGATGGAGAAGAAGCCTAGAAGATAACACTGAGATGTCCCAGGGAAAGGAGGATTGATGTATTAAATGTTTGTTTGTCTTAAAAAATAAAAAAAAATTACTCAAAAAAAAAAGAACCAAAATGGGAAGCTGCATGGCAACATTTCCAAATCATAAGGAAGCAGAGATGATGCAGGCAGAAATAAGCAATGCTATTTGGGTTATCTGGATATTGATTCTAGAAAAAACTTAATACCAGCAGTTGTAAATCATAATTCAATTAGCCTTGATTATTAGTCTCAAATATAGCTTCTGCTTATAATGTTCAAAAATTCTAAGTATATGTAAAATAAGTGTTGGGGAATTGTTTATTTATTCTGCTTTATTCTGTGGTATTTTTTCAATTTTCCATAATAGCTTACTAGTATTCCCTGGTGGTCTCCCAATCCTGTTTACCTTACATGCCTAGATAAGGTCAGCTAGATGCTGTTTTGCTTAGGAGCTCCATTAATGGTACTATCAACAATAATACTTCTGCAGTGTCTTTTATGTGACAAAATGGATGAAAATTCCTAGGTTACATTTTGAGTTTCATTGGCTTAAAAGAGGAAAATATCTGAGATAGAACTTCTGGGTTTCATCTCCAATTAACATAAAGAATTGTATATTGGATTAAAGTTAGGAAATGGCCAAAGAAACAACTTGTGAGAGTTTATGGCACTTTGGATTGCAGGGTGTTGTTTTTGATCATCAACAGGATGTGCATGAACAGACAAAAATTGAAGTTGTGAATAGGGGAATGACAGAAATTTTAGGCAGGGGTACTTGACAAAAACTTTGAAATGTGAAATTTAAAATACCCCAATTAAAATTATTATGTTGATAGCCCGGCCTGGCGGAACAACAGGGTCTTCAATGCGCAACGAAACATCGGAGATCTTACGTATTTCCGGGGGCAGTTCATTCCACAGGGCTGGGGCTCCCACAGAGAAGGCCCTCCCCCTGGGTGTCGCCAGCCGACATAACTTGGCTGATGGCACCCTGAGGAGACCCTCTCTGTGGGAGCGGACTGGTCGGTGGGAGGCTATTGGTGGCAGAAGACGGTCTCGAAGGTACCCGGGTCCTATGCTATGGAGCGCTTTAAAGGTGGTAACCAACACTTTGAATCGCACCCGGAAGACCACTGGGAGCCAGTGCAGCTCGCGCAGGAGGGGTGTCACGCGGGCACAACGAGTTGCGCCCATAACCACCCGCGCGGCCGCATTCTGGACCAGTTGGAGCCTCCGAATGCTCTTCAAGGGGAGCCCCATGTAGAGAGCATTACAATAGTCCAGCTAGGAGGTGACAAGGGCATGAGTGACCGTGCGCAAGGCGTCCCGGTCCAGAAAGGGCCGCAACTGGCGGATCAGGCGAACCTGATAAAAGGCCCCCCTGGCCACGGCCGTCATGTGCTCTTCTAAAGACAGCCGTGCGTCCAGGAGGACACCCAGATTGCGAGCCCTCTCTGTGGGGGGCAAAGATTCACCCCCAATAGTCAGCGATGGCACCTGCTGACTATATCGGGACGCCGGCAGCCACAGCCACTCGGTCTTGGAGGGGTTGAGTCTGAGCCTGTTCCTCCCCATCCAGACCCGCATGGCCTCCAGGCAGCGAGACGTCACATCAAGGACATCGTTGGGGTGGTCTGGGGTGGAGATGTACAGCTGAGTATCATCAGCGTACAGATGACACTTCATCCCAAAACCACGGATGATCTCACCCAGTGGCTTCACATAAATGTTGAACAGAAGGGGCGAGAGGACCGCTCCACTGCTTTTAAAAAAATGATGATTTTTGCCCTGATTTTTGCTTTATCTCTGGTTGGGGAACATCAGTGCTTCAGTTAATAATAGGTAAATAATAGTTATTTAACTATTCAATGTTTAGGGTGTTTTCTGTCCATTCGCTTTTTACTGTGGCAAGAAATTATAATTTCCCTGGAGTTAGGAAACAGTCTACCCCAAGCAGGTCAATTTGCATTTAAAAAGTTCCCACAAATGTTTAAGTGCACCATTTTCAACATAATTTATCTCTGAAACATCTAACAAAACAGGCCATATTTAAATCAAGTATTGAATTTTAAAACATAGGAGACATCCAAATCAAATATATTTGCTCCTTTCATTTTTTTTTCCAGGAAGAATCCAGAAATCTCAAATCCCCAAAAAGAAAGAGCCCAGTGTTTGCATAAATTCAGTCTTCTGGCATTGTACTGCTCATAACAATTGTTTGTGGGAATGATCAGGGTGAAGGTCCTTACTCTGATTCCATTGATTCTAACCCACAGCATGTGATGAAAACTTTATTCTGGCGGTGGTGTCTCTTCATAGTACACCCAACAGCTGCTATATCACTGGCTAAACTCAGAGTACTCCTGAATTCACTTTAGTAGTAGAAAAACAAATTTCACCCAGAGGAGAAATTTAGAATTTGGAATTCAGGGGAATTTCAAATTCAAAATTCTGTAAAAGCTGCATTGAAACAAGCATTCCTGTTCCCTATTCAATGGAATCCATGCAGGAGAATGAGGAAACAGTAAAAACCACTGGTGTCTAGCAAAAAAAAAAAAAAAAAAAAAAAAGTTATTTTTTCCCAAATTGGGGTGCAGACTCTTCTGAAAGTAAGAGACAGCTTGGCTGGGGCCCCCATTCACTCCCATTTGGAAAAAATGATTTCAGAACCCATGTAGATGTTTGTATGTTACCAAATGTGTCAAAAAGTGCCACTGTTGGGAAATGTGAAAAGGCCTAAAGTAGAATTTTTTATTGCATTAAAACTCTTATTAATGAATGGAGCCAGTGGTGAAATCTAAAATTTGTTACTACCGGTTCTGTGGGCGTGGCTTGGTGGGGGGGGTTAATGTGACTGGGTGGGCGTGGCCATTTTTTTTACTTTTAAAATCATTTTTTCTACAACCTCTTTGGCGAAGAGGTTGTAAAAAAATGCTTTCAAAAGGCTCTGACGATCCCAGCTGAGTTGCCTGATCGGCAGAGGCTTTTTTTTTTAAATGCCTCTGACGATCAGGCAACTCAGCTTGGATCGTCAGAGGCATTTAAAAGAAAAAAAGCCTCTGCCGATCAGGCAACTCAGCTGGGATCGTCAGAGCCTTTTGAAAGCATTTTTTTCTACAACCTCTGAAGATTGCTTTTAAAAGCCTTTGACAATCCCAGCTGAGCCGCACAATCATCAGAGGCTTTTTTTTTACTTTTAAAAGCATTTTTTCAGCCAAAGAGGTTGTAGAAAAAAATGCTTTTAAAAGTAAAAAAAAAAAAAGCCTCTGATTGTGCGACTCAGCTGGGCATGGGGGGGGCAGGGATTTTTGCTACCGGTTCTCCGAACAACCCGCCTCCATCGCTACCGGATCGGGCGATCCGGTCTGAACCGGGAGCATTTCACCCCTGAATGGAGCCATATACAAGGAAAAAGACCTGGACAATTTGGTTTTAGAGAGATAACCCAGTTCCCTTTTTTTTTTACTTATATCATTTATGATCATCTCTAAGCTGAGACATGGCAATTCTTTACCTCACAACACATGGATCTGTTATGTGGTGCTGCACAGATCATCTCAGACGTGATGGGGATTTCTCTCCCAGGCTCACTGGTCGCATTGTAGAGGCAATTGCAATTTTTTGGGCCAAGGATTTTCGCCTCCACACTTTGCAGAGGGCCTGGCATCCCATGGTCATCTGGATAAAGAGAGAACAATATTGTTGAATGGGGGAGTAATTCTGAATGAGCAGTGTGGTGGCCTAGAGGTGGAGCTCTTGCCTCACAATCAGGAGGCTGTGAGTTCAATCCTAGGTAGCGGCAGATATTTCTCTCTCTGGGCGCAAAGAGAAAATATCTGCTGTGAGCTCTGCATAGGTGTCAGGAAGGGCATCCAGCCAGTAAACGCTCAGCTCCATTCAGTCGCCCCGACTCCACCCCAATGCAAGGGATTACAGGGTTGTTAAAAGAAAAATAAAGGGGTGGGGGGAATAATTCTAAATCCCTCATCTCCTTTCCTCTTTCCCCTGCAAAGCACCATAGATTTCTTCAACATTAGGCAACCTCTCTTTTCTCCATATCTTTTCTCCATATCTTGTATCAGATTACGTTCTATTAAAAGCCTATTCTACAGGAAAAATCCATCACCCTCTCCCATCCTGCTGGTCCACAACATACCAATTCTCCACCCGCGGGTCCAGCAAGTAGAGCCAAAAGGAAACTGGTGGGCAGCATATGGGGCACAAATGGCCCAGATGCTGTCGTTGAACACCACAGGTTGCACCAGTGTGACTATTGCAATGTTGTAACCATCATGTCAACATAGAGACCGTGGAGCTCAATGTTTTGGAGAGTTCTCTTGCCATGTTTGTTGCCCTCCTTCCAGCTGCTCTCCCAGAAATACCTTCCAGCCTTCTGTTTCCTGGCACCTGGAAAACCTCACACAGAAGGAAAAAGAATGATGCCCAAGTAAAACAAAAAAAGGAAGTCTGTGCAATCAGGTTGGATTGAATACAGATAGTCCTCCATTTATGACAATTGGGACTGGAGCTTCTATCACTAAGCAATGCAGACATTAAGTGAGTCACATCCAACTTTATTTTTTTAAAAAAAAGTTTTATTTTAATTAAAAATAAAAAACAACATAAAAATATCATCCTTACAAACAATTACAGACAGCATCTCAATCGGTTAAAATAATTTCGTGCTTACAATTTTCCAAATCTCATCATACAATTATTCTTTACTTGAACAGAAGATAGATATTTAAACATTTCATCGAAATTTCATTTCAAAAATACTATATCATCTCCATATTTTATTGTCAAACCATTGATAGAATATCTCCCATATCAAATAATATTGTTTATCTTCCTGTTCTCTTATTTCAAATGTCAATCTACTCATTTCAGCACAGTCCAACATTTTCTTAATAATTTCTTCATCAGTAATTATCTTCTCTCCTTTCTAATTTTTTGCAAATACAATTCTAGCCGCTGTTAAAATGTTCACAATTAAATATTGTAGTTCTTTATTAAATGTCTCTGGTAAAATCCCTAATAAAAATATCTCTGGTTTAAAGTCAATATGTCTCTTTGTCATTTTTTCCAACCATGTGTGTATCTTAGTCCAAAATCTCCTTGCGTCCACGCATGTCCACCACATATGGTAATAAGATCCTGGAGCCTGATGACAGTTCCAACATTCCTCCGATTTATTCTTGAACATTCTGGCTATTCTCATTGGGGGTAGATGCTACCTGTAAAACATCTTATACAAATTCTCTTTATATGCTGTAGACATTGTCATTTTATAGCTATGTGACCACAATTTTTGCCATTTCTCTAACTCAATACCATAACCAAAATTTTTCCCCCATGCTATCATTGATTCTTTAACTTGTTCTTCTTCCAATTTTACTTCTAGTAAATATCCATATAACTTTTTAATTACATGGTCATCAGAACCCATTAATATCTTATCTAAACTAGTCAGAGCACTATAAAAACCTTCTTGTTTGAGATTTTCTCGATATCTAGAAAATATTTGCATATATGAAAACCAATCCATCTTAAAACCCTGATCTTCTAAATCTTGTTTCAATTTAAGTTCACCCTTTTCATTCAATAATTCACTGTATCTAAGAATTTGTTCCCCCTTAAATACCACTGGATAAGTAAAAGCTTCAGTTGTATGTTAGGGTATGTGTAAAAAGTATTTGTTGCTTGTGCAACGAGCAGAGCAGAAACACACAGGGAAGGAGATAAACGTGTAGCTCGTGTGAGAAAAATACTTTATATACAAGATAATAAGCTGTCTCGGTGTAGGTAAAACAGTCCAAGGTCATAAACAGTAAATCAGTCCAGTAAGTATCTTCCCTTACCAAAGCAAACAGACTTTGGTAACTCTCAGTATACAGTACCATATAACAATCCAGTCTAACACCAATCAGCAGAAAGACGCAGGAAGCAACAGGAACAGGAACATTCAGGAACAAAGAACGCTTCTCTGCGTTGCTTATTTATGCACTGTAGCCTAATTACAGGGTTCAGCAAACCCTGATTACGTGGCTCAGTTGTGTCTTAAAGAAACAGATATATTGCCTGACCAACAAGTTAGGAGTAAGCTACAAGCTGAACCTAACATTCTCCCCATTGGGCAGGACAATATACACAATAGATACAGAAACAAAAATACACATCCAAATCATACATTGTACAGTGGTATCAGTTACATTTCAGATTCTTAATCCAAATCTTTCACAACAATTGGTGTGTTTAATGGCACCTTGCGCTTTGGTAAAATTATCGGCAATATTGTCCTCTGATGCGCAATATTCCAATGTAATCATGTTATCCTTAACACATTGCCGAACATTCAGATAACGTATATCAGTGTATTTAGTCCTTGTCTTTACAGCAAGATTCGTTGCCATTGTAATGGCTGCCTGGTTATCTTCATAAACCGTAATAGGATAGTCCATTTTGAAACCAATATCTTCCATCAACTGTTTATAATAAATCAGTTCAGTACATGTAAGTGATAGACAAGAAAACTCCGCTTCCATGGTAGACAAACTGATGTGTTTCTGGCGAATTGATCTCCATCCAATCAGGCAGTTATCCAACATGATTGCTATTCCAGACGTAGATTTTCTGGCAAAACTGGCATCAGCATATGCCTTTAACACCATATCGGCATTTGGTTCTAAATACATAGCAAAATGTAACGTTCTTTTAAGATATCTAAGAATACGTTTAGCAGCTTGCCAATGCCTATCAGTAGGCTCTGAACTATATTGTGCTAGTTGATTAACACTAAAAGCTATATCAGGCCGTGTCCAGTTGCTCAAATACGACAAACTGCCTATTAATGATTGATACAGTTCTTTACTGAACTGTGGACTCTGCAAACTATCCTGCTGGAAGTCTTGTGTCATAGGAGTCTTGGCAGATTTACATAATTCCATCCCATATTTTTTCAACAATTTGCAAATTTTATTAGATTGTGAAATTTTAAATCCTCTAGATGTTTTCAGGATATCCAGCCCTAGATAATGCCGTATATGTCCTAGATTTCTAAGTTTAAATTTTGTTTGCAACTGACCGATAATCTCTCTGGCCTCAGCGTCAGTTCTGGTAATTATGGCAATGTCACCTGTAAAGAGTAACAAGAATGAAACACATCCATCCTGTTCTTTTTTAAACAGACATTTATCTGCTACGCCCTCATAGAACCCAATGTTATGTAATTCCTGCACTATACATTGGTTCCACTCGTAACCTGATTGCCTTAAACCATATAGGCTTTTTTGTAGCCTCCAACACTCAGTGCTATCCTGTGTATCATAACCAGGAGGTTTCTTCATATATATTGTATGCCTCAATGGAGCATTCAAGTAAGCTGTCTCAACATCTATATGAGTAATAGAGCATTTATTTCTAGCTGCCCAAACCAGCATCGTTCTCAAAGTGCTCGCTTGTAAACTTGGAGCAAAAACCTCATCATAGTCTCTATCTGTCTGTGAGAACCCTTGTGCAACAAGCCGAGCTTTATGGGTTACTACCCCATCTACACTTTTCTTTACCTTGTAGACCCACCTACAGCCTATAAGTTTCTCATTTGGTGGTATTCTTACAACTTCATAGACACCAAGCCTCTTCAATGAATCAATTTCTCTATCCATTGCCTCTTGCCAGGCTTTTTGCTCCTTTTCTGGATATAATTTTATATCATGATAACTGGATGGTTCGATATCTACTTGGCAAACCACTGTGGCTTTATAGCGATCTGGTGGATGCCGGTCCCTGGAAGACCATCTAGGCATAACAGGACTAACATCAGGTATATTGGGTTCATCTTCCCCTAACCCTGATTCCTGTTCCTGTTCTTCAACCTTAATAGATGGTTTATCATCCATCTCAGATGAACTATCATCAGGAATATGGTCTACCTTAACATCCACATCTGTAAAACCATAGTCTGCTTTTTCTAACCTGTCCCAGCCTTCATGTTCTAGGAATTTAGCACTAGCGCTACACAAGACTTTTGTTGTTCCTTTTTCCCAGAACCTATAGGACCTATGGTTAGCCTCATAGCCAACAAAAATCATTTTCTTTGCTCTCTGTTGGTCCTTCCTTCTCTGACTAACCGGTATATGCACCCAGGCTGGTGCACCAAAAGTATGTATATAACTTAAATCAGGCTTCCTCCCGTGCCATAAAGTAAAAGGAATTTTTCCTGTAGAGGAGTGCACCACATTATTTAAAATATGATTGGCACATAGTATTGCTTCTCCCCACAATTTATCAGGTAAACAAGCATCAGCCAGCATAGTCCTAGTCATAGCTTGTAGGGTCTGGCCTCTTCGTTCTATATATGCGTTATGTTCCGGCCGAAAAGGGGCAGAACGTTTATGCTGTATCCCAGCATCCTTCAAAAACTCAGCCAACTGATGGTTAGTAAACTCAGTTCCATTGTCAGTAACAATGCATTTCACCTTAAACCTCTGCTTCCTTTCTACAAAACGAAGCCAGTTTGTGATACATTGGAACGTATCACTTTTGGACTTCATAAGGTAGCAAAAACCATATCTGGTAAAGTGATCAACTATACTCAAAATATAGCATGCTCCCCCTAAACTGGGTTTCTTTGGCCCTATTAAGTCTAAAAAGACTACCTCCAAAGGTTTAGTTGTTTTAAACCCATTGCAGCGGTTTGCAGGTGTAACTTTACTTTTATGCTGGTTACAAGTATTACAGTTCAGGTATTTGCTGCAAGCCCTTAACTTAATGCCTTCAGACTGCTTAACAGTCGAATGCAACAACCTGAAATTCAGATGACCAAGCCTTCTATGTAGTAAATGTACGCATTCATCATGCGGCTTTATATTTCCAAATTTAGCTTTTGACTGAACTAACAGTAATGACTTATCCCTAATGACAAATAAGTCGTTTTCTAATTCTGCAGTAACTACAGTGCCTTCACATTCCAGCAAACATTTGTTGTTTTTAAAAGTTACTGTAAACCCAGAATGTAGTAATGACTTTACAGATAAAAGGTTATATTTCAAACTAGGGATATAAAGCATGGGTAAAGGGTGCTTACTAATAGAACATTGAACAAGTCCCTCCCCAGCTACAGTCACATTCCAGCCATTAGCTAATTTGACCTTTTTAGTACTTTTCTTCATGTTTAGAAACAGTTTTCTGTTTTTTGTTATGGATTGAGAGGCACAGCTATCAATCACCCACCAATCATCTTTTATATTATTAGGTGAACTGGTTGCTAAATTACACCCTTTCCTGGGTTTAGCAGAGTTTCTAGCAGACACTGTCTTATTTTTACAATATTTTGCAATGTGCCCCTTAGCCCCACATGCATAACAGCATTTAACAATATTGACATTCTCATATACAGCTTCCATTTTTGGTTGCTGTTGCATCCTTAACTGGTCTCGTTCTTGCCTACGTTTGGCCTCATCCAGTAACCTACCAGTTATACTGGCCAATGTTAGTTCATCTCTAGACAATACTTCTAATGATGAAACAAAAGAGTCATAACTGTCATCCAACGATGAAAGAATAATATAAACTTGTTGCAGTTCAGTAAACACAAGGGCTTTCTCATGTAGCTCCTGGAAAAGCCCTGTCATGGAGTCCAGGTGAGCCATCATGTCTCCTCCTTTCTGAAGATGTAAGCGAAATAATTTCCATGTCAGGTAGATATGGACACCCACAGAGTCACGAACGTAGAGCTTCTTTAGCTTTGTCCAACACCTCGTAGCAGACTCTTCGCCCCGGAAATGGACAAGTTGCTGGTCTCCCAGTGTCAGGCCAATGATGCATAAAGCACGCTCATTGTCCCTGTGAAACTTCGCTATCTTTTTGGCATCTTCTTCGTCAGCAGCATTCAATGCAGTTATGTCCGGTGGATTATTAACCATGTCCCACAGTCCTTCCTTTCACAAAAGTAGACAGCATTTTGTGCACCAGGTAACATAGTTTGTACCATCCAACCGGGTTATGGTAGAATAACTTGTACCTTGCTCAAAAGCCATCATCCTGACTACTACACCCACTGCCTGCACTTCTCACTTCCGCAAAAACAAATTAAAGAGCCCTGGAACGTTCTGGGCCCATAACCAATGTTAGGGTATGTGTAAAAAGTATTTGTTGCTTGTGCAATGAGCAGAGCAGAAACACACAGGGAAGGAGATAAACGTGTAGCTCGTGTGAGAAAAATACTTTATATACAAGATAATAAGCAGTCTCGGTGTAGGTAAAACAGTCCAAGGTCATAAACAGTAAATCAGTCCAGTAAGTATCTTCCCTTACCAAAGCAAACAGACTTTGGTAACTCTCGGTATACAGTACCATATAACAATCCAGTCTAACACCAATCAGCAGAAAGACGCAGGAAGCAACAGGAACAGGAACATTCAGGAACAAAGAACGCTTCTCTGCATTACGTGGCTCAGTTGTGTCTTAAAGAAACAGATATATTGCCTGACCAACAAGTTAGGAGTAAGCTACAAGCTGAACCAGACTGGAATCTTCAAATAATGATATTTTTTGATCCTCTCCCAAGTGAAAAACAAAGCTTCACGTATCTGATGTCTTCTAAAATACCCCTGAATTTTGGTTCCTTTATACCGTAAAAAAGCATGCCACCCCATCAACAAATCATGTCCCTCTAAATTCAATAATCTAATGTTTTTCAATGTTACCCATTCTTTAATCCACATTAAACAAACCGCATGATAATATAATTCAAAATTCGGTAGACCAAAACCACCTCTCATCTTAGCATCTTGTAACAGCTTAAGTTTTATTCTTGCCTTCTTTCCCTGCCAAATATATTTCAAAACCATTTTATTTAAATCTGCAAAAAATTCCTTACCCAGCTTTATTGGAATTGTCTGAAAAAGGTATAAAATTCTAGGTAGGATATTCATCTTAATAGTTGCAATTCTACCAAAGATAATTGCAAATTTCCCCATTTCACCAAGTCTTGGCCTATCTGTTGCTTAAGCTTATTGTAATTATTTTCTTTAAGAGAACTACATCTTGTTGTCAGTTGAATCTCCAAATATTTTACCTTATTTGTGACCTGCATCTTTGAAATCTCCATCAATTCTTCTTTTTGTTTTTTTAACGTATTTTTAGTCATTATCTTCGTCTTTTCTTTATTAATTTTCAAACCAGCAACTTCCCCAAATTCTCCTATTTTTTCTGTCAGTTTATTTATTGATGTTAATGGTTCTTCAATAATAAAGACCAGGTCATCAGCAAAGGCTTGTAATTTATATTCTTCTTTTCTAATTTTCATTCCTTTTATGTCTTTTTCTTCTCTGACATTTCTATTCAGCACTTCCAAAGTCAATATAAATAGCAATGGGGATAATGGACATCCTTGTCGAGTACCTTTTTCTATTTCAATAGAATCAGTCAATTCTCCATTAATCATTACCTTTGCCGTCTGTTTTGAGTATATAGCTTCAATTGTCTGAATAAATTTCCTTCCAAAACCCATCTCTTCCATTTGTAGCATCATAAATGGCCAATTCACGTTGTCAAATGCTTTTTGTGCATCTAGAAATATCAAAGCCACTTGCTTTTCAGGATGTGCTTCATAATATTCTAGAGTGTTCAAAATTATTCTTATATTGTTTCTAATTTGTCTTTTTGGAAGAAATCCATTTTGATCTGAATGTATGAAATTGTTTAAGTATCTCTTAAGTCTTTCTGCCAGTATTGAGGCAAAAATTTTATAGTCCGAGTTTAGCAGGGATATAGGCCTATAGTTTTTAATTTGTTGTGGGTCTGTGTCTTCTTTGTGAATCAATGTGATATAAGCCTCAGTCCATGATTGGGGTATTGTTTTATTTATCATTGCTTCACTCATAACATCCAAAAGTGGAAGGCATAGAGATTCTTGTAGTGTCCTATAGTATTCAACAGACAAACCATCTGGTCCTGGTGTCTTTCCATTTTTTTGTTTCTTAAGTGCTTCTGTTAATTCCATCATTGTTATACGCCCATCCAGCATTTCTTCAATGTTCTTGGGAATCAAAGGTAATTTTGCATTCTGTAGATATTTTTAACTTTCCCATCTTCCACCAACTCTCTTTTATAAAGTTGCCTATAATATTCTTGTATTATTTTTGCCATCTCTTTATTTCCAAATTTACTTTGTCCTTGATCATCAGTCAATTGTGGGTTTTTTTTATTCCCTTTCTTTTTTCAATTTATATGCTAGCCATCTTCCTGGTTTATTCACATTTTCAAAATAGTTCTGTCTGGCACTTCTTATTTTTTGGGCTAGCTCTTCCTTCTCCAATAAATCCATTTTGTGTTTCAACATGTCCATTTTCATTTTTACATCTTTCTTATGTGGATCTTTCTGGAGTTCCTTTTCAACTCTCTTATATTCATCCTTTAATATTGTAAAAGTTTGTCTTTTCTTCACATTTCTTTTCTTTGTATAATCTATTATTAAGCCTCTAGCATAAGCCTTCATTGTATCCCAGCGATTTTGTATCGATGTATCTTCCTTTTTATTCTCCTTAAAAAAGAACTCCAGCTCTCTTTGCATTTTCTGTATAAAGTCTTTTTCTTTTAAAATTGTATTATTCAAAGTCCATCTAGCTTTCCTTTTTTGGCCTTTCCAGGTTACTATCACTGGATTATGATCAGCCCATAGATTAGTTTCTATTTCCACCTGCTCTATTTTCAAAGTCAAGTCCATTGTTGTCCATATCATATCTAACCTGGACCAAGATGAGTGCCTGTTTGAATAAAAAGTATATTGTCTATTCTTCCCGTTTCTAACTCTCCATATATCTTTCAAATTTGTTTCCTCTATCATTTAAAAAAAAGAATTAGGCAGTGTCTTTCTATTATATATTCCTGTTTTTGGTGTTTTATAATCCAATTTTTCATTCACCAATCAAAAGAAAATACATATTTACAAAACTGCAAAAACTTGATATTGACATTATAACACTACAAGAAGTTCATATCAAAAGACAACAACAAAAATTGTTGGAAAATCAAAAATTAGGAAGATTATACACGTCCCTAGGAGACCATAAAAAGAGAGGAGTCGCAATATATGTTAAAAAAACATCTAAAAACGAAACAAATATATACAGATACAGAAGGACGTATTTTAATAATAGAAATACAAACAGAATTGAAGACAATCTTACTAGTATCTATATACGCACCCAATGGAAATCAAAGCGACTTTTTTAAGAAATTGCATGACACAATTAAAGATTTGGAGTATGAAAACATCTCCATTGTCGGGGATTTTAACACAATCACAAACATACAAGACGACTATCGAAGTAATAAAAGAAGCAAAACCAGAAAGAAAATGATCTGTCCCCGTACCCACACACACACAAACACAGCCAACCGAGGGTTAAGGAAACACTTTGGAACGCACCCAGGTCTTATCTCCCACTTGGCAGCGATAGACACACCGTCTGCCAAGTGACTTTATTTTCACAGTAAAAACAGAAAGATAAATACTCAAGAGTCCAAATGTCCGACCCTTTAAATCTTTCTCTCAGCAGTTCCGGATGAGGCTTTAGTGACTATCCAAGGTTTGCTTTTGTTCGTCACAAGGA
The DNA here is from genome assembly GCA_022577455.1 of Arizona elegans. NCBI lineage: Eukaryota > Metazoa > Chordata > Lepidosauria > Squamata > Colubridae > Arizona > Arizona elegans. The sequence continues at coordinate 32,812,946 of JAKOOJ010000010.1, read as the reverse complement.
TCCCTGACCACTACCCTCTATTATATAGTCTCTGGGGTGTAGTCCAGTGACTCAGTTCTAATCCCTAGCATGCCTCCTAAGGTGCTGCAATCGTTTATCACGCCTTCGGAGGTGTGCGTCCAGGAATGATGTTTCATCGTCACTCTGAGACGAACCAGCTGTCTCCCTGCTGATCTCCTCTCCCTCGGCCGGCACCTGAGACAATGCCAGAGGGGAGGGGCCTGGAGAGGGAGGCCTGGCTGACTCCTCTTCCTCATGCTCGGAGCTTTCTTCCTCCGATGGGACAGGCTCAGAGGGCGGGGCCACAACAGAAAACTCTACCAGATACATTCAAGGACATGGTTGAGGAATTACACCTATACGACGTATGGAGGGAGGCAAACAAACAGTTCTGTCCACGTCTCCACACACACACAAACACAGCCAGCCAAAGGTTAAGAAAGCACTTGGCACGCACACAGGTCGTTATCTAAACTTGGCAACAAAACAAGCACCGTCTGCCAAGAGCTTTACTTCAACAGATAACATAAAATACATACGAATTGTAAATAGTCCAGCTCAAACAATATCCCTTCGGCTGATTTACACGTTGTTCAAGTGACTAGCCAGAGTTAGTTTTTGTTCGTCACAGAGTTTTCAACGGCCACCACACTCTCTTATATAGTCTCTGGGGTGTGGTCCAGTGACTCAGTTATAATCCCTGGCACGCCTCCTTAACTGCTGCAGCCGTTTATCACGCCTTCATTGGCGTGGATCCAGGAATGACAGATCACCTCCCTCGCTCTCATCGGAGACACCTGGCTCCTGGCTAATCTCTTCCTCGGCTGGCACTTGAGGCAGTGCCAGAGGGGAGGGGCCTGTAGAGGGAGGCCTGGCCGACTCCTCTTCTTCATGTTCAGAGCCTTCTTCCTCCGATGAGATAGGCTCGGAGGGCGGGGCCACAACACTATCCCCCACCGCAGGGCCCTTCCCCCGGGTCTGACGGTCGGGATGAGGTCGGGACGGGAACTGTTCGTGAAACGCCTGTACCAGGTCAGGGGCCTGAACGGCAGACGTGTCCACCCAGGTGAAATCCTCGGGCCCGTACCCCTTCCAGGCGATGAGGTATTGGAAGCGCCCCTTCAGCCAATGGGAGTCCCAGATGCTGTCCACCTTGTACGTCGAGGTGTCGTCCTCGTTGGCTGCGGCTGGGGGGGCAGGCATCGGCGGGCGGCGGAGATGGCTCGCGGGGGCCTCAGGGACCAGGAGGGACCGATGGAAAACGGGGTGGAGCCGCATGGAGCGTGGTAGAGTCAATTGGTAGGCCACCGGGTTGATGACCACCTCGATAGGGAAGGGACTGATAAAGCGGTGGGCCAGTTTCCTCACCGGCCGGTCCGTGGGGAGGTGTCTCGTGGACAGCCACACCCGATCTCCGACTTCCAGCGGTGGCATCGCCCAGCGGGCGCGATCGGCGAACCGTTTATAATCCTCTTTCACCCGGATCAGCTGCCGCTGCACCAGTTGCTGCACCGCCTGCAGCTCCGAGAGGAAGTCCCGGGTCTCGGGAACAGGGGAATCCAAGATTGTCAACGGGAAAAGCCGTGGATGGTGTCCGACGTTGGCATGGAACGGGGTCATCTGGGTGGAGGTGTGTTGGGAGTTATTAAAGGCGAACTCCGCCAGGGGAAGGTACTCGGCCCAGTTGTCCTGCTGCTGGTTGACAAAACAGCGGAGGTACTGCTCCAGTATGCCGATGACCTTCTCCGTGCCCCCGTCAGTCTCCGGATGGTGCGACAACGACAGACACACCTGCACCTCCAGCGTGGCCATCAGGCTTTTCCAGAAGCGGGCCGTGAATTGGGCCCCGCGGTCCGAAACCACCCGGTCCGGCAGGCCGTGGAGACGCAAGATGTGTTGCAGGAACAGGCGAGCCGTGGTGCGGGCCGAGGGCAGGCCGCGGCACGGGATAAAATGTGCCATCTTCGTGAGCGCATCCACCACCACGAGGACAGTCGTGAACCTAGCAGACAGGGGCAGGTCCATCAGGAAGTCCATGGAGATGGCTCCCCATGGTCTCTCTGGTGTCGGCAGCGGCTGGAGGAGTCCAGGAGGGGGGCCAGACGCGGCTTTGGCCTGTCGGCACGTCACACAGGACATCACGTATGCGTGCACGTCGTGCCGTACCCGAGGCCACCAAAAAGTCCACGTCACCAAGTTCAAGGTCTTAAAGAAGCCGAAGTGCCCCGCTGCGGGGTTGTCATGGCACTGGTTCATGACGAGGGCTTGGAGCACACTCGTGGGCACGTACAGCCGACCCCGGTGCCTGAGCAAGCCCTCCTCCACGGTCCATGGGGACGCGGGGACGACGTCCGCTTTCTGCTACTGCGACCAGTCATCCTGTTGCTGCGCTTCCAGCACCTGAGCCCGCAGGTCCACCGGTTCCTGGACCGCGGCCAAGGATTCCGCTGGCAGCACCATCCGGGTGGGGGGGAAGGGAGTCCTTGGGGCAAAAGTATTCCAGCTTACGGGATAGCGCGTCCGCCCTCTGGTTGAGGCTGCTCGGAATGTATGTGACGTGGAAGTTGAACCGGGCGAAAAACAACGACCACCGGATCTGCCGCTGGTTCAACTTCTTGGCCGTGGTGAGGTGCTCCAGGTTCCGATGGTCCGTCCGCACCTCCACCTGGTGTCGGGCCTCCTCGAGGTGATGTCGCCAAGCCTCGAATGCGGCCTTAATAGCCAGGAACTCCTTTTCCCAGATGGTGTAGTTGCGCTTGGAAGGATTGAGTTTCCGGGAGTAATAAGCGTAGGGAAAAAGAGTGCCGCCATCCACCGGAGCCTGTAGCAGCACCGCCCCAATCGCCACGTTGGACGCGTCCATCTCGACCACGAACAGACGGTGTGGATTGGGGTGCCTCAGGACCGGCTCCGTGACGAAGGCCTACTTGAGGATCTCGAAGGCCTGCTGCTGCGGGGCCCACCACTGGAGCGGGACCTTCTTCCGAAGGAGTTGGGTCAACGGCAAGGTCAGGGTGGCGAAGCCCGGGATGAAGGTTCGGTAGTAGTTGGTGAATCCCAACAGACGCTGGACGTCCTTCACCCGACGTGGGGGTTCCCAACTGCGCAAGGCCTCCACCTTGCGCGGGTCCATCGCAATGCCCTTGGGGGTGATGATGTGCCTGAGGAACTCTATGGAAGTCTGGAAGAAGTAGCATTTCTCCAACTTCACATAGAGCTGGTGCTCCCGCAGGCGCTGCAGGACCTGGCGGACATGCTGGAGGTGGCTTTCCTGGGTCCGGGAATAGATCAAAATATCGTCCAGGTAGATCACCACGAACCGGTCCAGCATGTCCCAGAACACGTAGTTCATCAAGTGCTGGAAGACCGCGGGGGCGTTGGTCAACCTGAACGGCATGACGGTATACTCGAAGTGTCCGTACCGGGTGCTGAACACTGTCTTCCACTCGTCCCCCTCTCGCACGCGCACCAGGTTGTAGGCCCCTCAGAGATTGAGCTTAGTGAAGATCGAGGCCTCCCGCAACCTCTCCATCAGCTCCGCGATCAGCGGCAGGGGGTAGCGATTCCGCACTGTGATGGCATTCAAGCGCCAGTAGTCGCAACACAGGCGTAAGTCCCCCATCTTCTTCTTCACGAAGAGGACTGGGGCCAAGAGCGGGGAGGTCGAAGGCCGGATGAACCCACGGGGCAGGTTCTTTTCCAGAAAGTCCCGTAAAGTGGCCAGCTCAGGCTCCGACATGGAGTACAGGTGTCCCGAGGGCAGGGGCGCGTTGGGCAGCAGGTCCACCACGCAGTCGTAGGGTCAGTGCGGGGGCAAGCGGTCCGCCTCCTTCTCGCTGAACACGTCGACGAAGGACGTCAGCTCCGGAGGCTAGGAGACGTTCGGGGTGGAGACGTCCTGGCCGGCACAGGTGTGGCGGAGGTGGTCGACACACTGCAGGCTCGGGAACGAGATGGCGTTTCTCGACCATGCCACCTGAGGATCGTGCGCCCGAAGCCAGGCCATCCCTAGGACCAAAGGAAAGTGCAGGTCCGCCGTCACGTAAAACTGGATCGCCTCCTCGTGGTTCCCAATGGCGAGGCGCAAGGGCTGGGTAGTGAATTTGATGGGCCCCGCCACGAGTTCCCACCCATCAATAGTCTCGACCCGCAACGGAGGGTCCACTGTAACCAAGGGGACTTTGTAATGGGCCACAAAGGCCTGGTCCATGAAGTTCGTGGTGGCCCCTGAGTCCACCAGCGCGTGCGCCTGAAGCCTGTCCACCCGGTTGGCCAACAACACCCGGGTGTTCAAAATCAGGTGCCGAGGGGGCTCACAGAGCGTGGTGCGGTCCGGGGTGCTGTCGGTGCGAAACGCGGGGGTGCTGACGCTGTCGGTGGTTCCGGAAGGGCCCAATGGGGCCATCGCTGTTGAAGGCGGGCGTCAATGCAAAGGCATTGGGTCACCAGCGCATTGAGGGTCTGTGGCGCCTCCACACGAACCAGCTCGTCCTGCATCTCGTCGGAGAGGCCGTCCTGGAAGGCATCCAGCAGCGCCGCCTCATTCCAAGCCAAATCCTGGCCTAGAAGTCGGAACTCCACAATATAGTCCTGCAGGGGGCGCTTCCCTTGGCGGAGGTCTTTAATGTGCCTCGCTGCCGTCTGCACCTGGAGGGGGTCTTCATACATGGTGCGCAGGTGTTGCACAAAGCCCTGATAGTCCAAAAGCAACAGGCTGTTTTGCAGCAACAGGGGCGTGGCCCATCGGGCGGCAGAGCCAGAGAGGGAGCTGATCACAAATGCCACCCGAGCCCAGTCATCCGGAAAATCCTCCGGCCTCATCGCCATGAAAAGTTGGCATTGTCCCATGAAGGCCGGGAACATCTCCTGCTGCCCAGAAAACCTATCTGGCACGTTCACTGGGCATCTCGGACGGGGAGGGGGAGGAGGGGGAGCTGCAGGAGCATTTCCCAAAGCAAGTTGAGCAGTTAGCTGTGCTACTTGCTGTTGCAGAAGCTGATTGGCCTCTAGCATCTGCTGTACCTGCTGCTGCAGCTGTTGGTCCATCGTGGGTTAACGATGGAGTATGTGTTGGTGATGAACAAGATGTTCTGTCCCCGTCTCCACACACACACAAACACAGCCAGCCAAAGGTTAAGAAAGCACTTGGCACGCACACAGGTCGTTATCTAAACTTGGCAACAAAACAAGCACCATCTGCCAAGAGCTTTACTTCAACAGATAACAAAAAATACATACGAATTGTAAATAGTCCAGCTCAAACAATATCCCTTCGGCTGATTTACACGTTGTTCAAGTGACTAGCCAGAGTTAGTTTTTGTTCGTCACAGAGTTTTCAACGGCCACCACACTCTCTTATATAGTCTCTGGGGTGTGGTCCAGTGACTCAGTTATAATCCCTGGCACGCCTCCTTAACTGCTGCAGCCGTTTATCACGCCTTTGTTGGCGTGGATCCAGGAACGACAGATCACCTCCCTCGCTCTCATCAGAGACACCTGGCTCCTGGCTAATCTCCTCTTCCTCGGCCGGCACTTGAGGCAGTGCCAGAGGGGAGGGGCCTGTAGAGGGAGGCCTGGCCGACTCCTCTTCTTCATGTTCGGAGCCTTCTTCCTCCGATGAGATAGGCTCGGAGGGCGGGGCCACAACACAAACAAGTTAAACAATAAACATACTACTCGAGCCCGCATCAGTCATGGTCTAGGATCAACATGGCCTGGATGACGCCAGATCTCAGGAAGGAAATACAAGAGGTTGAAATTACACCGAATACTTGGGCCGACCATAATCCCATAAAAATAACATGGAAAGGGTATAGAAAACAAAAGAGATGGATGATGGACACAGGAACAATAAAGGACAAAGAATATATACAGATGATTGAGAAAGAAGTAAAAATATTCTTTCAAATTTATTTATTTATTTATTATTGAATTTCTATACCGCCCTTCTCCCTGAGGACTCAGGGCGGTGTACAGCCAGAAATAAATACAAAAGAACAGACATCGTTACAGAATCTGTGGGACACAACAAAAGCCTACATAAGAGGATTTACCATAGCGTATGCAGCCAAAAAAATAGAGATAAACAACAAACAAGGAACAACCTAGTGGAAGAACTCAAAACATATGAATTACAGTTGCAGAAATATCCCACTAATTAAGTAATAAAACAAAAATTAAATTTGGCTAAACATAAACTGAATTTAACTATGCAAGCAGAAATTGTACACAAAATCAAACTGGCAAAGCAGAAATACTTTGAACATGCAAACAAAACAGGACGCTGGTTAGCGTATAGATTAAAAAAAGAAAGAGAGGAGAATAATATACCAATTACAAGACAAAACAGGACAAACATACCATTTGAATTCAGATAAAAAACGCATAGTCAAGGATTTCTTTCAAAAGCTTTACACCCAAGAGGAAACTCAGGACCAAGATATTAAGGAATACTTAAACAAAACAAATATCTCGAAATTAGAGGAAGCCCACAGAGAGACACTAAACAGATCAATTACAATGACCAAGTTGATGGAAGCACGGAAAAAGCAAAAGAACAACAAAGTGCCAGGCCCAGATGGAATCCCAGCGGAATTTTATAAGAATTGCCAGTGTCCGATAGACGAGTTATTATTCCAGGTCTTTAATGATCCATTGTTAGAAGCAGAAACCCCTAAATCGTGGACGGAAACTATTATCTCACTCATTCATAAGGAAGACACTGAGCCAACACTAGTTAAAAATTACAGGCCGATCTCATTGCTAAACGTGGACTATAAACTGTTCATGACAATCATAGCACAAAGATTGAAGGCAGTCATTCACAAGTACATACATTCTGATCAAAATGGCTTTGTCCCAAGGAGACAGATTAAAAATAACATGAGAACAATCATAAATGTCCTTGAATACTATGAGCAAAGAATTGATAAACAGGTAGCCTTGATTTTTTTAGACACGCAGAAGGCCTTTGATAATTTGAATTGGAACTTTCTTGTATTGCAATTAGAGGCCATGGAATTCGGCGATAAATTTCTAAAAATGATTAGGAAAGTATACTCATCCCAAATAGCAAGAATTACAATTAATGGGGACATGACAGAAAAATTGGATATACAAAAAGGCGTATGGCAAGGGTGTCCATTATCCCCTTTATTGTTCATAATATCATTGGAAGTCCTATTAAACAATAAAAGTCACTTTGATTATTATTTGGCACGTATATTGCAACTAATAGTATCTTCATATTAGAATTTTGATGGTAGAAATAAATGATAACATATTGTTATCATTTATTTCTACCATCAAAATTCTACCTTCCAAATCTGCATATATTTGTTCTGCTTTTATTGAATTTTTAATGTATAGAACAACGCCTCTCTTTTTACTTTGCGATAATGATGAAAATTTTTTCCCAAGTTTAGGTTGTACCAATAATTGCTCATGTTGCTTTTTAATATGAACTTCTTGCAAACAAATTATATCAAATTTTAGCTTCTCTAATTTATGGAAAACCTTTCTTCTTTTCACAGCTGAATTAAGTCCATTTATATTTATTGAAATTAATTTCATCGCATCCATATTCATATTTTATACTGTATGTAGGTTTTGTTGCTCTAGTTGATCTTACTTCCTGTTGTTCTTTGAATTCCACAATACCACCAACAGCACCTTCCGTTGCCATTTCCTCTTCTATAGGTTTTGTAGACACCAGTGCTGCTTGTGTTTCTGTTTCCATTGCCACTTCCTTTTCCTTTAAGAAATCTTCATAAAATGCTCTCGCTTTGTCAATTGTATCTAGCCTGTATCTTTGAAGCTGCCATGTTAAAATCAATCCTTCTGGTATAAGCCATCTAAAATTAACACCCTTTTGGATCAGTAATTTAGAAAAATTTATACTCTTTTCTCATGTCTCTCACTTTTCTTGGTATTTGTTTCAAGACCACCACTTCTTTCTCCTTAACTTTAGAACCTCTTTTGCCCCAGTCCTTAAATGAATATATGTGGTTGTTAAGTAAATCGTGCAGGTGTTGACAAATCTGACTTCCTCCATTGAGTTTGTTTGCTGGAAGCCCGTGGGAAGGTGATCACATGATTCTAGAATCCTGCAATAGTTGTAACTACATGCTGGTTGCCAAGTGCCCAAATTTTGATCATGTGATCACAGGGACACTGCAATGATCATAAGTAGGAGGCCCAGTTATGTCACTTTTTTTCAGCACCGTTGTAACTTTGAACGGTCATTAAACAAATGTAAATCAAGGATTGTCTGTAATTGTCACTGCGTTATTTTATTTACCAGCTGAGCTTCATCATTTCTGGACTATCAGACTTTCCGTACCTTGCCAAGAATTGTTATAAGTAAGCTACGTGTTTCCGTCTCCACCCACATTCCTTCACACTCCCCTTTCCTTTTTTCTCTTGCCACGAGTGCCGGTTGCTGGAAAGCAGCTGGCCCAAATTATTTCAAAATGTAACAATTATCTTTCTTAGTTAGTGAAGTGTTTTATTTTCTTTATAACAAATAAATGAGTTTTATTAGAAAATATTTCTTCGGGTTTTCTTTTCAGAATATTGCAACTTGGAGAGGCCACGATCCATCCTCTAATTAAATCAGGGTGATTTTTCCCAGAGCCAAAGATGGGATTAATCAATGCCCTGACAGTAGTAAGTTTTGGACTGCAGTTTGGGGGTTTGACTTAATATAAAGAGGGAGGCTTTCCAGATGTCCTGATTTTTGTAAAGTCAGGCCAAAAATTCTGGGAGTTGGGATTCTATCATAGTCAGTTTGGTTTGATGGTTAAGGCACCAGGCTAGAAAATTGGGAGGTGGTGAATTCTAGTCATGCCTTAGCCGTGAAAGCCAGCTGGGTGACTTTGAGCCAGTCATTCTCTCTTAGCCCAACCCACCTCAAAGGGTTGCTGTTGGGGGAAAATAGGAGAGTTAAGGCACGTTGTATATATTTGCCACCTTGAGTTATTTGTAAAAAATAATAAAGGCAGGATACAAATAAATAAATAGTCACCATCAGAACCATGGCTGAGACTTGGTGCCAGATTCATTCATGTTTATGATACAGAGAAATGAATGGGTCAGGTTAGCTAAGCTTGAGAACATTCAAAGGACAGCATTAGTTGAAAAGAAGTTCTCAGATCTAATCCAGAGTCAGTGAGATGAATGTGGATATTGACCAACATGGGCTCTTCCCTACTCAGAGGCTGCCACACCCCCATCTTCCACTCACCCAATGAAGCACTGGGCAGCAGTCAGGATTCGGTCTTCCCCAATTAAAGTGCCTCCACAGGCATGCTCTCCTTGATACCGTAGACTTGTATACCAAGGCCATTGTTTGTTCTCCTGTTTCAGGACTCCACAGCCTGGAGATCAATAAAGAACACAGGTAGTCCTCAACTTATGACCACAATTCAGCCCAGAATTTCTGTTACTAAGCAAGACAGTTGTTTTGCCTCGTTTTATGACCTTTCTTGCCACAGTTCTTAAGGGAATGACTGAAGTTCTTAAATTAGTTGTTATGTCCTTATAAGGACATCCGCCCGGATTGGCTGCCAGCCACCGGGCGGGAAAGTTTGAATCCCTGTCAGGGGGCGGTGCGTCTGCCGGAGCGAATATAAGGAGAGCTCCGGCAGCGCACGGCAGGCTTGCTACTGTTGCTGTTTAATAAAGTTACTTATGTAACGAGCTGGTCACGTCTTCCATTCCTGCGCCGATCTAACACTGGCGACGAAGGACTAGAGAGAAGAGACGAACCTTGTGGCACCAAGCCAACAAGACCAAGACTCCGGCACCTGGAACCACAGTAGGCATTTCCAAAGGCATGGCATCCGCTGAAGTCACTTTGCCAGCCCTTGCTCCTTTCCGCCCAGGGAAGGACAAGTGGAAATCCTACGTGGTCAAATTTCGGCAATACCTGAGAGGCAACAACATCAGGGACGCCGACGATGACCGAAAGAAGGGCATCTTCCTGGCCAACTGCGGCTCCGAAGTCCTCGACATGGCAATCGATCTCGTAGCACCACGAGACATCGAGGAAGTGCCATGGGCAGACCTGCTGCAGATCCTGGAAGACCACTATGCCCCAACGGGAACACCAGTGGCGAACCGTTTCACCTTCCATCAGAGGGATCAGAAGGAAGGTGAGACCATCAAAGAATTCGTGGCCGCCCTACGCCAGATCGCAGCCAGCTGTGAGTTTGACCACGTGGACAACGCCATCGCTGTCCGCGTGGTTTTCGGCATGAGGGACAGGGGCCTCCAAAAGAAATTCCTGAGCAGAAAGAAACTCGTGCTCAAGGATGTGGTGGAGGAAGCCACCGCATCCGAAATCTCGGAGAAAGCAGCCGCCGCAGTAAGCAGAGCAAAGGGAATCCACAAGATCCGCTCCACAGCGCAATCGTCAACAGAGGATTCCACAGCTGGATCCGAATCAGAGGGAGAATCCACCGTCCACAAGGTATCCAGACCCCCAAGGCGGGAAACCGCCCAACGGAACTACAAGGGGGAGCGCTGCGCCAGCTGCAGAGGGGACCATGCCAGAGCAACCTGCAAGTGGAGAGATGCGACCTGCCGACGCTGCAACAGAAGGGGTCACATCGCCGAAGCTTGCAGAGCTGAGGAACCAGCCCCAGAGCCCTCCAGCCACCGTCCCCGCGAGAATCGGAAGGATTACCAGAGATCATCCAAACGGTCCTCTGGCCCTTCCAGACGCAGAGACGACGAATTCCCCCGGAACGGAGCAGTCCACCAGACGACCATCGCACACACGACCTCAGACAATGCCACCAAGTTCCACGTGACCATCCACGTGGAGGGAGCACCCTGCAAAATGGAGGTAGACTCGGGCTCGGTCTACTCCATCATGGACTGGCAGCAGTTGAAGCGCCTGCAACCCAGCATCACCAAGCGAGAGCTGAAGCCACTACACTCCAAGCTCGTCGACTTTGGGGGAAACCCCATCGGAGTGTTAGGAAGAGCCGACATCCGAGTCACCTACAAGCAGTTCGAAGGCAAGCTCCCCATCACCGTCGTAAAGGACAGCCGACCGAACCTGCTAGGAGTGGAGTGGTTCAAGCCGCTGGGGCTTTCAATCGAAGGCATCAACCAAATTGGCAGGGACGAACTCGACAACCTCATCGAAGAGTTCAAGGAAGTCTTCGATGGTAAGCTGGGGAAATTTGTGGGGAGGCCAATCTCTTTCAATCTGGACAAGGGAGTCACCCCAATTAGGCTCAAGCCCCGCCGAGTCCCATTCGCCCTGCGGCCTAAAGTAGACGAACAGCTGGATAAGCTGATCGCCCAGGGCGTCCTGGAACCGATCGATCATGCCTCATGGGAGACCCCCATTGTGACCCCACTGAAGCATGATGGGTCTGTGCACATCTGCGCCGACTACCGTTGTACCATCAACAAGGCGTTGGCACAGAGCGCATACCCAGTCCCAGTAGTGCAACACCTGCTGCATTCCCTGGGATCGGGCTCAATATTCGCTAAACTGGACCTGGCCCAGGCTTACCAGCAATTGCCAGTGGATGAAAAAACGGCGGAGGCACAAACAATTGTCACGCACAGGGGGGCATTCAAATGCAACCGCCTCCAATTTGGAGTCAGCGCTGCCCCCGGCATCTTCCAATCCATGATGGAACGCCTGCTCCAAGGCGTTCCAGGGGTGGTGCCTTACTTCGACGATGTGCTCATCTCCGGGGACTCAAGAGCCCAACTCCTTGAAAGGCTCAGGCTTGTCCTGCAGCGGTTCAAGGCCAAGGGTTTGAGAGTCAGGCGGGACAAGTGCATCATAGGAGTACAGGAAGTCGAGTTCCTGGGCTATCTCATTGATAGCACAGGCATCCACCCCACCAAATCAAAAGTGGAAGCAATCCATGAAGCGCCGAGCCCAAAAAACAAAACGGAGCTTCAGGCTTTCCTTGGGTTGCTCAACTTTTACGCCATCTTCTTAAAACAGAAAGCCACAGTTGCTGAGCCACTCCACCGCCTGCTGGGGAAATCGGCGTCCTGGAAGTGGGGCCAGGAAGAGGAAGCAGCGTTCCGGGCCATCAAAGGACTATTGACGTCCAAAAGCGTCCTCATCCAGTACAGCGAGACGCTTCCCATCAAGCTGACCTGCGACGCGTCGCCATACGGGGTGGGGGCAGTCCTCAGCCACGAGCTGCCCAACGGCACGGAAGCCCCCATCGCCTACTTCTCCAAAACCATGTCCGGCGCAGAGCGGAACTACAGTCAGCTGGACAAAGAAGCCCTGGCAATCATGGCAGGAGTGAAGCGCTTCCACGAATACCTGTACGGAAGACGTTTCACCATAGTCACCGACCACAAGCCACTCCTGGGACTCCTCGCAGGCGACCAACCCACCCCGACCTTCATGTCCCCACGGATGACGAGATGGGCCATCTTCCTAGCCGGCTACTCCTATAGGCTCGTGCACCAGCCAGGCACAGCCATAGGAAACGCCGACGCACTAAGTAGATGCCCATCGAAGAACCCGGTGGAAGACCCAGCCCCCACGCTCCATCTATTCCACATAGATGACGACGCCAGCTGTCCAGTCTCCTCCGCAGATGTGGCCGCACACACAGAGAGAGACCCCACCCTCCGCCAAGTAAGGTCCTGGATCCTCAGGGGGTGGCCATCGGAACAGACGGAAGAGAGGTTCAGCCCGTTCACCAGGAAACAGAAGGAGCTGTCCACCATAAAGGGCTGTCTGCTATGGGGAGACAGGGTGCTGATCCCAAGCACTCTGCAACGGCGGACGCTTGAGACACTGCACAACGGGCACCCGGGCATTGTACGCATGAAGGCCCTGGCACGGAGTTACGTCTGGTGGCCCTCACTGGACAGAGACATCGAACAATGGGTCTCCAGATGTGACCCGTGCCAAGAAGTCCGCCCCGCGCCACCGCAAGCTGAAGTCATGAACTGGGAGACCCCCAGCAACCCCTGGTCGAGGGTCCACATCGACTTCGCGGGCCCGATGCAGGGGCGACACCTCCTCATCGTGGCAGATGCCTTCTCCAAGTGGCTCGAGGTGGTACCCATGGCATCTACCACAACAGAAGCGACGATCCGAGCCCTGCGCCGCCTGTTTGCCACACACGGACTACCGGACGTGCTGGTCTCGGACAACGGCCCCCAGCTCACATCCCTGGCCATGGAGTCCTTCCTGGCAGGACTGGGCATCCGCCATGCCCTCTCCGCTCCGTACAGGCCGGCCGGAAACGGACAAGTGGAACGGATGGTCCGGCTCACAAAAGAAGCCCTCACCAAGATGGGCCCGGGAGACTGGCAAGAACGCATCGACAATTTCCTCCTCACCCAGCACATCACGCCGCATGCCACCACCCACAAGAGCCCGGCCGAACTCCTCATGGGCAGAAGGTTGAGGTCACCCCTGGACCGGCTGCACCCCCAATACAGCCCGGAAGTGACCGCAACCGCCAGCCGGCCGCTTCGCGCCTTCAGCAAAGGAAATTCAGTTTTCGCGCTGAATTTCAACGGCTCCCCTAAGTGGCTGAAAGGGAAGATTGCCAGCACAACCGGCCCCAAATCCTACACCGTTGAGTTGGAAGATGGACAGGTCGTGAGACGTCACATCGACCAACTCCGGAAAAGGTGGGGGGGAGCACACGAAAACCAGCCTGACGAGGGAGGCCTACAACACCCAGACGGGGTAGGCCTACAACACCCCAGCGAGGTAGACCTACCATACCCAGACGAGGTAGGCCTACCACACCCCTACGAGGCAGAGCAACGCCAGCCCGACGAGGTCGGCCCAGCACACTACCAGGCACTGTCACGTCGGCAGTGCAGCGAGGTAGACCGGGCCCAACCGCACGGGGGATGGCAACACCAACCCGGCCAGGTGGGCACCCGGCACAACAGGGCCAGGGACCCCCGACCCAGCCCGCAGGTAGACCGGGACCTGCCCAGAAGGGAAGCACCGCACCCTACCAGTGAAGGCAACCCACGGCAGCCCTACCAGGGAGACCTCAACGCAAGGCGAGTAGACCGGGGACCATCGCAGATGGGCACACCACAGCACATGGGCGAGGGTGGCACACGACTCCCCGGCGAGAGGGACCCCCGCCCAACGCAAGAAACAACCCGGCAACAACAACCCAACCCAGACGACCCCCACCACCAACCGGCGGTAGACCAGGGACTGGGGGGAAGGGAAAGCCGACAACAACCCGGCCAGGGAGGTCTGCGCCACCCCGGCAGGGGAGACCTCCACCGACCCGAGGAGTTAGCCCCACAACGACAACCCGACCAGGTCGACCACCACCAACCCGACGGGGAAGGCCAACGCCTGCCCAGCCAAGGAGACCTGCGCCAACCCTGCAAGGTCGGACACCGCTACCCGAGCCAACACCACCCACAGCGGGCAGACCGGACTCAAGGGCACCGGCCCGAACCACCCTCCAGACCACAGCGGGCCGGGCCGCAGCAGAACCGCAGCCACCGGGAGACCGAGGAAGAGCAAGTGACAGCCGGGGCCTTACCGAGACTCAGACGCTCTTCCCGGGTCGGAACCGAGCAGCACCGCCGAGGCGAAAGATCCACAGGCCAGGAGGAAGACCACCAGAACCAGCCATACAAGGTCTGCGGTCCGGCCGGAGGCGCTGAGGGTGACCCCGCACACTCGCCAGCCGAACCGAGCCCGGTTCCGGGGAAGGATCCAGGAGCCACAGGAACCCCGTCCGTCCAGGGCGGAGACACGGGAGAAATGAGACTGCGCAGGTCAAGTAGGGTGCCTAGGCGTCCTACGTACCTGCGGGACTACGTCACGTTCATTGACGAACACTGAACTTTTTTTTCATTGGACTAGGGGGGAGGAGTGTTATGTCCTTATAAGGACATCCGCCCGGATTGGCTGCCAGCCACCGGGCGGGAAAGTTTGAATCCCTGTCAGGGGGCGGTGCGTCTGCCGGAGCGAATATAAGGAGAGCTCCGGCAGCGCACGGCAGGCTTGCTACTGTTGCTGTTTAATAAAGTTACTTATGTAACGAGCTGGTCACGTCTTCCATTCCTGCGCCGATCTAACATTAGTAACCAGGTTGTTAAGTGAATCTGGCTTCCTCATTGACTTTGCTTGTCAATGTTTGCTTCACATGCAGTGACCCTGGGACACTGCAACCGTCACAAGTACTTGCCGGTTGCCAAGTGTCCAAAATTTGATCGTGTGACCATGGGGATGCTGCAATGGTCGTAAGTGTGAAAAACAGTCATAAGTCACTTTTTTCAGTGCCATCGTAACTTCAAATGGTCACTAAACAAATGGGTGAAAGACGAAGACTACCTATAACATAAGGTGTCACTTCATCTTATGTCCCCAAAGACAACAGGTACAGTACATATATATTGCTACATCCATCATCACCTCTTCCACGTTGCAAGGGTGTGCCAGTCTTGAACCCCGAACACCTCCAAGCAACGCACACATGGTGACACTAAAGATTTTCACAGTATATTGAAGGGGACAATAAAATAAGAAGCAAAAGAGGCCTGGTGAGTTGCTGTGAGAGGGTTTTTTCATTTTTCTGGTTTTCAACCCACACATAGCCAAAATGTTACTATTCCCCACTGAAGGAATTATTACACATCCTCCTGGATGTGGCCTTTGGATGTCTAGATGAATAAATAAACCATATAATTCCCGTCACAAAAAAGGCACTGATGAGAGCATCCAGCTTTAAACCATGATATGCCCAGATAAGAAGCAAGGTTCAGATGGGGATCCTGTGGCCTTCCAAATGTGATTGTGTTCCAGTTCCCCTCATCCCAGGCAACATTGTCAGTAGGGGTGGAGATTGTAGTTCAGTGTAGCAGCAGCTATCAATCCCTCTTCCCTCTGATGCACTAAATGGGTCTTAAATTAAGATTAGAGTGTAGACCAGTGTTTCTCAACTTGAAGATGGGTGGACTCCAATTCTGGGAGTTGAAGTCCACATCTTAAAATTACTACACTTGAGAAACGCTGCTCTATAAGACGAGAGCCAGTTTGGCATGGTGATTAAGACAGCAATTATACAGAATTGGTGACTAGTTAGAGCAATGTTTCTCAACTTTAGCAATTTTAAGATGTCTGGACTTCAACATGTCTGACTGGAGAATTCTGGGAGTTGCAGTCTGCACAACTTCAGGTTGCCAAGGTAAGCACTATTGATTCTGTTTTTGGCTGATAGCTGATATTTATTGCAAAAGCAAACTTTTGCAAGTCTTTGGTTTAAGCATTGGCAATGCAAACAGACTTGGAAGCTTATTTGGCCTCCATGGCTAGCTTAAATTTAAACCTTTCCTTCTCTGAAAAAGAAGAGGCAGAACTAAAAGCTGGATCGGAAAGCAAGAGAGAGCAAGTACGGAATGTCACCAAAATCCTACAGTGAGGCTTTGGACAGGTGGGTTATCAATGAAGGTATTCACAGTAGTGAGATGTGAAGAGGCCTACCTGTGCCCATGTAACTGTCAGTGGTGTTGGGTATGGGCTCAATCTGATTGGAAAATGAGGCCCATTCAACATGATGCTGGATCCAGTTGGCATAGGGTCTCTTGTCCGTCAAAAGGGTGGGTACGTAGAATTGGGTACAACTGAGCCCGGATAGCTCTGCAGACAAGGCATTGTAATTTAACACCAGCTGTCTGCAATTAAAGTAAGTTCGAATCTTGCCAGGCTAAAGGTTGACTCAGCCTTCCATCCTTTCTAAGGTAGGTAAATTGAGGACCCAGTTTGTGGGGGCAATAAGATGACTTTGTATAAAATATACAAAAGTATGAAGGCTATTGCTTAACGCACTGTAAGCCGCCCTGAGTCTCTGGAGAAGGGCGGCATATAAATCAAATTTAAAAAAAAAAAACACATAAGGAGGAACTCATGATCCCTGCCTGGAACCATCAGCCATTCTCCAGGCAAACCAGCAGGCCACCCGAGTCCCCCTATGGTGGAAAGAAAGGTTTTTTTGCATTTTTTCTGCATGCACAGTGGTGTCTGTCTCCATCTCCTCCTTTGCTAGCAGGTTTTCTTACTGCATGATCCAACCAGTGGGAGCTAATGGCAAGGAGATACCTCAGGCTGTTAAATTAGAAACCTCCCCAGCCTTTGATGGGCAACAACATTAAGTTAAGGGCAAGGAGTAGATGAAGGGAAAAAAACTAGAGATAGGAGTCAAGGAAAAGAATTATGAATTCATTGATGGTAAAACCAACCAGTAGAACTGGTAAATATGTTGGTATTAATTATAGAAATACAGGGCTGAAAGGGACCTTGGAGGTCTTGTAGTCCAAACTTTTCTTGAAAACCTCCAGCAATGGGGCATCCACAACTCCAGAAGGCAAGCTGTTCTATTGAATAATTATTCTCACTGTTAGAAAATTCCTCCTTATTTTAAGGTTTGATCTCCTCTGATGAGCTTCCACCCATTGCTTCTTGTCCTGCCCTCAGGTGCTTTGGAGAATAAATCGAATTGGGTATGTCTAGTCTAGTGAAAAGAAGGACTACAGTGATATGACAGCAGTGTTCCAATATTTGAGTGGCTGCCACAAAGAAGGGGTCAACTTATTTTGCACAGTACCAGAAGGCAAGATAAGAAACAACGGATGGAAACTAATCAAGGAGAGAAGTAACCTAGAACTAAGGAGAAATTTCCTGACAGTTAGAACAATCAGTGGAACAACTTGCCTCCAAAAGGTGTAAGTGTTACATCACTGGAGGTTCTCAAGAAGAGACTGGCAGCCAGACTTCTGGTTTTGCATTGCGACAAGACAGTCGGGGGAAAAGCGGGCTCTGATGAGCGCCGCGAAAACCCCGGCTGCCAAACTGCCGCTGATGGGTCTTCGGACCGGAACCGTCCTGCAGGGATGGGGAAAAAGGAGGGACACCTCAGAAGACCAAGAGGAACAGGCAAGTTCCTCGGAGGTCAGAGGGAATCCTCTATGAGTCAGCAGCGGGGGGTGGCAGCCATGGTGGCTGCCACGAAGCTGTGACAACCGAGCTAAGAGATGTGCTGGAGGAAAGTGGATTGAAACTGAGCTCTTTGAAGCTGGGTGAGTGACAACCAACCCAGGCTTGTAACAACGCCTAGAGCAATATTACTATCTATAAGACCCCAAGCCATAAAACAGCGGCTGAATAACAAAGGGCCTTTGGAAAGTTTAATGATTAACTGGAAATAAGCAATGTATAGATGGATGGAAACAACAAAGAAAGGATTATGTAGGGATTAATAGTTAAACTAACTATGATTATGCTGTGTTTAACAGCCAAAAAAACCAAAAATGGTTATGCTGTGTTTAACAGCCAAAAACCAAAAATGGATATGCTGTGTTTAACAGCCAAAAAATAAAAATGGATATGCTGTGTAACAGCCAAAAAACAAAAATGACTATGCTGTGTTTAACAGCCAAAAACAAAAAATGGTTATGCTGTGTTTAACAGCCAAGAAATAAAAATGATTGGTTTAATAACAAAGAAAAATGAGGTAGGATTGCCAAAATGAGGAGTATGTTGAGATTAACAGTAAAAATGAAATGAATAAACTTGGTTTAACAACAGAAACAAAGATGATAATGCAGAGTTTAATAGTAAAAAGAAAATGGTTATGTTGGAATTAAATATTTTTTGAATGCTTATAACAACTGTAATGATTCATATTTTGAAAATGTATCCATCTAAGCAAAAGAAAGAGAAAAATGGAATGATATTTGGTTAAGATTTAAGATTTAAGTAACGGGTTTTTGAGGATAATGGCATAAATAGATAGAATTGAGGGAAATAACTGAATAAAATTAAGTTGTGTTAATTGAAAATTAAGATTTGTTAATGATTTGTATTAATCTGTGACCGGATCAATGCTTCGTTTTGGAAAAGATATGTTTTATGTTTATGTTTAAAAAAAAATAATAAAAAACTTTTTTTCAAAAAAAAAAAAAAAAGAGAAGAGACTGGCAACCATTTGTCTGGAATGGTATAGGGTCTCCTGCCTTGAGCAGGGGTTTGAACTAGAAGATCTTCAAGGTCCTTTCCAACCTTGTTATTCTGTTATTCTGTTATATTAGGCTAGACCTAATTATCTCAAGTTATACTTAAGGCCCTCTGCTGAATTCCTTTTCTTCACCATGTTGCATTCTCTCTGTGCCATACAGAAAAAAATGGAGGGAAAAGAGGAAACTATACAACTTCCTGAAACATTTTCTAGCCTCTGGATTAGAAGATTTCATCAAGCATTGCTGCAGACTCCCAAGCGCAGACCTAGAGGGCTAGAAACCTGATGTACATTCTTGCTTTAACATTAACAACCAATTCTTGTCCATCAAGGTAGGGTCATGTGACGATATTTAAATTTAGTAGCTGGAACAGTGGGGTTGCACAATGAGCCAGAACACACAGTTGTAGTTGATTGGTTGGAGAGGGCTGGCTCCTGGGTGAGGCAATCTGCATTGTCATTGGTAGCTGTGGGTGTGGAGGGGCAGTTTCCCTCCCCCTCTTTTTCTTTGGTGTGCCCTATATGCTCTGTGATTTACCTCATGATGTTTCTGTTTGCCTGACTATCTTTGTTGTGGCTCCGTTGCCTGAGCCTGGGCTATCGACAGATGCAGACTCTGAGAGTGAGGGAGAGGAGTTGGCAAGGCCTCCCTCTCCAGGACCCTCCTCTCTGGCAATGCCTCCGGAGGACACCGAAGGCCAAGAGATAGGCCCAGAGCCAAGCACGTCCCCGCAGCCACAGGTGGACAGCAACGAAGGAGATAAGTGCTGGCTGGATCCTTGACAGCGGCGCAGGGAGAAGCATGCGCAGCAGAGGGGAAGGTGTGCCAGAGATTAGCTGAGTCACTGGACCACACCCCACAGGGTATAAATGTGGGTGTGGTGGCCGGTTCAGTTTGTGACGAGCAAAAACTAGAAATAATCCATGATCTCTGCATTACTGGACTTTTGCCTGCCTTGTCGGATTGCATTTGGACTAATCCTTGTATTGCTGAAACTTTGCCTGCTTTATCGGAATGCTTGCAGTCTAATCTTTGTTTTGTGTGAGTAAAGTCTGAATTGGCAGCTAGCCACTGGGTTGCTGCCAGCTTTATCTTCAAAGACTTTGTCGTGTGGCTTATTAACTCCGGGCCGTCTGTGGGGTGTGTGTGTGTGTGTGGGACGGGGACAGAACAATCTTCTTTGCTGTAAATATAGATGTAAAATATATTTATTTATATAAAACTACAAGTTCATGTCAGTGTCTCTGATTTCATTTGGACAGTCATTATTCCCTGACAGGTCAGCAGTGTTAGTGTTAGAAATTCTGTTTATATAAAGCACTATGCAAGTGCTTTACATAAGAGCAAACAAAGAGTACAGTCACCATGTGCTTTACTGCTCAACTATATTACTGTAACAAGAAACAGGAAACTCTACTTAGAACAAAGAGCATAGAGTATATATCATAGCTCCAAATTTGTAAATACTGCCATCTACTCGCTGAATACTTCTGTAGTTGTTGCAATACAAAATACATCCCAATGGAGGGGGCAGGGCCAACTGTCAAGCCGAACAGGTGTCCAGCCATCCGGTAGGCTCTTTGGAGTTGCAGGTCCCTCAGAGGGGGACCAGAAGAGTGGGGCATTCTGCCACCCAAATCCCAGATGGCGGTCTGGGCTGGGAAGACAGGAGGAAGGCTTTCCCTCTCTGTGAAATAAAGCAGTGAGAAAGAGTGTGGGTGAACAAGGGAGAGCTGTACTAACAGAAAACGTGACTGTTTGGATAAATTAAAGAGAACCGGGGCAGAATTCCAGAAGATGGCACAAAAGTAGATTGGTACAAGTTTGGAAACTAAAAAGAGCTGACTAAGATGTGGAAGCTGACATTTTGAACAGTGACAGGGTTTCTATTAACACGTAAAAAGAGACGAGAGGGACATCTGCTGGTCGAAGAGAAGATTGACATCTGCAAAACCTGAGACTTGGAAGAGAAAAGGAAAAACTTTTGTCTTTGAAAGAGTAACTGTGCGTGCGGACTCTGTTGCTTAGGATCTTTTAGGAGAAACGTTAAGACATTGTTGTGACTGAAAGTAAAGATATATTGGAGACTCCAACATATAAAGAAGTAAGATATTTGTAGAAGCAAGAAAGAGAACTTTTGAGGACAGAAATTAATACATAGTAAATTGCTTCAAGGAAGAGTATTATCCTGGACAAAAAAAACAAACAAACTATAAATAGCAGAGGAAATAGAAGATATAGCTGTAACTCCCGGAGGCAAAAGACAATAGATATCTAGTGCCTGCCGGGAGCTAGTGATATTCATATTAACGCATATTTATATCTATACTTATATATTTAAGTGATTGTCATTATTAAGTGTTAGTATTAATATTTTTTCTCTTTGATTATAGTAGGATATAGACATCTAAGACTATAAGAACCTCCACTGACCCCTATATTTATTACGTTAGCCTTATAGATTCTGAGATAATACGGATAACTTAATAGTATTGGAGCAGTGGATGGAGATATAAGAGGGGAAAGGAAGTGGGAGTGTAAGTTTAAGAGGTTGTTAAGGATGACAAGTATTACAAATTTAACAAGGATTGGGACAGGGAGGAAGCAGATAGTCCACTCCACATTGGCTATTTCGAGTCCTTCTGGTCAAAGTTCCATCAAGGAAACAATGCAAAGAGAAAGATCCAACTTGCTTAAAGACCTACAAGTCATGCTGCAATCAATGCAGGAAGCTATGACAAAAAATCATGAGGACTTGAAGAAAGAGATAAGAGAAATAAGAAGTGATACAGGGGAACTTAAAGAAAAGATGCAATCGATGGTTGGAAAATTTGAAACCTTCCAACAACAAATTATGAGAAATGAACAAAAACTACAAGAGATGGAAGAGAGAATGGAGAAAGAGGAAAAAAGAGTGGATGAAATGAATGAAAAGTTAATCCAAGCAAACAAAGAACTCGAGATGGCCGTTATTTTTCTGGAATCAGAAAAAGCTGCACACTATCTACGTTTTCAAAATATAAGAGAAGAAAAAGACTTTCCAGAGATGATGGCAGAGTTATTAGCAAAGGCTCTTGGAATTGGAAAGGAAGAGATGCTGATTGAAATGGACGAGATTTACAGAATTCATACTAATTACGCAAGACGACACAACCTACCAAAAGAGGTCCACGTTAGATTTGTTAAAAAGTCAATTCAAGACGAAATTCTCCATAGAACTAGAGACAATCCTATAGAACATAGAGGAAGACAACTGGTCGTGCTTAAACAAGTGCCGAGAAGAGTGAGAGAACTAAGAAGGCCATATCAATTTTTGACCTCAAAATTGACCGGACATAACATTAATTTTAGATGGTTGACACCAGAGGGGATAATGTTTTCATGGCAGGAAAAAAGACTTAGAGTAGATACCGTAGACAAAGTGGAGGAATTCTACAATAGGAATTTTGGTAGTGAGGAAGAAATAGAAGAGAGAGAAGTAAGAGAAGAAGGGGGTCCAAGACCAACGACCACAGAAGAGAAAGAAGTGCAGATTAGAGAGAGGGATAGTGAGAAAGGAGGAAAAATGGAAAATAATGAGGAAAGATTCAAGGACCCAAGAGAAACCAGATCAACAAGGATGACAAGATCTAGATACAAGTAGAGAAATGCAGGAAGAGATTAAGATCCTATCCTTGAATATTAATGGATTGAATTCCCCTGCAAAAAGGAATTTTTAAAAAACAAACTTAATAAAATTAATTTAGATATAATAGCGGTACAAGAAGTACACATAAAGAAACAAAATGAACAATTACTGGTTTACCCCAAATTGGGAAAGATGTTCACATTGCTATCGCAATATTTATTTTATTTATTTATTTTATTAAATTTGTATACCGCCCTACTCCCGAAGGACTCAGGGTGGTGAACAGCCATAAAATAAAACATATAGATACAAAATTTAAAATAGAGATAAAACTAATTAAATAAATTTGGCTGAACCATTTTAAAACCCCAATAAATTAAAACCAAATTTAAAATTCCATTTAAAAAGAGGAAAACTTTAGGTCAGGCCAGCTTGATGGAATAGGAACATCTTAAGCGCGCGACGGAAGGTACGCAGATCCGGAATCCTCCGTATCTCTGGGGGGAGCTCGTTCCAGATCGTAGGTGCCCCCACAGAGAAGGCTCTCCCCCTGGGGGCTGCCAGTTGACATTGTTTGGCCGATGGCACCCGGAGGAGCCCCTCTCTATGGGAGCGTACTGGTCGGTGGGAGGCTATTGGTGGCAGCAGGCGGTCCCGTAAATAGCCAGGTCCTAAGCCATGGAGCGCTCTGAAGGTGATAACCAAAACCTTGAAGCGCACTCGGAAGACCACCGGGAGCCAGTGCAGCTCACGCAGGAGAGGCGTTACATGGGAGTGCGACGTCGCTCCCATCACCACCCGCACGGCTGCACTCTGCGCCAGTTGGAGCCTCCGAGTGCTCTTCAAGGGGAGCCCCATGTAGAGAGCGTTACAATAGTCCAGACGAGGGCATGAGTGACCGTGTGTAATGAGTCCCGATCCAGAAAGGGACGCAACTGGCGAATCAGGCGGACCTGATGAAAAATCCTCCCAGTCACGGCCGTCAAGTGCTCTTCTAAAGACAGCCGTGAATCCAGGAGGACACCGAAGTTGCGAACCCTCTCCGTGGGGGCCAATGCTTCGCCCCCAATAGTCAGCGATGGCACCAGCTGACTATATCGGGACGTCGGAAACCACAGCCACTCGGTCTTGGATGGGTTGAGCCTGAGCCTGTTTCTCCCCATCCAGATCCGTACGGCCTCCAGGCACCGGGACATCACTTCAAGGGCATCGTTGGGGTGGTCTGGGGTGGAGATGTACAGCTGGGTGTCGTCAGCATACTGATGGTACTCCACCCCGAAACCACGGATGATCTCGACCAGCGGCTTCACATAAATGTTGAACAGAAGGGGCAAGAGGACCGATCCTTGTGGCACCCCACATATAAGGGGCCTCGGGGTCGACCTCTGCCCCCCTGTCAACAGAGGTAGTGTTTTATATTAATGACAAGATTTTGGCCAAAAAAATTTATAAAGATGACAAGGGTAGGATCTTAATAGTAGAAGTAATATTAAACCAAAAGCGGGTTGTACTTGTCTCCTGAATGAGAGACAAGAACAATTATATAGGAAATTGCACAATATCATCGGGGAGATAGAAGGAGATAATATCTGTATCTTGGGGGACTTTAATGCTATAGTTGATAGAAAACTAGACTACAAAAGCAATAAAGAAGAGCCTTGGTAGTACAGTGGTCTAAGGCACCCTGTTATTAAGCTGGTTATTAAGACCAGCTGCCTGCAATTACTGTAGGTTCGAATCTTGCCAAGGCTCAAGGTTGACTCAGCCTTCCATCCTTTCTAAGGTAGGTAAATTGAGGACCCAGTTGTGGGGGCAATAAGCTGACTTTGTATAAATATACAAAAGGATGAAGGCTATTGCTGAGCACATTGTAAGCCGCCCTGAGTCTCCGGAGAAGGGCGGCATATAAATCAAATTAAAATTTAAAAAAAATTAAAGTAAATTAAAGTAAGAAAAGGAATTAGAAGAGTACTACCCAAAGCATTTTTTAAAATGGTAGAGGAGTTGAATATCCAGGATAGTTGGAGAGAGAGAAATCAAGGGGAAAATCAGTATACACACTATTCGAAAAGACACAAATCGTGGTCCAGAATTAATATGGTTTGGATGTCGACAGAGCTAAACTCGGAAGTGGAGGAAGTGGAAATTGAAACTAACCTCTGGGCAGACCACAACCCAATGAGAATTAGGTGGAAGGGACAAAAGAAAATGACAAGATGGACCCTAAAAAGATCAATTCTAAAGCATGAAGAATTTAGATTGAAGATGGAAGAACAAATGCATTTGTTCTTTCAAGAAAACAAAAAAGAAGATACAAATCTACAAAACCTATGGGATACTGCAAAGGCCTTTATGAGAGGCATTGCGATTGCTTATATGTCAAAAGAAAACAAAAAGAAGAAACAGCGACCGAAAAATTTAGAGGAGGAATTAGAGTTAGAGGTAGGACTACAAAAAGAGCCCCAAAGAGAAGACTTTAAACAACAAATGGAACTAATTAAGCACAAGTTGAATATTCTCAAAAAGGAAGATTTAGCACAACAAATAAAGCGGAGCAACCAAAATTTTTTTGAAAATGCAAATAAGCCAGGTTAGCATATAAATTGAAAAAACAGAAAGAAAAAAGGTGGATTAGTAAATTAAAAAACGAGGAGGGAAATATATCTTATCAAAATGAAGAGAAGAAAAATATAATCCATGATTTTTATAAGAAACTATACAAGGATGATGAATGTAATATCGAAGAAAAAACACTACAATGTTTCAAGAAAGCTGAATTACCCAAAGTTCCAAAAGATATAAAAAATATGTTGAATGAAGATATAAGAATGTCAGAACTAATAAAGGCAATAAAAAACCAGAAAAAATAACAAAACGCCAGGTCCCGACGGGTTACCACCAGAATTATACAAAG
This sequence comes from Arizona elegans, assembly GCA_022577455.1. Lineage (NCBI taxonomy): Eukaryota > Metazoa > Chordata > Lepidosauria > Squamata > Colubridae > Arizona > Arizona elegans. The sequence continues at coordinate 32,787,396 of JAKOOJ010000010.1, read as the reverse complement.
AATTGCAAGACTCTTTAGGTGAAATATTAATCGAGGTATTCAATGCTGTACTATGAGAAGCAAAAGCAACAGCATCATGGGCGGAGCCAAATATTACATTGATCCCAAAGGAGAATACTGACTTAACACTAATAAAAAATTACTATATCACTGTTGAACTCGGACTATAAAATATTCATGGCAATAATGGCCGAAAGACTTAAAAGGTATATGAATGAATTTATTCAAGTTGATCAAAATTGTTTTCTGCCAAAAAGGCAAATAAGAAACAATATGAGGACAATATTGGATGTATTAGAATATTACGAAGTGCATAGTGAGTTACCAGTGGCATTGATATTTTTAGATGCCCAAAAGGCTTTTGATAACGTTAATTGGGATTTTATGTTGAGACAGTTAAAAAAAAAAAGGAATTCGGCAAAAATTTTATAAATGTGTTTAAGGCAATTTACTCCAACCAAGAGGCTAGAGCTATAGTAAATGGGGAAGCAACACAAAGTTTTAAAATCCAGAAAGGTACGAGACAAGGGTGCCCGTTATCACCATTACTGTTCATATTAACCTTAGAGGTATTAATGAGAATAATTCAGAAGGACAAACAAATTAAGGGATTGGAAATCAAGAAAGAAGTTTATAAACTGCAAGCTTTTGCAGATGATCTTGTATTTATTATAGAAGAGCCACTAAAATTGGGTTTGAGGCTTATGGAAGTACTGGGAGAATATGGGGAAGTAGCAGGATTGAAGGTAAATAAGTAGAAAACCAAAATGATAGCTAAAAACATGTCCAAAATACAGAAAAAGGAATTGACTGAGAGAATAAGCTTTCAAATAGCGAAAAAGGTGAAATATTTAGGAATACAGCTGACGGCAAGATGTATAACAATTAAAGAGGACAATTACAATAAATTAAAAGACCAAATTAAGGCAGATCTGGAGAGATGGAAAAAGATGCAGAATTGCAACAATAAAAATGAATATTTTACCAAAAATACTTTTCCTATTTCAAAACATATCCATAAGATTAGACAAACAATATTTTGGAAATTTGAACAAAACAATATCTAAATTTATCTGGCAAGGGAAAAGACCTAGAATTAAATTAAAATTACTACAGGAAGCTAAAGAAAGAGGAGGGTTCAGCCTGCCTGATTGGGAAAGATATTATCAAGCTGCTGCACTCACTTGGGTGAGAGAGTGGATAAGCTTAAGGAATAGGAGGTTACTAATGTTGGAAGAATTTGATATGCAAATAGGATGGCATGCATTTTTGTGGGATGGTAGACATAGGGCTCACCAGTACTTCCAAAGGCATCATGTCAGATGAGCTCTTTTTGAAGTTCGGACAAAATTTAAGCAAAAGAATTATATGGAAACTCCGGCCTGGCTCTCGACTTTGGAAGTGTTGGTGCAGCCAAATTTCATCAATTTGGGGAAAGTAGTCACATACAAGGATATCTTAAAAGATGGAGGGGAACTAAAATCGAGAAAAGAACTACAAGATGAAGGGGTAGAATTGGAATGGTGAAAATATCTACAGATTCCATCACGATATATGAAAGATAGAAAGGAATGGGGTATTAAGAAAGAATTAACGGCGCTAGACAAAATTTTATTAGAAATGGATGAAAAGGTGATAAAGAATATCAGTATCTATTGGAATAGCGTTCAAGTCCTTTATATATTACAACTCCACTGGGGAAAAAAAACCTCCACTTTCCTTTCCCTCCCGATCGCTCCAATGGAGACTTGGATCATATAGCTGAATCACCACGCTCCTCTTTCACCACTCAACTCAACTCGGTCTGAAGCAATTCAAACAGACAAGAAGCAAGTAAAAAAAAATCCAATAGATCCAACAGCAGCTCCATGCTCGCCCGGTTGGACTATTGTAATGCTCTCTACATGGGGCTCCCCTTGAAGAGCACTCGGAGGCTCCAACTGGTCCAGAATGCGGCCGCGCGGGTAGTTATGGGCGCAACTCGTTGTGCCCACGTGACACCCCTCCTGCACGAGCTGCACTGGCTCCCGGTGGTCTTCCGGGTGCGATTCAAGGTGTTGGTTACTACCTTTAAAGCGCTCCATGGCATAGGACCCGGGTACCTCCGAGACCGTCTTCTGCCACCAATAGCCTCCCACTGACCAGTTCGCTCCCACAGAGAGGGTCTCCTCCGGGTGCCATCGGCCAAGTTATGTCGGCTGGCGACACCCAGGGGGAGGGCCTTCTCTGTGGGAGCCCCAGCCCTGTGGAATGAACTGCCCCCGGAAATACGTAAGATCTCCAACCTCCGGGTGTTTCGCTGCGCACTGAAGACCCTGTTGTTCCGCCAGGCCGGGCTATCAACATAATAGTTTTAAATTGGGGTATTTAAATTTTCTGGGGTTTTAAATTTGAGCCAAATTTATTTAATTATTTTAAATTTTAATTGCTGTTTTGTCTTGTGTTTTTAAATAGGCTGTACACTGCCCTGAGTCCTTCAGGAGAAGGGCGGTATAGAAATATTATTATTATTATTATTATTATTATTATTATTATTATTATTATTATTATTATTATTATTATTATTCAGACTGTCTTGCTCCTACAGAAATCTCGTCCGGACCAGCAGCCCTCGGCAATCATTAGTTAGTTTTTTTGCATTTGTCTCTTGCCTCCTCCTTCCTGCTGCTTCCCGATCTCTGGCTTAGAAAGTCAAATGTCCATTCCGATATAGATAGAAGTAATGCGATAATATCCGATCTTCAATTTCAGCCACCAGCCCCTTATTAGTTATAGTATGATGACAGTATACTTCAGATAGCGGCAGACCCACAGCTTAGGGGCTCCATATTGGATGCCTTCTTTTAGCGTCGGCACCTCGGGGGGAATTTCAGGGTTTCCTGAGGGATCCGCACCACCCCGCGATCGTCCTGCGATCCCCTCTTCTTTTGCTGATCTAAGCACGAGTGGCAATGGCCAAATTAAGCCACCAAAAGCTAAAAAGGGAATGGGTTTCTAGGAGAGCACCTTACCCCACTCCTTATTGCTGTGACGTCATACCAGAGGAATTTGTCACGGGATTGAAAAAAGAATTAAAGCTCTTCTACGAGGAAAATAGGCGAGAGGACACCTCACTGCAAAATGTATGGGATACTATGAAAGCGGTTATAAGAGGATATTCGATAAAATATTTGGCGCATAAATGGAAATTAGAGAGAGAAAAGAGGGGCAAAATTCTAGAAGAATTAGAAAAGGAAGAGAGGGCATTACAAGTAGATCCAAGAAATGAGAAGAAAAAAGAGCTTCTTAAACATAAACTATCATTATTGGACCAAGAGGAATTGGCAAATAAACTTAAACAGGGGAGGCAACTTTTTTTTGAACATGCTAATAAAGCAGGTAAATGGCTTTCATATAGGTTAAGAAAAGAAACAGAAGCAAAGAGAATTGACGCCTTACAAGATGGAGAGGGAACTCTTGTGGGGAATGTGGAAGGGAAAAAGAGGGTGATTATAAATTTCTTTGAGGAACTATATCAAAAAGAGGGAATACAGGAGACGCAAGTAAGGGCATACCTTGAAAACTTGAAATTAGCTAAAATCCCACAAAATATAAAGGATATTCTTAATTCAGAGATTAGGGAAGGAGAAATTGAAACTGTTATTAAGAAGCAGAAATGTGGCAAATCACCGGGATGGGCTGCCAGCTGAATTATATAAAGAGATATATGATGTAGTATTGCCAAATATGAAAGATTTATTTAATGAGGTACTAACTAAAGGTATCGTTCCCAGGTCATGGATGGAAGCTTATATCACGTTGCTTCCCAAATCTGATTCTGATCGAACACAAATTAAAAACTATAGTCCTATCTCCCTGCTCAATTCGGACGACAAAATATTCGCATCAATATTAGCGGGAAGGTTGAAGATTTTTCTAAACGAATACATCCATCAAGATCAAAATGGCTTTTTGCCATATAGATACTTACAAGACAACGTTAGAACCATCATGGATACATTGGAATATTATGAAACACATGCAGACAAAGAAATGGTTCTAATGTTCCTCGACGCGCAAAAGGTGTTTGATAGGGTCAATTGGGACTTTATTTTATTACAAATTGAGGAGATGGATTTTGGATCTAGTTTTACACAAGCTATCCGGGCACTTTATACGGTGCAATACACAAGAGTGTTAATTGAAGGTGAAACAACAGAGGAGATACAAATATGTAGGGGAACTAGGCAAGGATGCCCGCTATCGCTGCTATTATTTATTTTGACTCTGGAACCTTTACTAAATCAAATCAGACAAAACAAAGAAATAAAAGGACTTAATGTTAGGAAAGAGGAGTTCAAAATACAAGCGTTTGCAGACGATCTCGTCTTTATATTGGAGGAGCCAATGACTTCGGGGCCAAATTTGTTAAGAAGTATTGAGGAATTCGGCGCAGTAGCGGGTCTACAAATTAACAGGGACAAAACCAAATTACTTGTTAAAAATCTTAAGGGGACACGGAAATTGGAGATAGAGAATGTGATGGGAATACAAATAGCTAAAAAGGTAAAATACTTGGGCATATGGCTGACCCCAAAATGCTCCTCGATAAAAAAGAATAATTATGATAAACTCATTTTGCAAATGGAACAGGATTTAGATCGGTGGAGGAAAGTACAGCTATCCCTATTAGGAAGAGTGGCAGTGATAAAGGTACACGTGCTGCCAAAATGGATATATCTTTTCCAAACGGCCCCGGCAAGATTAGAGAAAAGTTTCTTTAGGAAAATGGATCAGATAACTGGAAAATTCATATGGCAAGGGAAAAAGCCACGTATTAAAAGGAAAATGTTGCAGGAGCATAAAACAAGGGGAGGCTTGGGGCTCCCCAACTGGGAGCGGTACTATCAAGCTTCTTGCCTGGTTTGGGTAAAAGATTGGATAATACTGAAGAGGAAGCGTATATTAAAAATTGAAGGGTATAATTTACAGCAGGGGTGGCATTATTTTCTCTGGCCAATCAAAGCAGGACAGCATAAATATTTTACAAATCACTATGTAAGGGGATGTCTGATTAAGGTATGGAATAAGATCAAAGGAATGATGTATAGTAAGATTCCATATTGGTTTGTGACCCTTGAAGCGACTACATACCCACCTCTATACAATTTGGATAAACCTGTGATGTACAGGGAACTGTTGGATGGTGGGGGAAATCTTAGATCTAAAGCCGAACTACAAATACGGGGAATCAATTTGGACTGGTGGGCATATGCACAAATTCAAGCAAGATACCAAAAAGATAAAACCAATGGGGGGGTTTTCACTTCACCACAAGAGTTTGATAAGGCCCTCCTGGAAGGTGACAAGAAATGTATCACTAAGGTATATAACCTCCTCCTGTCCCGATCTGTAGCTGAGGAAATAGTTAAAGACTCGATGATAGCCTGGGGGAGGAATTTCGGATATTCATTAGATCTGGAAAAATGGCAACAAATATGGAATAGGAATGCGAAAATGACGATGGCAGTGTCTTTCAAAGAAAATATATTTAAAATGTTATATAGATGGCATATACCACCAGCAAGAATTGCAAAGATGTTCCCTGGAACCTCAGCAGAATGTTGGAAATGTGGGTCAGCCAGGGGTACATTTTACCACCAATGGTGGACATGTCTACAAGCCCAAAACTATTGGAGTAAGATAAAAGTTTGGCTCATGGAGATTACAGGAGTCAGTTTTCAACGGAGACCAGAGGTCTACTTGCTAGGAATAAACCCTGGGAGCATAAGGAAAGCAGACTGGTATCTTTTCATACACATTACCACTGCAGCTAGAATTGCATATGCACAACTTTGGAAAGGGAAAGAAGTACCATTGGATCAGATGATTATCAACAAAATTTTGTGGTGTGCAGAATGTGATAGACTAACATATATTCTTAAAGATAGACAAGAATCAATTTTCAATCAAAGCTGGGATAAATGGTACCAATGGATAGAAGTAAAAATGTCATGAGGTAGATGTTAGGGAAGCATGTAGCATAGATATGTAAATAGCAAGTTAAATATAAATAAGGTTATATTAGATATAAGAAGATTAACAAATGCAAGATGCAGTATGAAAAACCAAACTGAAGATGTGGTATGATGATATGTGAAGTTATTTAGAAACTGTATATATATGGGGGTTGAATCAACCTCAGTCGTATGTATGTGATTGTGTTTCGTTATAGTCTTCTTTCTGTTTTTTTGTTTCTAATTTATAATAATTTTTTTTTTAAAAAAAATCTATTGGAATACAGGATGGTGGAAGAGCAAGTGAAGGAAACCATGGTAGTGTGGGCCAAAATTTTTGGTTATAATATTGATCTAGATAAATGGCAAGACTTATGGGAGAGAAATAGAAAATTAACGTTAGCCACCGCATACAAAGAAAATTTATATAAAATGTTCTACAGGTGGCACCTTCTGCCTACAAGGTTAGCAAAAATGAACAGGAATCTATCACCGCAGTGTTGGAAATGTAAATTAGCGTTAGAATCATTTTATCATATGTAGTGGTCATGTATAAAAGCCAAGGATTTCTGGCGTCAGATAAAGACATGGTTGGAAGAGATGCTAGACCAAAATATAGACCTGAAACCAGAACTATTCCTATTAGGAATTACAAAAGAGAAATATAGCAAAGGAGTGATATATTTAATGTTGCACGTTATAACAGCAGCAAGATTGGTTTATGCGCAATACTGGAAAAACAAAGATACTCCCTCGGAAGAAGAGATAATAAAGCCAATGTCCTGGCGGTAAGATGGACTCTAATGTTGCTCCCAAGGAGTCATCGATATCTCCGCTGTCTGAGGGTCCTTGGTGACCTAAGTTGTCCTGTAGGGATGACAAACAAGAGGAGCACGTACTGGTCAACACAGGGAGATCGCAATCTCCCTGGAAAGACCTGAAGAAGCTCCTCAAATCGGGTGGAAAGCTACCTAGAAGTCGCTAAAAAGCTAGGACGGCCGCAACAAAAGAGGCAGCAAAGAGACAGCCTGTGACATCGAGGTGAGGCTTTTTTAAAATCCTTTTTACTATTTTTTGAGAGTTTTTTCTTTTTTTTTTATTGCAAAAGTTTTACAATTACATTTTCACCCCGTTTCCCCCCCTCAACCCACCCAAACCTCCCAACCTCATCCTCCCTAACCCTCCCTTCCCCCCGGACTTCCCTCGGAAAAACTCCCCCCGGAGTTTTTTTCTTGATCCACCTGAAAGATTGATAGGGTGGAAAAGATTGGCTGAGCGAGGAGTATAATAATGTTTATTATATACCAACAGCAAATAGTAGTTTGCTTAGTCAGAGTCACTTGTCAAGAGTATCAAAGTTCCAGGTCCATCACTTCGAAAAAGCAAGGTATATAGTTAAAAATGGGGTTATTGTTGCTGAAACCATGTTAATTGGTGGTATTTATTACATAAAGCCAAAGTCTAAACCGCAAGCACAGGCAAGTATACATACTCCAAAGGAGGAGAGCACAGTCCCAGAAAGAGATGTCCCAGAGAGAGATCCTGTTGCTACTCCAAAGGCTTTTAAAGCCAACAAAAAGAAAATTAAGAAACAGGTTGCTCAGAGCAAGCCTGAGGTTCCTGATAAAATTGTTAATGTTGAAAATTCACTAACAGGTAAACCTTTACATTACAGGTGTATCCATAAGTGGCATAGATGATTGGGGCATGTCAGTTTCCGTGTTCTCAGGAAGATGTCGGCGTTCGCGAGAGGTTTGTATCTAAAGGGGTGTAAGGTGTTTTTGGATTGTGCTGTCTGCAAAAAATCCAAATCCAAAGCAGCAGCCATTCCAAAACACGCTACACGCCTGTCAACACGCATTTTTGATTTGGTACACACTGACATAGTAGGTCCTTTTGAACCAACACTTAGTGGTAAAAAATATTTTCTAACAATTGTTGATAATTACTCTAGATATGGATATGTAGTTCCTATGAAAGAAAAATCTGAGACCTTTCAGATCTTTAAAGACTTTGCCACTCTTGTTTATACCCAACACGAAGTTAGCATCGCCAGAATTCGAAGTGATCGCGGTGCTGAATTCATGTCTCACCAGTTTCAGGACTGGATGCGTAAAAATGGAATTCTGCACCAAACCTCAGCCCCTTATACACCTGCTGAGAATGGGGTGTTAGAAAGGTGAAATGGAGTTCTGCAAACCATGATGCGTTGTCTCCTAGAAGACGCCAACCTCAGTATCCCATACTGGGGTGAAGCTATTAAATATGCAAATTATATTGTCAACCGTACTTGGAGTAGTGTAATAAATCAGACTCCTTTCTTCATGTTGTATGGGTACAAGCCCGATCTCAAAAACCTTCATATTTTTGGTTCATACGCTATGGTGAACATTCCCCTAGCTCAAAGAAAGAAAGGAGGTCCAGCAGCAAAGAGGATGAGATTTATGGGTATTGATGATAATTCAAAATGGAGCAAATTTGTAGACTCCACACGTGTAATAGTGATTTCCCAATCCACTATTTTTGAAGAAGATGCTGACTGAGAATGGGGGATAACAGACTGCCTGATTCGAATGTTCCTGCTTCTTTGTTAAACCAGCATGGCCAAGTTGATATTGCGCCACCTGCTGTTGAAGCCATCATAGATCAGGCCATAAAGACTTATCTCCCTTGATGACGTCAGTGACTTCTGCTAAAAATTTAAGAGACTCTCATGTTGAGCGTAAGGTTGCAAGTGTGATAGAAACTTTGGCAACCATTTTAGGCAATGGTTTGCAGGCACCATCGGCTCAACAAATAGTAGCTGCACATACCAAAGTACCCCTGATGTCTGCGACTAATTCAGCGCACGCCACGAGTGGGATATATCCATCCGTGACAACATCAACATCCAGGACGGTTCCAGAGGCTGCCTCAACTGAAGATAGGAATCTGGGAGCGCGTCCAAAAATTCCTAGAGATGTGCACCAGAGAGGACCCTTGAGCTTTTGTGATCAAACCAGGATGAGCTTTGCATCTGTACAACGTGAAGTTTTAATCCCTCCCATTGGGGAGGAATGATTGTCAGAATGCCAGATGTAAGACACTGTGTTGTGTGCTTCCATTCCAATGCCTTATTGCCCGTTCCAGGACGGACCACATTTTGAACATCAATTAATGTCTGTTTCCATGTTTAATAATGTACAGGTCCTTCCTCCTAATTTTAAAAGTTTAAGTGTGGGTGGAGGAAATTTTAAGGAATGGGTTAAAAGTATTCAAGTAATTTTAATGAAAGAAAATGTTTTATCGTTGTTAAAACCCCCACCTAGACCATGGTCCTTAGAAGTTGATCTTTTACATCATAAGGCCTTTTGTATTTTATAGATGTCCATTGACCCCTCCCAGTATACCTAGTAACCTGACCGTAACAGAAGTTTGGGTGAAACTGCATAAGCTATTTTGTTCAAAAAGCTCCCATGTTACAAACAGAGTTTATAGGGAGTTCTATTCCGCAAGGTTGAAGGCGGGAGTAGATATTAATGAACACTTATGTGAGTTAAACAGGTTAAGGCAGGAATTGATGTTGAGGGGGGAAACAGTGTCTGAACAAACCCTCATCTCGGCCAGTCCACCCAACTGCACTGGAAACAAGCCAACACCAGAACGGAATAAAGCAGTTGCAATCCTTTAATTAGGTTCAGCACAGCAAACACAGGCAGGAGAAAGGCACAAGCCGGAAACAAGGTTTAAAGTTAGCGCTACATGCAATCGCAGTGTAGCGCCTTTTATATACGCAGCAATAAATCAAGTGGCAATTAAACAGTTAACATCACCCCTCCTTCCCCTAGCTGGCCTGGAGGAGAAGCACAATAAATCAATTAGCAATCAAACAGTCAACATCATCCCTCCTTCCTCTAGCTGGCCTGTAGGAGGAGCGCGCCTCTGTTACAGCACAAGGCAGCATCATCTGCAAACTCCATGCCCCCCCTATCTCCGATGAAAGAGTTTGCTTCGTTTTGTGCACGGGTGGTAAAGACTTCTCAAACAGCTGATGACACGCCCCTGGAGAGTCCAACAGCTTGCCCCCTCCTCGTCGTCCTCCCCAGTGATGGCGAGACCCAACCGAGGCTCGACACCTCATTACTGTTATACTCAATTCCCTTGATCCTAGCTGGGATAATTTTATATTGCAACTGGATAATGTTAGTTGTAATAACTTATCTTTAGAAGTGTTATCTGGCAGATTGATTGCAGAAGATAAGTTGCGAAAATGCAGGGCGGCTTTTCACAAAAAGGAAAAACCTTTAAGAAGGCCCGATAGTTCAGATAGAGCATATACTACCGGAGAATGCTTCAATTGTGGTTCAAGAGAACATTATAGAAGGGATTGCCCACAAAATGTGAATGCTAGGGCATGCTCAAGGAAACCTTCTGATAATAAATGTAAAAGGAGGTCATTTTCTCCCAGCAGAAAGCCAAGTGGAGATGTTCCTAACCACAGAAGGGGTAAAAAGCCAAATAGAGGCAACAAAGGGAACAATCCCAGGTTTAATGATAGCTCTGTAGGTATAGTGGAAACTACTGAGTCAGAGCTTACAAGGGAACAGCGAGAGCAACTATGGTTGATGGACAAAGGGGCCAGTAACCATGTTGTCAGTGACCGAAGGTTGTTTGTTAATATGAGAAGGCATCAATCCATGGTCAAAGTTGCAAACGGTAAAAAGGTGAATGTTGTTGGCATTGGAGATGTTTATATCCCTGGGATAGGAGAGATTCATGGAGCATTGTATGTACCTGAGATAGATCATAATTTGCTAAGCCTAATGAGGATATGTGAGAACCCCAGAATGGAGATTCTGTTCTCAGGAGGAACAGCTGTGATCAAAAACAACAAATGTGTGATTGGGGAGGTTTTGAAGATAGGTGGTTTGCCTTACTATTCCCCCAATATGAATGCTGAGACCTGCAGTGATAGCAATTACACTGTCTCATTTGGTAGTAACAATGAATCACAGTTGATGGTGATGAGGATCAAGACTTTCACCAGAGGAAGCCTTGTAAAGACAAATGTAAAGTTAATAAAAAGTTTTTAAATTTTAATTTAGAGTCAGATAGTAGGGAACCTGAAAATGCTAATGCAATTGCTATAAGTGAGCCGCTGCACAATGAATGTGCTCACTTGATGCATCGCAGGTTAGGTCATGTGAGTTTTCCTATAGTGAAAAAGGTAACCGAACACTCAAGGGGAACCAAGATCAACGATTGTAACACATTTCTAGATTGTTCAATTTGTAGGAGTGCAAAGTTGAAGGTGAAATCTGCGCCCAAGAGGTCTCAGAGGTACTCTGAACACCCGTTTCAGCTCGTCCACATGGATTTGGTGGGTCCATTCACACCTTCCGTGGGTAAGAGACGGTACTTTCTTACCATAGTAGACGACCATAGCAGATTTGGATTCGTTTTTCCCCTAATGTCCAAAAATGAAACGTTGACTAGGTTCAAAGAATTTTGTAACTTGGTCCAAAACCAGCATCAGGTCAGGGTCAAGAAGATCTTAACTGACAGAGGAACTGAATTTAATTCGGGTCAGTTCTCCAGCTGGTTGAGGAGTAAGGGCATAGTCCATTTACGCACCGCGCCTTACTCTAAGTTTCAAAATGGCATCATAGAACAGCGCAGTGACGTATTACAAACAATGATGCGGTGCGCCCTAGAGGATGCCGCATTAAATTTCGCGTACTGGGTAGAAGCAGTTAGATACGCGAATTACACCCTGAACCGTGTGTGGTCTAGCATGGTGCAGAAGACCCCATACGAGGTGCTATACGGCCATAAGCCTAGCTTGGCACACTTCCATGTTTTCGGAGTGATGGCCGATGTTCATGTCCCGAAGGAGTGCAGGAGAAAGGGAGACCGGATCTCTGTTAAACTGAGATTCGTTGGTTACGAGCAGGGCTCCAAGGCATTTAGGTTTGCCAAACCCTAACGGAAAACTGATGATATCAAGGTCTGCCACCTTTCACGAAGGGGCCAACTGGAGTAAGATCCATGCCAATGAGATTCTTACTCGGAACCCTTCCCGTAGTTGTCGTAGGCAATCGGAGGATGTATCGGAGAACCTATCCGAGGATAGGGATACATCTGGTTCTGGGAAGCGTGCATCCCAGGCACCCTTGAAAGGGGTATTGAAGCGTAAGATGGGGGTAGCCAGGAAGGATAGGCACCCAGCTTCTGAGACGCATAGTGATAGTCACGAGGTAGATGACTCATCAGATGACTCTGATGTGAGTGACACTCCTAAAGGCAGACCAGTTAGGGCTACTAGAGGCAATAAGCCTAAGAGGTACGATGACTTTGTTACCTCAGTCAACCAGGTTTTGGCCACCCCTCAGAGATATGAGGATGTGTTGGCCTTACCTGACCATGAACGACAGAAGTGGCTGGCCACCATGGATATGGAATTAGACAGCCTGAAAAGGCTGGACGTATTCATGCCAACAAGATTGCCCAAAGACAAGAGGGTGATCGGCACCAGGTGGCTTTTCAAGCAAAAGCCCATTGAAGGTGGGGGCTTTGTCTATAAAGCGAGACTAGTAGCGCAGGGATTCTCGCAGAGATTCCCTGACGATTATGAGGACACCTTCTCACCCATGATGCGCCCTGAGAGCATGAGAACAGCTCTCTCTATCACTACCATGCGAGGCAAACATGTCTATCAGTTCGACATTCAGACCGCATACCTGCACGCCCAGTTAGACAATGAGCTGTACGTGAAGATTCCTCAGGGAGTAAGCCATCGGGAAGACGATGTGTGGTTGTTGAACAAGAGCCTATATGGCTTGAAACAATCTGGTAAGCGATGGTACGAGTGTCTCACTAAAAGCCTGAGAGAGATGGGCTTTTTACCATCGTCGGCTGACGAGTGTGTTTTTGTCAAGGAAAATCAGGGCATTAGGGAAACGGTACTGTTGTACGTTGATGACATCCTATATATTTGCAGATCAGAGAACAGGCATAAGAAGTTCTCTGAGGACCTAAGTAAGAGTTTCGCCTTAAAACCATTAGGTCACATTAGCAAATTTTTAGGGGTGCAATTCGTAAAAACCGAGAAGGGGTTTCGGCTCTCTCAGGAAGATAAGATTCAGGAATTGCTTAAAAAGTGTAGCATGGTAGAGGCGAAGCCATGCGATACCCCTATGGCAACAGTCTTCCTTAAGAGTATGTACACTCAGAGCACGGAGTTTGAAGATAAGACCCTTTACAAGTCCTTGATTGGGTCATTGTTGTACATTGCAAATTGGACTAGACCGGACATCAGTCTAAGTGTAAATGTGTTATCTAGACATTCTGAACATCCCACACAGTACCATTGGAGCGGAATCAAACGACTCCTGAGATATTTAAAAGGTACTGTGAACTATTCATTGTTATTGGAACCAGAAGCAACTAGAGAATTAAGATTGAGTTGTTTTTCGGATGCCGATTGGGCAGGGGATGTTAGATCTAGAAAAAGTACCTCGGGGTACATTGTATACCTAAATAGTAGCCCCGTGTATTGGTACTCTGGGAAGCAGGAGCTAATTGCAACCTCCACAGCAGAAGCTGAGTATGTGAGTTTGTCCAAAGCTTCCAATAACCTAGTTTGGTTTGACGATCTTCTGGTAAGCTTATGGAGGCAGCCCATGCAGCCTATAAAAGTTTATGAGGACAACATGGCTGCCATTAACATATCGGAAGCCAATGCTGTAGGCCAGAGATCGCGCCATATTGATATACAAAACAAACATGTGAGGCAATTGGTGAAAACAGGTTTCATTAAGACTGTGTATTGTGAAACCAAGGAACAGGTAGCGGACGTGTTTACCAAACCGCTGCCCCGTGACCAACACCTCTATCTTCTGGGTAAAATGTCGATGGCTATGTGAATGTACTTACCATTGATGTGTACATGTACCCAATGTAGAATGTATGTTTGTTAACGAGTCAAATAGCCGCAGAGAAGGGGATTGTCACGAGTGTTTCCAGGATTGCTGTGGCTACTTGCCTACTCACAAACAGTATGGTTTCAATCAAGCCATCTCCTGTTGGCAATTACCTGCAAGCCTTCCCCGCCCTAGTTAATTGCAGGTTAACTCCCCATATAAGCAAGGACCATTTTGCTTGCTACTCCGGCCTAGACTCTGGTTTAGGCCTAAATGCACAGCTCCTGCAGGAAACTATGTGCAAATGCTGCAGATGGGAGAAGAATGCAGATAAGGACTCCAGACGCCGTTGCAGAGGAACTCCCACGGATGCTTGCCTTTTGCTGTTTTGTAGCACGCAAGCTATCATCGGGACTGCTGTTGCTGGACCTTCTTCCTCCCACAAGCTTCAAGCAATGTTTGCTGTTTGAACTGTTTTTACTTCAGGTGACTTTTAGCTGTGAAGTTTGTGCTGCCGCCCCTTCTATTACCTCGATGATGTATCGACGCCAAAGCTGCTTATCTTCATGTTAGCTGTTAACTGTTTCGGTATTGTGGAGAGGAATCTAGGGAGATAGCCTTGCTTCACATACCCAGATAAGACTTTGTTTTTAATGTGCTTTCTTAAAGTCATAGTGCTTTTTAAATGTTTTAAAGTAAATTATATTTTTACACAAGACGCCTCTGTCAGATTTATTTCAGTCTCAGTGTGTTTGCTCATGAGCTGGTTCACGGTCCGGGGTACCCCTCAACCCCATTTCCCTAACAGAATCCATGACCAGAATTTTCCAGGAGCTGCATGAAAAGGAACTTGTTTTCTCAGAACTACAGTAAGTCTATATAATTCTTTCTTCTTTGGATGATAGTTATGACGACTATGTTTCTTCACTGGAGGTTTTGACCAGAGATGACCTCACAATGGCTGGTGTAACTGGTAGGTTATTGGAAGAATCCAGAAAAAGACAAGAAAGGGATCAGTTGAGAGTAAACCAACCAAAAGAAGAAAAAATGTACTCAACTGCCTATATTGTAAAACAATGTTTTGCTTGTGGGGCTAAAGGGCATATAGCTAAGTATTGTAAGAATAAGAAAATGTCTGTTAGGGATAATAATAAACCCAAGAAGGGTTGTAATTTAGCTATATCCAGTTCAACAACTAATGTTAACCAGGATTGGTGGGTTGTTGATAGTGGTGCTTCTCAATCTATTACTAAGAATAGAAACAACTTTGTGAAAATGAATAAGAGTAACCAACATGTTAGATTAGCAAATGGTTGGAAGGTTAAGGTAGCTGGTGAGGGTGTTGCACGTTGGTCATTTATTAATGAACCATTGCCTATGTTATATATTCCTGGGTTAAAATATAATTTGCTCTCTGTTAAATCATTATTGCAAGTTGGGTTTACAGTAATGTTTAAGAATGATAAATGTATTATTGAAAAAGATGGAAAGGTTGTTACTGCAATATTAGAAAATGATTTATTTATTTTAAGAGAAAACCCAGCATTAGTAGCAAATGCTAAGTCGGTGTACAGGAATGATAAACCACATGATGAATGTATTCATCTGTTGCATTGGAGACTAGGGCATATAAATTTCAGGACGTTAAAGAAAACAGTTCAGCTATCTGAAGGTATAAAACTACAATCATGTAGTAAGTATTTGAACTGCAACGCCTGTAGTCAGCAAAAGAGTAAGGTAACACCAGCAAATCGTTTTGATGGTTTTAAAACCAAAAAGCCATTAGAAGTCGTGTTTGTAGATTTAATTGGACCCAAGAAACCTAGTATTGGAGGTGCCTGCTATATCCTAAGCATAGTAGACCATTACTCTAGGTTGTCAAGCTTCGAGGTCTTTCTTGTTCGGATTCTGTTATTTTATGAAAACGAAATGTGAAACATTCCAGCATATAAATAACTGGCTGAGATTTGTTGAAAGGAAACAGAAGTATAAAGTAATGTGCTTAGTAACAGATAACGGTACGGAATTCACTAACCAAAGGTTAGAGAAGTTTTTGCAAGAGGCAGGTATACAGCATAAACGCTCTGCACCGTATAGACCACAACACAACGCTTATGTTGAGAGAAGGGGTCAAACATTACAAGCCATGACTAGAATAATGTTGGCAGATTCTGGTTTGCCTGAAACTTTATGGCAGTGGTTCTCAACCTTCCTAATGCCGCGACCCTTTAATACAGTTCCTCATGTTGTGGTGACCCCCAACCAGGGGTGGGTTCTAAATTTTTTTTACTACCGGTTTATTTATTACCGGTTTATTTTGTGGGCGTGGCTTGGAGGTCATGTGACTGGGTGGGCATGGCTAGCTGGTCATGTGACCGGGTGGCCATGGCTATGTGTATAGGGACTACTCAGAGGGCTGAAAAAAGTCATTTCTGACAGGTCCTCGGACTTTTGACTGGTCCTCACACTTATGACCATCCTCACATTTATGCCTGTGCAGCATTCTTAAGAACCATGTCACTCATTTCACAACTGCTTCTCTTCAACATGGTGATAAGATAGGGCAAAAAACGTAAAATGTGAGGACAGTCGTAAATTCGAGGACTGGTCAAAAGTGCGAGGACCAGTCAAAAATAACTTTTTCAGCCCTCTGAGTAGTCCATGTGCACAAAAGGACTACCCAGAGGGCTGAAAAATGTGATTTCTGACAGGTCCTCGCACTTTTGACTGGTCTTCGCAGTTATGACTGGTCATCATTTATGCCCATTGTACCATTCTTAACAACCGTGTCACTCATTTCACAACTGCTTCTTTTCACCATGGTGACAAGATAGAACAAAAACGTAAATTGTGAGGACAGTCGTAAATTCGAGGACTGGTCAAAAGTGTGAGGACCAGTCAAAAATAACTTTTTCAGCCCTCTGAGTAGTCCATATGCATAAAAGGATACAGCAATAGAGAGGGATGAAGGAAGGGAAGGGAAATTAGAGTAGGAGTGAGGGTAAGAGAGGGAGGAAGAGAGGAGAAGGAGAAAGAAAGAGGAAGTAGGGAGGAGAAGAAGAAGGGGAGGAAGAGAAAGTAAGAAGGAAAGAAAAGAGAGAGGTGGTAGGTTTGAGGAGAAAGATCGCTGTACAATAAAAAAGATGAAAGGGAAGAAAGCCAACCCCAAACAAATATAAAGATATTAAGATAAAGAATGAATTGTTAAACTTTAAAGAATAAAAGAGAACAAATATGAATAAATAACAATAATTAGAAACACACATACAAACATACAATGTATTTTCTTTGAACAGAGTATTTGGCCGGTTCACAAATTTAAACAGTGTTTAGTCATTT
Organism: Arizona elegans; assembly: GCA_022577455.1. Taxonomy (NCBI): domain Eukaryota; kingdom Metazoa; phylum Chordata; class Lepidosauria; order Squamata; family Colubridae; genus Arizona; species Arizona elegans. Next base: position 32,770,160 of record JAKOOJ010000010.1, on the reverse strand, counting down.
CAATTAAATTTACAATTTCTATATTTCCTTTTTGCCATATTTATTCCTCATCTATTTTTCTAAAAAACCAATAGTGTGTTGCTCTCTGGGAGACTCAGATAGCTATTTCTGCCTTTTAAGTTGTAGAACAACTAAGTAAGCTAAGTTGTAGAACAACTTAGCTTACGTAGGTAAAACCTGGCTAGAAAGAATATGTGTATATCTATCTATCTATCTATCTATCTATCTATCTATCTATCTATCTATCTATGTAGGGGTTAATCCCTGATACATCAATTGTCCCTCCCACTGACTCCTCCTTACCTTTGGTTGAATACTGTTGAACTCTCATGACTTGCATCCTGATTATTGGGCCTATATAAAAGAAATAATAGCAACAATTTCAGCACATTCAAGAACTTATAAAAATAAAAGAAGGCGGAGGAATAAGACTGAAGAAGAAGGTTCACAAAAAAGTCAGGAAAAAATGGAGATGGAAAAATTATAACCCTCCTTGTTGGGGAGGATAGTAATAGTGAAAATGAATGACTATACCTGTATTTAGGGATATGATTTGCTTTGAAAAACTATATTATAGTGAAAATGAATGATTTACTTATATTTAGGGACATGATTTGTTCTGAAAAGTTATATTAAGTAATGCTATGTTTGAATTGTTATGGGCCACTGACCAAACTTTCACTTTTGTCTTGAAGTATATTTCAAGGAATGCTTTGTTGAAGAATTTATATAAGCTGATGGGTTAAAAGAAAAATATTGTGGATGTAGAAGTTATGGACAGTGTAGATCATTTAATATAAGTTTATGGGTTAGAAGAAGGATATTACTTAAACCTTTATACTTTGTTTTAAATTACATTAATGTTATGTTGAAGAATGTTTTGTTGAAGAATAAATATAAACTTGTGGGTTATAAGGAAAATATAAGTGGTGCAAGGGTTGAGGGAAGGTTTTTACAATATTTTTATAGATATTAAATAGTGAAGAGGGTATTTGACTACATGTAGTGGATTTGTAGAGAAAAAGATGAATAAGTTTATGTAAAGCTATTAAGTAAGGAATGTTTCCAGGAAGAATTAACATAAGTGTATGGGGTAAAAAGTAAAGATAAGGTTCTTACAATATATTTTATTTGAGATTGGTTAAAATATTTTGTTAATGTGTTAATATATGTAAGGGTTGGAAATGAGATGGTTAATTATAATTGGGCTAATGTGTAATACTGGAAGAAAGAAGACTTTCTTATTATTGAAGAATGGACAAGAACGAAGGTGGATTGATTACTTTCAAGCAATAATTGGTTTAATTAGTTACATTTAGATTTGAACAAGGGGAGTTAAAGTGCAAGAGGGAGATAAATTTATAGATAAGTTAGCCTATGTTATTTTTATGTTTGTTAAATGCTATACCCTGTATTGGCTCTGGGAAGTCCGGGGGGAGGGGGGAGGGTTGGGGCAGGAGGGGGGAGGAGGGAGAGGAAAATATGTGTAATTTTTTTTAAAAAAAACTTTTTAATAAAAAAATATATACTGATATTCATTATCTAAATGTTCGACAGAGTATTCAAAGTAATATGGTTAAATTGGAATATTGTATGTCTGAAAACAATATTGCCGATAATTTCACTAAAGCGCAGGGTGCAATTAAACATAAAATGTGTTGCAAAAGCTATGGCTTAAGAATTTGAACAGGGATATATTAGCCTGTCCAAAGGGGAGAATGTTAGGATATGGTATAAGTCTAACAAGTTGTCCAGGCAATATATGTGTTCTATAACTTTAAATGTATTCTGTAACTTTAAATGTAATGCTGAGTAATTGTACTGCTGAGTCATTGTAATGACTAATGACTGCTGACTGAATGCTGACTTCACTTATCTTAAGTGGATAATTACTAGTGTAAACTGTATATAAGGAAAGAGCTGAGCTATAGTCATTGTTGGTCAGAATTGCTTGACTTGCTCGTTGGAACTATTACCGTCATGTGTGAAGAAGTGGATGGATCTGCTACCATCGTAATTTGTTACCAGCGTTGAATTGCTGTTTATTACCTGCTGCTGTTTGTATGGTAAGGAGATATCTGTAACTTCAGACTGATTTGAATGGCTAAAGACTTGGATTGACTAAAAGACTATGCAATTGTTTTTCACTACAAAGTAAAAGCTTTGTTAAACCAGTTTGTATGTATTGTATTCATTGCTCTCAGTACCGTTTCTCTGTGCACTTACTCTGCTGGTTGGTAACAACAATATCCTTAACAAGGACTACACAAATACCTACTCACCGACAGTCCTGACTGAGAGTGTAAAAATTGCTTTAGCCACTGCCACTATCCTTGGTTTAGAAGCTTTCCAGTTCGATGTTGAAACTGCTTATTTACATGCTGACCTAGATTAATTAAGGTGAGGGTGACTTCCCCGCTGCCTTGAAAGAGGCCTCTCCTCAAGAAGCCTTCCCTGGACCCAGCAGTGTTGGCTAATTATCGTCCGGTCTCCAACCTTCGTTTTGTGGCGAAGGTTGTTGAGAGTGTGGTTGCGCGACAGCTCCCCCAGTACCTGGATGAAATGACGTATCTGGATCCATTCCAGTCGGGCTTCAGGCCTGGGTACAGCACGGAAACGGCATTGGTCGCGTTGGTTGATGATCTCTGGAGGGCTCAGGACAGGGGCTGCTCCCCTGTCCTGGTCCTATTAGATCTCTCAGCGGCTTTTGATACCATCGACCATGGTATCATGCTGCACCGGCTGGAAGAGTTAGGGGTGGGGGGCACTGTTCTACGGTGGTTCTTCTCCTTTCTCTCTGACTGGTTGCAGTCTGTGTTGGCAGAGGGGCAGAGGTCGTCCCCGAGGCCCCTCGTATGTGGGGTGCCACAAGGTTCAGTCCTCTCGCCCCTTCTGTTCAACATTTATGTAAAGCCGCTGGGCGAGATCATCCATGATTTCGGGGTGAAGTTCCATCAGTACGCTGATGATACCCAGCTGTACATCTCCACCCCGGACCACCCCAACGATGCCCTTGAAGTGATGTCCCGGTGTCTGGAGGCCGTGCGGATCTGGATGGGAAGGAACAGGCTCAGGCTCAACCCATCCAAGACCGAGTGGCTGTGGTTTCCGACGTCCCGATATAGTCAGTTGACGCCATCGCTGACTATTGGGGGCGAATCGCTGGCCCCCAAGGAGAGGGTTCGCAACTTGGGTGTCCTCCTGGATTCACGGCTGTCTTTAGAAGAGCACTTGATGGCCATGACCGGGAGGATTTTTCATCAGGTTCGCCTGATCCGCCAGTTGCGTCCCTTTCTGGATCGGGACTCCCTACACACAGTCACTCATGCCCTCGTCACCTCCTGCCTGGACTATTGTAATGCTCTCTACATGGGGCTCCCCTTGAGCACGCGGAGGCTCCAACTGGCGCAGAGTGCGGCCGCGCGGGTGGTTATGGGAGCAACATGGCGCTCCCGTGTAACACCTCTCCTGCGCGAGCTGCACTGGCTCCCGGTGGTCTTCCGTGTGTGCTTCAAGGTTTTGGTGACCACCTTTAAAGCGCTCCATGGCTTAGGACCTGGTTATTTACGGGACCGCCTACTACCACAAATAGCCTCCCACCGGCCAGTATGCTCTCATAGAGAGGGTCTCTTCTGGGTGCCATCAGCCAAGCAGTGTCAACTGGCGGCCCCCAGGGGGAGGGCCTTCTCTACTATCTGGAACGAGCTCCCCCCGGAGATACGGAGGATCCCGGATCTGCGCACCTTCCGCCGTGCTCTTAAAACCCTCTTATTCCAGCAAGCCGGCCTGGCCTAATTTTTCTCCCCTTTCTTTTAAATTTTAAATTTTAAATTTTAATTTGTTTTAAATTTATTGGGATTTTAATTGTCGTGGGCCAATATTATTTAATTTGGTTTTAAATTGTTCTTAACTTTTGTATTTCTGTATTTTATCTTGTGCCTGTTCACCGCCCTGAGTCCTTCGGGAGTAGGGCGGTATACAAATTTAATAAAACAAACAATAAAACATAAAACAAGAGATCTACGTAAAAGGTCCTCCAGGGTTCCGACAGCAAGAAGGGGATACCTGGTTGCTACACAAAAGCCTTTATGGTCTGAAACAGTCTGGTTTAATGTGGTACTTATGTCTTACTGACAAACTAAATTCAATGGGCTTTATTAAGTCCGAAACTGATGAATGCGTGTTTACAAAAAGATCTAACAATATATATGAGATAGTTCTTTTTTATGTTGATGATATTGTTTATATTGGTCCAAATGAGCAGATGAGTGAGAAGTTTGCTAAAGCTTTGCAGAGATATTTCACATTGAAATCTTTAGGTTATGGTAACACTTATTTAGGTGTTAAGGTTGCCAAAATTCAGAAGGGGTTTAGTCTCTCACAAGAGGATAAAATTGAGCAACTTTTGCATCAGTGCAACATGAAGGATGCTAATGCAGTACGTATACCCTTGCAAACAGATTTTCACAACTTGGCACATGAACCAAGTCCTGAGTTCGAGGATCAAACACTTTATCGTTCAGTTATTGGGTCACTGACGTATATTAGTAGTTGGACTAGACCTGATATTGCACTTAGTGTTAATCTCTTGTCTCGACATGTAGGTAAGGCAAAACAGTTTCATTGGACATGTGTTAAGAAATTATTGAAATACCTAAAGCACATTAAAAATATGAGCTTATTGTTGGAACCGACACATACTGATTATGCAGACTTATGTTGTTATACAGATTCCGATTGGGCAAGTGATAAGAAATCACGTAAAAGTACTTCAGGTTATATTATGTTTTTAAATGGATGTCCTGTTTACTGGTATGTGCGTAAACAGAATTTTATTTCTTGTTCATCTACTGAAGCAGAATATGCTTGTGTTTCTGATGCATGTAATTCTTTAACGTGGTTTGATGCTTTAGTCACAGATATCTGGACACACCTGATCTGACCGATCACCGTGATGGAAGACAATGAATCTGTGGTTTATATTTCTGAAACCTGTTTCACGGGTTCTAGGTCCAGACACATTGACATCCATTATAAAAATATAAAACAATTAGTTAAACAAGGTTTTGTTAAATTGCAGTATGTGCCTACACATGATCAGATCGCTGATATGCTCAACAAACCACTTCCAGCAGCTCAGCATGAGTATCTGCGTAAGAAGATGTGCCTTACCTGATGTGCCTTACCTGATGTCTGCTCAACTGACAAAGAAGGGGTTGTCACTGCGTTATGTGTTTGTCAGCCGAGCGTCTGTCCTAAGATTTACGGTAGCCTGCCAGAGACCTTTATTACGTCCCTATAGCAACAGAGATAAGACTAGCCTTGTGATGTTTTTTTGAGTTGTTGCAAATGTCTCTGTTCGTCTATGTGATAAGCTGCTGGTAAAGATGTAGTTGGTACGTTTGTCTCTTTTCTTTATAATAAATTGTTTATTAGAATATATTCGGGTTTTCTTTCTTTAAAGCATACAGCATGGAAAACAAGATCCATCTGCCTCTAATTAAGTGCAATTATCCCAGGGGAGTATCGAGGTAGATTTTCGCTTTAACATAAACATCAGGAATAAATGCATCGAGCTCTTCAACATAAACAGTTCCTTTTCCTTTGACCTGACAAGGATGATTTGAAAAAGAATAAAGTTCACGTAGTTCAGGTTCAGGCTTGTGCATCTCTGTATAAAGTTCCTTTCTGTAGGTAACATGCAACGCTGCACCACTATCCAGAGTCCACAGAGGTCATCTGTCGTACTCTGGATGAGGTTGTGAATCATTGGTTACAGCCAATGTGGCGAGTGGAGCTTGCGGACCACACCTGGGACCACAACAACCTTGTCTTCCACCACAGCCTCTGCCTCCTCTGGAGTCTGTTCCTCTGGGCTGATACGTGGTGGGAGCTGTAAATCGTTGGAGACAATCCCGGGTGACATGTCCCACGCGATTACAGATGTAGCATCTTGGCATCCTTGGAACGTAGGCTCTTCCTTGGAAGGGACGCCTCGCTGGAGCTCTTGATGCGGGTGGTCCTCTCAAATGTGGCGTGGCTAGCATAAGTGCCTCTTCTTCAGTCAACATTCTGCATACATGATCCACTGTGCGCTGGGCAATAGGCACTTGATTAATCTTTGTAATGGCATCTTTCCATTCATAATTCAATGAATTAATAAAAATGCTAATCATTTGAAAATCATCAATAGGATAACCTCTTTCGCCCAATTCTTTTCTCATTCCCTTCATTTTAGTTAAATGTTCTCCAATATATTCACCAGGTTTTAATCTCAACCCATGGAACTCAGACAAGAGCAAACATGTAGATTCAATCGAAACAGGCCAGTAGCATGTTTCTAATTGAACCCAAATTTATTGGGCGGTTGCATCAGGTGGAAAAGTGACCTGCAGTTCAGTATCCATGGACATCAATAATGTTGTGCATGCTTTAGTATCTAAGTCTCTTATTTCAGGAGCCCATGGCTGGTCAGGAGGATTAAAAACCATGCAATGGGTACCTTCTCTACGGAGCAAAAGTCCAACCTCACTGACCCATGCCTTATAATTATGTCCTGACCACTTTAATTTTGAATCACCAGCTAGTGGAACAATAGAAGATGCCTGTTGAGGAACGTGCAATTGAGGTGCTAGCTGTGCAAGCTGTGCTAGCTGTGCAGGTAAAGGCGCTTGTGTTACTTGTGGTGCTTGTGCTGGTGCTGGTGCTGGTGCTGGAACAGGCGCTGGCAGTGGCTGTGCAGGTTGTGCAGCTGAAGGCGTATACACGTGCACTTGAACCTGCAGCTGTTGTACTTGAACTTGCAGCTGCTGTACTACAACTGCCACTGGTGCTTGAGCTGCAATATTAACATGGCCTGCTGGAGGCGCTGGCACTTGTATTTGCTGCATTAAGCATTGCTGTACTCCATCTAAAATAGGAAAAACATCACCAGCACCACCAGGGGGTGCTAAAAATTGAGCCTGTGGAGGCACGGGTGGCGTTGCTTAATCGTCTTTTCCAACTAGGTGTGTATTTTCTTCCAATACTTTCTTGCTTTCATACAAGTCCACCACATATGATAGTAAGTACCTGGGCCAAAAGTGCTTTTTCAAGATGCAACTGGACTTTCTGGTTTTTCTTTGAAGACGTTTCGCTTCTCATCCAAGAAGCTTCTTCAGCTCTGACTGGATGGTGGGGAATGGAAGGATTTATACTCCTTGCAGACAGCTGGACATTTGCATTCTTTTAGCGAGTCGTTAAGGTCACCTGGAGATTTATTTGTGTCATCAGTGTCACCTGAGTGGTGCAAATTGGTGTGGAGCCTTCTTGGATCTGTTGAAAGGCCTTCAGCTCGGTGGTGCCTGACTACCAGCAAAGATGGGAAAGAAAAAGAACAAAAACACATCAAGGAAGCCCTCAGAACAAATTTCCAGTTTGGCATCGCTGCGGGACGGTAGTAGGTAGCGGGGCTCTGCGAACCCAGGCTGTATCCTCATCGTTGGAGGGCCCTAAGGGACTAAAGTCACCCTGAAGGGGTGACGAAGAAAGGAGGGGCTCCTTGCAGATTGCAGAGAGTGGTGGCTCTTCTGCTTGATCCAAGGTTCCCTCCCATCCAACAATGAAGAGGGGAGACATCCATTATGACCACCGTGAAGCTGGGACCACCGAAGAAAGAAATGTGCTGGAGCGGCTCGTGAACAGTGGACTGGAACTGGGTGAGGTGATTTTCAACTTCTATACTAGAGATTGTTCTGTCCCCGTCTCACACATGCACACAAACAGTCAGCCAGGAGTTAAAATAAACTTGCAGACAATAATTTCCTTCGATAACAGAATTGGCAGCAACCCAGTAGCTGCTTGCCAAAAACTTTACTCACAGAGGGAGGTGTTCCTCCTCCATCAGATAAACCAAAATAAATTCACAAAGCCAAAGAATTGTCAAGTCAAGTCCATAATAAATCCAAGGAGGGCATATAACGAAGTTCCAGAGACACAGTATGACTTGCTAGCTGTTCAGTTTTGTCCGCCACAAAGCCTGAATGGCCACCACACCCCCTTTTATCCCCTGTGGGGTGTGGTCCAGTGACTCAGCTTAATCTCTGGCACGCCTTCTTCTCTGCTGCGTGCGCTTGTCTTTCCGACGCTGTTGGGGATTCAGCCAAGACTTATCTCCGTCGCTGTCTAACTGCGGCTGCTCGGAGATGCCTGGCTCCTGGCCTATCTCTTCTCCATCGGGAGACACCTGAGGCATTGCCAGAGAGGAGGGTCCTGGAGAGGGAGGCCTTGCCAACTCCTCTCCTTCACTTTCGGAGTCTTCTCCCTCTGATAAGACGGGCTCGGGGGTCGGAGTCACAACAGAGATCTAATCCCAAAGAAAAGAAATTCTGAAAGAAAGACTCTCTAAAGCAGTGAGAAAGTGGCGAAGAAACACAGAGAAAGTTTACAGACCCCCCAAAAAAGTGAAACTTAAGGGAAGAATACAAAGTTTTAAAATATAGAAAGACTGGATTTGAACATTTTATTGGTAATATTTTTAAAAGGCATTTTAAAATGCTGGGAATATTTGGTTGATTATTGGAAGAAATTGCTTGAAGAAAATTGGAACAGCAATCAGCTGTTAGATTTTGTGTAATGTTGAAATTTTAGGCAAAGGTGCCATCTACTGGCGAAAGAATATATACTATACTTTTACAAGGCTGGGAATAACCTTGGAAAAATCTGAGGATCTGAGGCAGAAAAGAGAGTGGAGACAAACAACACCTGGAAGACTGCCTTTTTGCATATTGTTTTATACTTATTTGTTTCACGGCTGATGAGGAACAAATTGTGTGACTTTTGAAGATTTCTAAGTAGAGTGGATTACAAATACCAGGAATTATCACTGAAATTGAAGAATTGACTATGTGACTTAAGAAGACATGGGGAAATCTGATGGATCACCTAGGAATATAAATGCTGTCTGATAACTGCTTAAGAGACAAAAGAAGAAAAATATAAAAAAAAAAACTTTTTGGCGAACTTAGGAGTAAACTGACCTGTTGAGGACTATAAAGAACTATAAATATTGTGCATCCTGAGGAATAATTTTGGGACTGAGTAAACTGTTTCAATATTGGCTTTCTGGTGTTACAGATAACTCAGATTTTGGGACTTTGGTAGATTGAGTAACTTTTTGATCCATCAAAATAAGGCAAAATGTTTCAACAGGGAAAAATAAGTGTATTTCAAAAAGAAATATTATTGATGTTTCAAAGTATTCATGAAACTATAACAAGGAACCACAGGGAGATAAAGGATCCGATACATGATATAGTTGTGAGACCAGAAAATTCTCAGCAAATGACAATGAAAAATGAACAAGAAACCCAGAAAATAGAGGAGAAAATAGAAAGAACAGAGGAAAGGATAGATCAGATAAAACAACAAATGAAATGAAGATAAGGAGAAGAAAGAGATAATAAAAACAATAAATAAATCAGGCAGATCATATATTAAGAGATCAAAAAATAGAACTGGATAAACAGAAAGACATTCCTGAAGTGAGGAAAGAGGCACTGATAGGCGTATTGAAGGTTTGGCAGCAAGAGGTAGATGTAGGAACAAATGAACTACTTAGATCAAATATGAATGATGCATGGAGATACAAAATTCCAAGGGAGGAGTGTGGGAGACATGCCAAAAAATCATCAAGAATTGAAATACTAAAACGGGCAAGAGATGATGGATAGAAATAGAATACTTCCTAATATAAGATTTGTTCTATTAAGAATTAGAATAGAGGTAGAAAGGGGAAAATATTATTATACATATTACTATACAATAATTTAAAATTAATAGGTAGAGGTAAAGATTAGAAGTTGAAAGATGATTTTACTATGTATACTTAAATAATATTACTATTGTGATTAGTATTGTGTATTAAAATATTGAATAATTAAATGATGAAGGATTATATACATGGTGGAGCAAATACTAACATGTTAATAACTTTAATTTTAATATTTATAATATAATTATGTGAGTATGATTAATCTCTATATATAAAAGCGAAATACCACTCACGCATCATCACAAAATCTCCAGAACCGTAAAGCCTACTGTCACTGCGTTTTTTTATTTGCCAGCTGAGTTCATCATTTCTGGACTGTCAGACTTTCCGTAGCTTGCCAACTTCTTATCAGTAAGCTACGTGTATCCGCATTCCTTCTTCACACACTTTCCTTTGTTCTCTTGCCAGAAAGGTCCGGCTGAGAAATAGCCGGCATGAACTTTTTCAAAATGTAACCAATTAGATCAGTTAGGTGTTTTATTTTCTTCTTTACAATAAATATGAGTTTAATTAGAAGATGTATTCCGGTTTTATTTTTCAAAAGTATACACAAGGAAAATGCCACGATCCAGGCAATTACCCCAGGAAGGTAACGGGGCTGATTGCCTCTGACACCTACAAAGTTGAAATTTGCCATGTATGTTCCTCTTGGCTTCTAGGTGCTCACTAAGAAAGGATTTTTCGAAATGACCATCACAGCATTAGTATTTCCTATATTATTAACATGCTCTGATGCTAAGGAGTTCTACTCCCCCTCCCCACCTGAAAAGAAATCTGTTCCAAAAGCAAAACACAAGCAGAGGAGAGGAGTTTCAGTTTTACTTTCACAGCAGCAAGCAGCTTTACTACAGAACAGTTGAGCTAAGCCACGGCCAGGCTCCTTCCTGTCTCCTTCTTGCTCACACAGCAAATACTGTTTCACTTTCCAAACAGCCCTCTGATGCTAAGGAGTTCTACTCCCCCTCCCACAAGTATCATCAAACTCATCCACAAGTCAGTAGACAGGCTGTAAAAAAGTATACATCTAATAACCCCTACATTAATCAGTCACAAAGGAGATCAATGCCTTGGACTAATAAGTATTTTTCTGGTTTTCAATATGAACCTCAGATTCATTATTCCAGGGAAAAGGTTGTTGATCTCGGACCTTGGTTACCTTGTGTCTGGTGCTGTGCTCTAAAGTGGCAGGATGAGACTCCGGGGATGTGCTGCAGTGGCAGTAAAGTCCACCGCCCTCCCCTTCAGCCCTAACCTGAACCCTTACACAGCCTTCTCACCCACCAGCATCCAATGGCAAAGCACTTTCTTTCTGCTGTCCGGAATTACAATGGATGCTTCCAAATGATGTCTTTTGGAGCCAGAGAGGTGAAGGAGAGAAATTTTATGCCAACATTCACAGTGCAGGGGCAGGTCTACCACAGGATAGGGAGTATCATGGCAGGGCCTCAGCAGCAGCCTTCATTTCTCCAGATATACTTTGTTGGTGATGATGACAATGAGAGGGACATCCGTTGTGGAATCTACCCAGGCGTTAATCCACAACTGGTTAGCCAACTGCAGAAGTTGCTGCGTGAACACAAGTATATTCTGGAACTTAAGGCTGCTGTTGATTCTGTTCCTAAGAGCCATGAGGACTTCCAAGTAGTGATTAACGCCAATAGGAAGCCTTCTGGAGAGCACTGAGGTCATTTCAATGCCCCCACAACTACAGAAGTGGCTGTTCTCATTGTCGGCCAGGATTTTGAGAAGAGAGATATCGTTCTCCACAGCAGAGACAACAGGTTGTTATGAATCAGTGAGACACACCGTGCCTATGACACTCTCAGGTACCCTCTGATGTTCTGCTGTGGAGAAGATGGCTATTACATCAATATGCCTCAGTGCAACACAAAGACCAAGGTTCCTCTCAAGAAAACAGTGTCCGCTGCTGCCTTTTACATCTACAGGATAATGGAGCGTGATGGTGAAGAATGCTACCTACTGCTGTTCTGCAACCTTCTCAATCAATTTCTGGTTGATATGTATGTGAAAATTGAGAGTGAAAGACTCAATTGGATTCGTAGAAACAAAAAAAAAAAAAAAAAAAAAAACCAAACCTGAGAAGTGAGGAGTATGTGCACCTGAAGGATGCCATGACAAGAACTGACAGCCACTTATCACAGCTTGGCAAGATGGTTGTGTTGCCATCTTCCTTCACTGGAGGACCCCGGTACATGCATGAGCGAATTCAAGATGCGATGACATATGTGCCCCATTTCGGATGACCAGATCTGTTCATTACATTTACCTGCAATCCGAAATGGCCAGAAATCATACAGATCTTGAAACACGGACAAAAATCTCACAATAGACATGGCATAGTGGCAAGGGTTTTTCACGTGAAAGTAAAACATATCATGAAGCTCCTCACTAAAGGTTGCATCTTTGGAAATACCAGGTGTCACATGTACTCCGTGGAATGGCAGAAACGTGGACTCCCCCACGTTCATATTCTTCTGTGGCTAGAAGAGAAGAGAAGACCAGAGTCCATTGACAAATTTATAAGTGCTGAGGTACCTGATCCCAACCTAGACCTAGCCCTCCATGACATTATGAAGATGACAATGATCCATGGCCCATGTGGACCCCTCAACAGGAACTCACCCTGCATGGTGAATGGCACCTGCAGCAAGAAGTACCCCTGGCCCTTTTTGAAGGAAACTCAAACCGGAGAGGACGGCTATCCTCAGTATCGCAGGCGGTCCCCAGCAGACAGTGGCTTCACTGCCAACATCACTGGACTCGATCTTGACAATCGCTGGGTGGTGCCATACAACCCCGTCCTGTCTTGCACCTTCTCGGCTCATATAAATGTTGAATACTGCAATTCAGTTAAATCCATAAAATACAGCTGAAAGTATATTAACAAAGGGTCTGACCAGGCAGCGTTCACCATTGAAGATGTGGACGAGGTGATGAGGTACAAGGCAGGACGATACATCAGCAGCTCTGAGGCAGCCTGGTGCATTCTCTGCTTCCCTATTCATGAAAGGTTTCCTCCTGTTATGCACCTTGCCGTACATCTCGAAAACGGCCAGAGAGTTTACTTAGGACAATGTTGTTGAGAGGATGAATAACCCTCCAAAAACAACACTTCTGGCCTTTTTTGAGCTGTGCAAAGTCCAATGCTTTCGCACGGACCCTCTTATATTGTGAAGTTCCAACTTACTACATATGGAAAGGCAACCAGTTCTGCAGGAGGAAACTTCTCTTTATTAAACTAGACATACCCAGTTCCTGCAACCGTTCTTCATATGTTTTAGCCTCTAGTCCCCTAATCATCTTTGTTGCTATTCTCTGCACTCTTTCTAGAGTCTCAACATCTTTTTTACATCGTGGCGACCAAAACTGAATGCAATATTCCAAGTGTGGCCTTACCAAGGCATTATAAAGTGGTATTAACACTTCACGTGATCTCGATTCTATCCCTCTGTTTTTGCAGCCCAGAACTGTGTTGGCTTTTTTGGTAGCTGCTGCACACTGCTGGCTCATATCTAAATGGTTGTCCACTAGGACTCCAAGATCCCTCTCACAGTTACTACTATTGAGCAAGGTACCACATATACAGTACCTGTACATTTTGTTTTTCTTCCCTAAATGTAGAACCTTGCTTTTTTCACTGTTGAATTTAATTTTGTTAGATAGCGCCCAATGTTCAAGTCTGTCAAGATCCTTCTGTATCTTGAGCCTATCTTCTGGAGTGTTGGCTATTCCTGACAGCTTGGTGTCATCTGCAAATTTGATGAGTTCCCCATCTATCCCCTCATCCAAGTCATTGATGAAGATGTTGAAGAGCAGTGACACTGGTTAATTTATATCTACCGAATGAGAAGCAAAAAGAATTTCTTGAAAAAATAACTAAAATTTTGGAAATTGAAAGTGTAGGGAAAGTAATTGTGGCTGGGGATTTTAATTTAATTAGAGATAAAATAGATAGCACTAACCCCACTCGTTGTGGAGGAGCAAATAAAATGGGGACCTTAAATAAATGGATGTTTCGAAACGGCGTGGTGGATGCCTGGAGAGAAGTGAAAGGAACTGAAAGAGTGTACACTTTTTACTCTAAGATACATAATACATATTCAAGAATTGACTATATCTTAGTTTCTAAAGATTTGTTGAATAATGTGGATAAGATAGATGTGGGAATTTTTAAGGATTCTGATCATGCAGAAGTTACGATGGAAATAGATTTTAATTTTGAGAAAAAAGGAAGTTGTTGGAGATATGATGAAAAACTGTATAAAAATGAGGAGGATAAAAAAATGGATATTTAAAAAATGGGAAGAATGTTGGAGATTGAATGATAATGGAGAGGTTAAATTTGAAATTGTTTGGGATGCGATGAAAGCAGTGTTTAGAGGGGAAAGTATCAAGTTATCAAGCAGAAAATATAAAAATTATAAAAATAAAATTGAAAAAGATAAAAGCCAGATTAAGGAATTGGAGAATCAATTTTTGCTTACTAAAGAAAAATATTTTTTGGAGGAACTAAATTTGCTAAAAAACAAATTGATAGAAGAAGATATAGAATTGGTAAAAAAGAATATGAGATATTTAAATAGGATTTTTTTTGAATTTAGCAATAAAAACTCTAAGTTATTGGCAAGGATTGCGAAAAATAAAAGAGAGAAGAGAGAAATTGGAGCCTTGATAGATGATAAGGGTATAAGATGCTATAAAAAATTAGAAAAATGCGAAGTGGTCAGGAACTTTTTTCAAAATTTATATTCGAAAAAATTAATTGATCGGGAAAAACTGAGAAGTTATTTAGAAAAACATGTTGTGAAAATTGACCAAACATATAAAGACTTGATGGAAGAAGATATAACACAAGACGAGATTAATGGAGTAATACATAAAATAAAATTAGGGAAAGCTCCAGGTGAAGATGGATTACCTGCTGAGTTTTATAAAGAATTTAAGGAAATAATAATACCAAAATTGCAAAAACTATTTAACGGAATTTTACATGGTGGAGAAGTTCCGTTGTCATGGAATAGAACGGTGATATCTATAATCCCTAAACCAGATAAAGACTTAGAAAGGATTGAGTCCTATCGGCCCATCTCCTTAATTAATCAAAATGCAAAGATATTTACCGCCATTATAAGTAATAGATTAAGTAGATTTATAGATAGATATATAAGTTATAACCAAGTAGGCTTTGTGAAGGGTAGATACATGAGTGATATTGTCAGAAGAATATTAAATATTATAGATGTTGCTGAATATAATGCTGATAAAATAGGTATAGTATCATTAGATATTTTTAAAGCTTTTGACTCTGTACAATGGGAAACTATTAAAACAATTGTTGAGGTACTAGGTTTTGGTAATAAGTTTATACATGTTATTTCAAAACTGTATCAAAAAAGTAGTGCAAGAGTGAAGGTGAATGGAAGGCTGACAGAAGAGATAAGATTGGAAGCGGGTACAAGACAAGGATGTCGCCTGTCTCCAACATTATTTTTATTGGTTATGGAAATTTTGACTAAAATGATAGAAAAAGATGAAGAATTGGAAGGGTATAAGGGATATAAGATAAATCTGTATGCGGATGTACTTTGATTATTTTGAAAGATATAGAGAAAGATTTGAAAAAGATACATAAGCATTTGGAAGAATTTGAGGAAATGACAGGTTTGAAAATAAATTGGTCAAAATCTGAACTATTAATGAATAACAATGGTAAGGAGTGGGAGAATATGCAAGAACAACTTGGGATAAGGATTAAAAAAACATTGAAATATTTGGGCATAACACTTTCACTCAAAGTTAAAGAAATGAAAAAACTAAATTATGATGTGGTGATGAATGAAATTGAGAAAAAGATAGATAAATATAAAATGATAAAGTTGTCTTGGTTTGGTAGAATTGCAATGTGTAAGATGATGTTGTTGCCAAAGTTTAATTTTTTATTTGAGATGTTACCGTTAAACTTGACAGAGAAAGATATTGAAGGATATCAGAAGAAATTGGATAAATTTTGCAATGGTGGGAAAAGACCTAGATTAGTGAAGAAAATGTGGTATCAAAATCAAAAGGAAGGTGGATTAGGAATCCCCAAACTACTCAATTATTTTTGTCCTTATGCTATTCGTACTGTGGTAAAAATATTTAAAGGTGAAGATAGTCATTGGAGAGATTTAGAATTAAAAGACATCAAGGGATTTGGCTCAACATGGTTTTTAGATAAAGCAAAATCAAAATGTGTAATTAATAGCTATTGGTTAAAGGGACTGAGTAAAATTTGGAATAAATTTGTTAAAATTTTAATTCCAGATATAATTTTCTTAGGGAAGACAATTGAAAATTGGCCGATTAAAACTAATATAAGTCGTGATAGGGTAATGGAAGATGAAAATATACAAACTATAATAGATTGGTTAAAAACTTCAGAAAATGAAAGGAGGAAAAAAGAAATCATTGAAAAATTGTGTTTAGGCTGGTTTGAAAAAATACAGATAGAAAAATGGACTAAGAAGGTAAGGGACAATTGTTTGATAAGTAGAAGTAAAACTGAATTTGAACATTTAGTATTCCAAATTATGAAAGATGAAATTGGGCTAAAGGGACTCATTAGTAAGATATATAAGATTATAAATTTTGATGGAAAACCACAAAGGGTGATGAAGATGAATTGGGAAAAAGAACTTAATATTAAAATATCAGATTTAGATTGGAATGTGAATTGGAAGAGTAGAATTATGAAGACTTTATCTGTAAGGATTAAAGAGCATAATTATAAGGTTGTTTGGAAATGGTATTTGACTCCATTAAGATTGTCATTGATGGATAACAAAATTAGTAAACAATGTTGGAGATGTGATATGGAACTAGGGACTTATGAACATATGTGGTACAAATGTGATAAAGTTAAAAAGTTTTGGCAACAATTGGAGGAAATGATATTTGAAATGATGGGGAAAGCAATAATATTGAGACCAGAAACTATATTACTGTTGATAATTAAGGAAATAGAACCAACAAAATATGAGAAAGAAATGATTAGAATTATGATTATAATGGGTAGAATTATAATAGCCAGATATTGGAAATTAGATGTGAATTTTAGAATAGAAGAATGGTATTGTGAAATGTGGAAATTAGCTTTAAACGATAAAATGACATGTGATATTAAAATTAGAAATGGTGACTATAAAGAAGATATTTTCTGGAAAATTTGGAAACCATTCGTGGACTATGCGCTGGGAAAATTGGATGCTTCGGTACCTGTACCCCGAGAACGTGGATTTTGGCGATCATGAGGATATATCCGAAGAACCAAATCTTCCTTTCTTATGTATAGCACAGGGTGAAGTATTGTATATGTTGTTTGTAATGTTAGTAATTAAAAAAATAAATAAAATAATAATAATAATAATAATAATAATAATAATAATAATAATAATAATAGAAGATGTTGAAGAGCACTGGGCCTAAAACAGAGCCCTGGGGTACTCCACTGCATACTTCCCTCCATGTAGATGCAGTTCCATTGAGGACTACACGTTGAGTGCGGTTGGTCAGCCTGTTATGAATCCATCTGGTGGTGATGCTGTCTAACCCACATTTTTCTACTTTATCTAGTAGTAGGTTATGGTCTACTTTATCAAATGCTTTACTAAAGTCCAAGTAAATTATATCGACAGCATTCCTCTGGTCCACTAATTTTGTCACTTTGTCAAAGAATGCAGTAAGATTAGTCTGGCATGATCTGTTTTTGACAAACCCATGTTGGCTTTTGGTTATTACTTGGTTTGCTTCTAGGTGTTCGGTGATTCATTGTTTGATTATCTTTTCCAGAATTTTCCCTGGTATTGAGGTCAGGCTGATAGGTCTGTAGTTTCCTGGATCTATTTTTTTCCCTTTTTTGAAGATGGGAACTACATCAGCTCTTTTCCAGTCCTCTGGCAGTTCCCCTGTGCTCCAGGATCTTTGAAAGATATAGTTCAGTGGTTCTGAGATCTCATCTGCCAGTTCCTTCAGAACCTTGGGGTGTAATCTATCTGGTCCTGGTGATTTGAACCCGTCTAGGGTAGACAGGTGCTCACTTACCATTTTCTTCCCTATTTTAACTTGTGCTCCTAATCTGTTTTTTGTGGTGCTGTTTTTGATAGGTTGGACTGTTTTTTCCTTTTGTGTAAAGACAGATGCAAAAAATGAGTTAAGTAGTTCTGCTTTCTCCCCGTTGCTTGTCACCTTCTTGCCACTTTCTCCCAGCAATGGGCCAATTGTTTCCTTGACTTTTTTCTTGTTTTTAACATGTTGGAAGAACATGTTAAATGCTTTTGTTATTTTTTACTTTTGTCGCAAGCCTTTGTTCATTGTGAGCCTTAGCTTTCCTCACTTCATCTTTACAGGCTCGGGCTATTTGCTGATATTCTGCCTTAGTTATTTGCCCCTCTTTCCACTTTTTATACTTGTCCTTTTTGTCTTTCAATTTGTTAGAGAGTTCTTCATGCAGCAATGCTGGTTTCTTTTGAGATCTATTATTTTTCTTCTTCATTGGTATTGTGCTAAACTGGGCTTTTATAATCTCTCTTTTCAAAATTTCCCAAGCTTCTTGAGTTGTTTTCCCCTTGAGGATTCTCGTCCATGGAATCCTTCTCAAGCTCTCTCTAAGTTTATTGAAATTAGCTCTCTTAAAGTCCAAGACTCTAGTTTGACTTTGTTCTACTACTTGTGTTTGCATAATGTTGAATTCCAATATTGCGTGATCACTTGCCCCCAAGGTTCCTGTAGCTTCAACACCTTCTATCATTTCGTCTCTGTTAGTGAGAATTAAGTCCAATATGGCTGATCCCCTTGTTCCCTTCTCTACTTTTTGGGAAACAAAGTTGTCTGCTAGGTTTGTTAGGAACCTGTTGGATCTTCCACTTGGTGCAGTTTGTCTCCCAGTTGATGTCAGGGTAGTTGAAATCCCCCATTACTATTGTGATGTGCTTCCTACATACCTTAGTTAGCTGACTAGCAAAAAGTTTATCTACTTCCTCTGTTTGGTTGGGTGGCCTATAGTATAGACCTATGGCAATGTCATTCCCCACCCCCCCTTTAATATTGACCCAAATGCATTCAAGATAATTTTCATCATTGTTGTGCTCTATTTCTGTAGAGATGTAGTTATTTCTTATATATAGTGCAACTCCACCTTTTCTTTTATTTGGTCTATTTCTTTTAAATAATTTATATCCCTCTAGCTGTATGTTCCATTTGTGGGTTTCATCCCACCAAGTTTCCGTAATGGCAACAATATCATATCTGCCCTCATTTACTTGAATTTCTATTTCACCCTGTTTATTCCTCATACTCTGCGCATTGGTGTATAGACATTTGAGTCCATTTCGATTGACCCTATGTTTACTGTCTACATAACCTGTGTTGTGCCTGACTGCCCCTGCTTTCTTGCCACCTGTTTGATTAATGCACATGGTATGGCACTCGCTATTAAATGCTTGGTTTTGGTTGACAGCAGGGGTGATAATCTTACTCGCACAGACATCTATGTTACATGCACTGATAGCCCTATTAATTTTGGATTGCTGGAGATAGAAATGTTCTGTATCAATTAATTCTCTGTCTCCACTGTTCAGTTTAAATGTTTATCCAGAAAATCTGTGAATGTATTGCTAAGTAACTCAGACCCTTTCTTTGATGGATGCAATCCATCTCTTTTGTACAGTTCTTCATTGGACCAGTTGCAGACATCATGACTAATAAAACCAAAGCCTTCCCTTCTACACCACTCCTTTAGCCACACATTAAACTCTGCTACATGCTGGCCTTTCCCTTTTTGTTCCTTATATACCGGTAAAACCTCTGAAAAGATAAGCCTACAACCTATACTACTAAGTTCATACCCCAAGCTCTGGAAATCATTCTGCACAGAAAGTACATCCTTTTGGGACAGATCATTTGTGCCAAGATGTATAATAGCTAATTTGTGCCAAGATGTATAATAGATCCGTGGCCCAATGTCATTTACCTCCCTCTCCAGGACCCTCCTCTCTGGCAATGCCTCAGGTGTCCTCTGAAGGCCAAGAGATAGGCCAGGAGCCAGGCACTTCCGAGCAGCCACAGTTAGACAGCAACGGAGATGAGTCTTGGCTGGATCCCCGACAGCGTCGGAAAGACAAGCGCACGCAGCAGAGAAGGAGGCGTGCCAGAGATTAAGCTGAGTCACTGGACCACACCCCACAGGGGATAAAAGGGGGTGTGGTGGCCATTCAGGCCTTGTGACGGACAAAACTGAAAAGCTAGCAAGTCATACTGCATTTCTGGAACTTCGTTATATGCCCTCCTTGGATTTATTATGGACTTGACTTGACAATTCTTTGGCTTTGTGAATTTATTTTGGTTTATCTGATGGAGGAGGAACACCTCCCTCTGTGAGTAAAGTTTTTGGCAAGCAGCTACTGGGTTGCTGCCAATTCTGTTATCAAAGGAAATTATTGTCTGCAAGTTTATTTTAACTCCTGGCTGACTGTTTGTGTGCGTGTGTGAGACGGGGACAGAACAATCTCTAGTATAGAAGTTGAAAATCACCTCACCCAGTTCCAGTCCACTGTTCACGAACCACTCCAGCACATTTCTGACAATTTTGGTTTATCGGACGGAGGAGAAAAACCTCCCTTTGTTAGTAAAGTTTTTGGCAGGCAGCTACTCAGTTGCTGCCAATTCTGTTATCTCAAAGGAATTCCTGACTGCTGGTTTTATTAACTCCTGGCTGACTGTTTGTGTGCATGTGTGAGATGGGGACAGAACAGAGGACGATGCTCACAATGCTCACTAGGACTGCACTCTGGAAGAAGTCTCCATCTCTGACTTTCCTAACAAATTCTGTGAACTGTTTGCCATCATGTTGGTTTTCTGCCAAGTTGGAGACCCCGTAAAATTGTGGGAGAAATACAGGGACAGTCTTGTGGAAGATGTTAGAAGGCTAATGGAGAGAGAGTGTGGAGATGCCCAAATGGTCCTCCAAATTGTTTACAACCAATGCCTTATCCTTCTTGAGGATATTGTCATATCCATGTCGGGTAAAACACTCCTACAGTTCGGATTTCCACCACCTTCACGAGAGCAAGGAGCCACTGTCAGCAACCATCAATAGCTGAGTGAACTGTCTTATAATACTGTTCAGCTGACAGAAGCAGTTGCTGTGAATGTTCCAAAATTAAATCAAGAACAGAGGAAAGCCTACGATGAAATCATGCACAGTATTGCTTCTGATTCTGGGCAGTTGTTCTTTCTTGACGCTCCTGGTAGCACTGGCAAAATGTTCTTGATCAATCTCTTGCTGGCCAAAATTAGAAGCAGAAGGAATATTGCCCTAGCTGTTGCTTCCTCAGGAATTGCAGCTACCTTGATTGACGGAGGCAAGACGGCTCACTCTGCCTTCAAGTTACCTCTCAACCTGAATCATTCTGAGTCTGCACTTTGTAATATCTCTAAGCAGAGTGACATGGCTCAGGTGCTTTGAGAAGCCAAACTTATCATGTGGGATGAGTGCACCATGACTCACAAAGGAAGTCTTGAGGCTGTAAACAGGACGCTCCAGGACATTAGGGGCAGCAACTGTCTTATGGATGGAGTTACGATGCTTTTGGCTGGTGACTTCAGACAGACGTTGCCTGTTGTGCCACGAGGGACACGTGCAGATGAAGTCAAGGCCTGTCTCAAGTCATCCATCTTATGGCCTAAAGTCAAAGTCCTGACCTTGACAGTTAACATGCATGTCCACCTTCAACGTGATTTGAGGGCAGAAGACTTTTCTAAATTATTACTTGATATTGATGATGGCAAGCTTTTGGAAGAGGAGGGAAGAATAACTATTCTGAGTAACCTTTGCGATGTTGTGAGAGATCCGATCAGCTTGACTGACAGAATATACCCCAACATTCATCAGGCTGGAGTGGACTGTGGTTCATGGCTGAGGGAAAGAGCTATTATCACTCCAACAAACGAGTCAGCCAACAGCATCAACAACTTTCTGCTGGAAAAGTTGTCCACTGAGCATATGAAGTATGAATCTGTGGACTCAGTAATGGAGATCGGGGATGCTGTACATTACCCTGTGGAGTTCTTGCACACTCTCAACTCGCCAGGATTACCACCTCATGTCCTCTACCTCAAGGTTGGTGCTCCAATCATGCTGTTACGCAATCTAACCCCTCCAAAACTGTGCAATGGCACCAGGCTTCCGGATGAAGAGTCTGTACAAACACGTAATCGAAGCCACGATTTTCACAGGCATCAATCAGGGAGAAACCGTTTTCATATCCTGAATTCCTCTGATCCCATCAGACTACCACTTTGAGTTCAAACTTCTACAATTTCCTGTTAAGATTTGCTACGCCATCACCATCAATAAGGCACAGGGACAGACTTTGAAAGTGGCTGGTGTGCATCTGACGAGTGACTGTTTCGCCCATGGCCAGTTCTATGTGGCATGCACCAGAGTCAGAGTCAGTTCACTTTTTTAACTACTCATTAATTTTCAAGCTTTAAGTGTAAATCATCAAGCCCCATCACATAGTTTCGTAGCGAAGCACATGTATCCAGCGAGAGAGAGAGAGAGAGAGAGAGAGAGAGAGAGAGAGAGAGAGAGAGAGAGAGAGAGAGAGAGAGAGAGAGTGTATACACACACACGCATACATACATACATACAGTAGTGGTCAAAATTGTGGAAACCTTTTGGGAAAAGTGTATTTTCTATAACTAGCTAATAACACCACTTTTTTTGGAGTAGTACCATAAAATTATATTTCAATGGAAAGATAATTTAATCAAGAATGTAATGCAATAACTTTTATGAAGGATTTGCTATTAGAATAGCAGTTACAGTATAAAGAAGAAAAGTGAAACACGTAGAAAAAATGAGATATACAAAAATTATCACATCAGTTAATACTTAGTTGGGTAACCTTTAGCATGAATTTTTTTGGTAAAAAGTTTTTTTTTATTTTTTAAACAAACAAACAAACAATGCATCATTAATCATTCAGTGTGTCATCTGAGTACATATTTTATGTCCTCTACTTCCTCCTCCATCATTTTCTTACTATATTTCTATCATATCTTTATATTTTCATTTAATTTATTACATTATTTCCAAATTTCTTACGTTTATATTAATTCATTTTATGCCTCCTTTCTCCCCATTTTTCTTACTACATTTCTATCTTGCTTTTACACCTTCATTCAATTCAACATTTTTCCCAACATTTTTAATTACATTAATTTTCATGTATATCTCTTCTCTAACCATTGATAAAATTGCCCCCATACTTTAAAACACTCTGATTCTTCTTTTTCTTTAATTGCCAATGTTAATCTATTCATTTCTGCACATTCCAATATTTTCTTAATTACTTCTCCCTCTGTAGGGATTTTTTCTGCTTTCCAATTTTGTGCAAATACAATCCTCGCTGCAGTTATAACATGTATAATCAAGTATATATTTTCTTTACTATATTTCTCTGGTAAGATACCCAATAGGAACAGTTCAGGTTTTAAGTTAATATGTTGTTGTGTCATTTCCTCTAACCATGTTTGAATTTTAACCCAATAATTTCTCACTTCTGGGCATGTTCACCACATATGATAGTACAATCCTGGTATCTGATGGCATTTCCAACATTTAGCTGATTTATCTTTAAACATTTTTGCCAATTTTTCAGGTGCCATATGCCATCTATAAAACATTTTATATTGATTCTCCTTATATGCTGTGGACATTGTTTATTTATAGTTTCTTTCCCATAATTGCTGCCATTTATCTAACTCGATTGTATATCCAAAATTTTTAGCCCAAGCTATCATTGTTTCTTTTACCTGTTCTTCTTCTAATTTAATACTAAGGAAATAGTTATATAATTTTGTAATCATTTTCTCATCTGTTCCTGTGAGTATCTCATCCAGTTCTGCCATTTCTGAATAAAAACCATATAATTTAGCATCCTTTTCATATCTTGTTTGTATTTGCAATTGTGTGTACCAGTCCATTTCAATCCCTTGTTCTTCTATTTCTTGTTTTGTTTTCAATTCACCCTTATCTGATAATATATCTTTGTATCTGACAATATTTCCCATATTAATAATATTTGGATGTATTAACGCTTCCATTGTTGATAACCATGTTGGTATTTTCAAATAATATTTATCTCTAACCTTCTCCCACGCTAATAGTAAAGCATTTCTTACATGATGCCTTTGAAAATAGCTATGCATCTTATTTTTGCCATACCATAGAAAGGCATGCCATCCCAATTGTAAATCATGTCCCTCCAAAGTTAATAGTCTTGTATTTCTTAATTCAATCCATTCTCTCATCCATGTCAATGCTGTTGCCTGGTAATATAGTTCCCAGTTAGGTAGTCCAAATCCTCCTCGAAGTCTTGCATCTTGTAACATTCTTATGTTAATTCTTGCTTTTTTCCCTTGCCATATAAATTCATTACTATTTTATTAAGATGTTCAAAGTATTTCTTTTCCACTTTTATTGGTATTGTCTGAAATAAAAATAGCAATCTCTGTAATATATTCATCTTAATTATCGCAATCCTTCCCATTAGTGATAGCTGTAAATTTTTCCATTTCTCCAAGTCCTCCTCAATTTGTTTTTTTCAATTTGTAGTAGTTGTCCTCTTTAATTGTTACACATCTGGAAGTTAATTGGATTCCTAAATACTTTACTTTCTTCACAATCTGAATATCTAGTTTTCCCATTAAGTCTCTTTTCTGTTTTTCTGTAATGTTTTTCACCAATATTTTTGTTTTTTCTTTGTTTATTTTCAATCCTGCCACGTCTCCATATTTTTCTATTTGTTCTATTATTTATTTATTTATTTATTATTCAAATTTCTATACCGCCCTTCTCCTTTCGGACTCAGTTTGAGTCCTGTTAGTTGAGGATCCTCCAGGATAAACACTAAGTCATCTGCAAAAGCTTGCAATTAGTATTCTTCTTTTTAAATTTTCATTCCCTTTATTTCTTCATTTTGTCTTATGTTTCTATTCAATACCTCTAGTGTCAACACAAATAGTAATGGAGATAATGGGCATCCTTGCCTTGTTCCTTTCATTATATTGACCTTTTCTGTCATGTCTCCATTTATCATTACCTTTGCTGATTGCTTATTATAGATTGTTTTTATCATATTTATGAATCTCCCCCCAAAGTCCATAACCTGTAGTTGCTTTATCATAAATTGCCAATTCACATTATCAAAAGCCTTCTGTGCATCCAAGAATATCATTGCCATTTGTTTTTCTGAGTGCACTTCATAGTATTCCAAAGTATTCAAAATTGTCCTCATATTGTCTCTAATCTGTCTTTTGGGTAAAAAAACCATTTTGATATGTATGTACAAATTCATTTAACAACCTTTTTAATCTATTCACCATTATTGAGGCAAATATCTTATAGTCTGCCTTCAGCAATGAAATCAGTCTGTAATTTTTAACTTGTTGCAAATCTGTATCTTCTTTAGGTATAAGCATAATATATGCTTCCATCCATGAGTTTGGAATCTTTGCTTTTACTAGAAGTTCATTAAATACTTCCAACATTACATTACTTAATACATCTTGAAATGTCTTATATAGTTCTGCTGGCAATCCATCCGGGCCCGGTGTTTTCCCATTCTTTTGTTTTTTAATTGCTTCTGTTAATTCCATCATCGTTATTCTTTCTTCCAATGCCTCCTTATATTTTTCAGGTATTTTAGGTAATTCGGATTTTTCTAAGTATTGTTTTTTCCCTCTCCAAATATTGTCTCTTGTTTATATAGTCTCCCATAGTAACTTTGAATTACTTTTTTCTTTTCTTCATTTCTGTAACATATGGTTCCTTTCTCATCTATTAATAGTAATTAATTTTTTCTCCTTCTCTTTTTTCACTTTGTATGCCAACCATCTGCCTGGCTTGTTTGCATTTTCAAAAAAGATCTGTTTAGCAGCCCTTAATTTACATGCCAGGACCTCTTGTTCAATTAAGTTTATTTCATGTTTTTTCAGTTCCATTTGTTTTTTAATTCTTTTATTTTGTGTATCTTTTTGTAATTCCTTCTCTAATCTCTTATACTCCTCTTCCAACTTTTTTGGCATTTGTCTTTTCTTTTTATTTTTCCCAAATATGTCATTGCCAGCCCTCTAATATATGCTTTTGCTGTATCCCATACGTTTTGAAATGATGTATCCTCTTTTTTGTTTATTTTAAAGAAAAAGACCAACTCCTTCTCCATAAATTGTTGGAATTCTTTTTCATTTAAAATTGTTTGATTCAAAGTCCATCTCGACCTTTTTCTTTGCCCTTTCCATATTATTGTAATTGGATTGTGATCTGCCCATATATTTGTTTCAATATTTACTTCTTGTACATTAACTAATAAGTCTATTGACATCCACATCATGTCTATTCTAGACCATGACATGTGTCTATTTGAATAAAAAGTATATATTTTTTTCATTCGAATGTCCTTTTCTCCATGCATCTTGTATACTTAATTCCTCTACCATTGCAAAAAAAGTCTTTGGAAGTGTTTTCCTAAGTTTCATATTTGTCTTTGTTGTTTTATAGTCCAAATCTGCATCTATTACCACATTAAAGTCTCCCATTATACAGATACTTTCATATTCAACTTCTAATATTTTTCTGTGTAATTTCCCATAAAATTCTTCTTGAATATCATTTGGTGTGTATAACGCTACCAGAGTATTTGTTTAAAGTTCATTGTTACTTCCACCATAAGGATCATCCCTTCTTCATCGACAAATACTTGCTTAGGTTCTAGTTTTTCTTTAATATATAACACTACACCTCTCTTACTTTGATGTATCAACAAAGTGAATAGTACTCCCAATTTTGAATACTCTAATAGTTTTTTATGTTGTTTTCTAATGTGTACTTCTTGCAAACATATAATGTCCATCTTTAATCTATTTAGTTTATTTAACGTTCTGTTCCTTTTTGTCACCGAATTTAGTCCATTTATATTTATTGATATTGCTTTTATTTCTTCTTCCATAATTTACTTATTGCTGGTTTTTGTCGATCTTGTCGTTCTTATCTCTCTTTGTTCTTTCGCATCGTTCGCTCTTGCTCCTTCTCTTATTGCTCTTTCTTCTTGTTCTTTTGTCCTTTTTCTTGTTTTCTCTTCTTTCTCTTTTACAGCTTCTTCCTGATGTCTGGTCTCTCTTGCTTCTCCCAGTTTTCCATCTTCTAGTGGTCCCCAGAATTGCTCATAAAATAATTCCGCTTTTTCTATAGAATCTAATCTGTGTCTTTGTTCTTGCCAAGTCACCAATATTCCTTCTGGTATTAACCACCTGAAACTCACTCCTTTTTTTAATTAAACACTTTGTCAAAAATTGATATTCTTTCCTCAGATCTCTCACTCTTCTAGGTATTTGTCTCAGCACTACTATCTCTTTATCCTTATATTTCATTGGGGTATTCCTTGTTATTTGTAGTATCTCTGTTTTTAATCGCTTTCTTTGTAAATCTTACGTGCATTTCTCTTGGTAATTTATTTCTCATTGCGTATCTTGTATGCACTCTAAATACCTCATCAATCCCATTTAATATCTTCTCTTTAGGTTCCTCCATCACTTCTGCCAGCATCTCTGCCATGACTTCTGCCAGGTTTTCCCCCTTCTCTTCCTCTATATTTTGAAATCTTAAGTAATAATCAGAACGATCCATCTCTAAGGCAATAATTGTTCTTTCCTGATTTTTGTTAACTGATGTCAATCTTTCCTCAAGTTCTCCCACTTTTTTTCCTGTCAAATCTGCTTTTTCCTCTACTTTTTGAATTCTTTCTTCATTTTTCCCAATATTTCCTTGACATCTTTTAAATCCCCATCTACTTTTTCCATTTTCTCATCCAATTTCACTATTCTTTCTTTCAAATCTTCATGAAACATCTGTATCTTATTTTTTAGTTCCATAGTCTCTGATGTTTTCTGTGGCTCTGCAGTAGAGGGGCTTGCTGCTGGATGCAAATGCACCATTAATTTCTTCATCTCTTGATTTTGGTAGTCACCCAATTTGTAATCCAAATGTGGTTTCAATTTATTATCCAAATATCTAGTCTGTCAGGGCGTTGATTAATCCCATGTTTGGCTCTGGGACAAATCACCCTGGTTAATTAGAGGATGGATCGTGGCTCCTCCTTGTTGCAATATTCTGAAAAGAAACGCGAAGAAAAGTTCTCTAATAAAACTCATTTATTTGTTATAAAGAAAATAAAACACCTCACTAACTAAGAAAAGTAATTGCTACATTTTTGAAATAGCTTTTGCCGGCTATTTCTCAGCCGGACCTTTCTGGAAAGAGAACAAAGGAAAAAATGTGTGAAGCAAGTGAAAGAATGCAGACATGCGTAGTAAAATACTGATAAGGAACTTGGCAAACTACAGTAAGTCTATTAGTCCAAAAATAATGAAGCTCAGCTGGGAAATAAAAAAACGCTGTGACATTCCCCTTCTTTGCCAGTTGAGCGAAACATCAGGTACATCATCAAATAAGGCACATCTTCATACGCAGATACTCGTGTTGAGCTGCTGGAAGTGGTTTGTTGAGCATATCAGCAATTTGATCATGTGTAGATACATATTGCATTTTGACAAAACCTTTTTTCACTAAATGTTTTATGTTTTGGAAACGGATGTCAATGTGTCTGGACCTAGAACCTGTGAAATGAGATTCAGAAATATAAACCACCGATTCATTGTCTTCCATCACGGTGATTGGTCGGATCGGGTGTGTCCAGATATCTGTGACTAAAGCATCAAACCAAGTTAGAGAATTACATGCATCTGAAACACAAGCATATTCAGCTTCAGTAGATGAACAAGAAACAAAATTCTGTTTACGCACTTGCCAATAAACAGGACATCCATTTAAGAACATCATATAACCTGAAGTACTTTTACGTGATTTCTTATCACTTGCCCAATCAGAATCTGCATAACAACTTAATTCTACATAATCAGTATGTGTTGGTTCTAATAATAACTTGAAATGTTTAGTGTATTTTAGGTATCTCAATAATTTCTTAATACATGTCCAATGAAACTGTTTTGCCTTACCTACATGTTGTGATAAGAGATTAACACTAAGTGCAATGTCAGGTCTGGTCCAACTACTAATGTACAGTAGTGACCCAATGACTGAACGATAAAGTGTTTGATCCTCGAACTCAGGACTTGGTTCTTGTGTCAAGTTGTGAAAATCTGTTTGCATGGGTGTCTTTGTTGTGTTAGCATCCTTCATGTTGCAATGATGCAAAACTTGTTCAATTTTATCTTCTTGTGAAAGACTAAACCCCTTCTGTGTTTTTTCAATCTGAACACCTAAATAAGTGCTAATGTGACCTAATGATTTCAATGTGAAGTATCTCTGCAAAGCTTTGGCAAAAATTTCACTCATTTGCTTATTTGGACCAATATAAACAATATCATCAACATAAACAAGAACTATCTCATATGCATTGTTAGATCTTTTTGTGAACACGCACTCATCAGTTTTGGACTTAATAAAGCCCATTGAATTTAATTTGTCAGTAAGACATAAGTACCACATTAAACCAGATTGTTTCAGACCATAAAGGCTTTTGTTTAGGAACCAGGTATCCCCTTCTTGCTGTCGGAATCCTGGAGGACTTTTCATGTAGATTCTTCATCTAGGTCTGCATGTAGATAAGCCGTGTCAACATCAAACTGGAAAACTTCTAGACCAAGGATAGTTGCAGTTGCTAAAGCAATTTTTACACTCTCAGTTCTGACTGTCGGTGAGTAGGTATTTGTGTAGTCCTCAGGATAACGTTGAACGAAACCCTGAGCTACAAGTCTGGCCTTGTACAATGACTCACCATTTGGCTTCTTTTTGATTCTGTAGACCCATCGAGTGCCAATGACCCTTTTGTTTGCTGGAGGTTTTGCAGGTGTAAAAACCTTGAGTTTCTTTAGACTGTCCATTTCAGCCTGCATTGCCTCATACCATTTGTCTTGCTCTGAATCAGGAAGATGTTTGATTTGTGTGAACGTATCAGGTGGAAGTGTAACATTGCAAATCAAAGGCAAGGGTGTTTTTGTCAGTTGCCAAGAATATCGTTGTGGAGGGATTCCTTTTGTGACCCTCTTGGAACGTCTCGGAACAACTGTCCAGTCTTCTTCTGCTTCGTCTTCGTCCTCACTTTCGTCGCTAGCGTCAGCATCCGCGGCTTGCGAAGACGGAACATTGGGTTGAGAAGAACTAGTGGAATCTTGATCATCAATCTGCATGGCATCAGCAGTATCATCTCTGGGAAAATAAACTCCAGGATCATTGGAATGAATCCTGGACCAGTCAATGTCTTCCTCAAAATTAGCAGATTGGGAAATCACAATTGCATGTTTAGAGTCAATAAATCTGCTCCATTTTGAGTTATCATCAATACCCATAAATCTCAGTCTCTTTGCTGCTGGACTTCCTTTTCTTCTTTGAGCTAAGGGAATGTTCACCATAGCATATGAACCAAAAATATGGATGTTTTTAAGATCGGGCTTGTAGCCATACAACATGAAGAAAGGAGTCTGATTTATTACACTGCTCCAAGTACGGTTGACAATGTAATTTGCGTACTTGATAGCTTCACCCCAGTATATCATATCAAGGTTGGCGTCTTCTAGGAGACAACGCATCATGGTTTGCAGTACCCCTTGTCCTCGTTCTGTGACTCCATTATGAGCCAGTGTGTAAGGGGCCGAAGTCTGATGAATAATTCCATTCTTACGCATCCAGTCCTGGAAACGTTGAGACATGAATTCGGCACCACGATCACTCTGGATTCTGGCGATGCGAACTTGGTGTTGGGTAGAAACAAGGGTTGCAAAGTCTTTAAAGATCTGAAAGGTCTCTGATTTTTCTTTCATAGGATACACATATCCATATCTAGAGTAATTATCAACAATTGTTAGAAAAATATTTTCTACCACCAAATGATGGCAGGAAAGGACCAACTATGTCAATGTGAACCAAATCAAAAATGCGTGTTGACTGGAATGTAGCGCGTTTGGGAATGGCTGCTGCTTTGGATTTGGCCTTTTTGCAGACAGCACAATCCAAAAACACCTTACACCCCTTTAGATCCAAACCTTTTGCAAACTCCGGCATCTTCCTAAGAACACGGAAACTGGCATGCCCCAATCTTCTATGCCATTTGTGGATACACCTGGAATGCAAAGGTTTACCAGTTAGTGAATTCTCAACATTAACATTTTTATGCGGAACCTCAGGCTTGCTCTGAGCAACCTGTTTACCAATTCTATTTTTGTTGGCTTTAGGAGCCTTAGGGGTAGCAACAGGATCTCTCTCTGGAGCATCTCTCTCTGGGCCTGTGCTCTCCCTTTTTGGAGTTTGCATACTTGCCTGTGTTTGTGTTTTAGGCTTTGGCTTTAAGTAATAAACACCACCAATTAATATGGTTCCAGCAACAATATCTCCATCTTTAACTATGTAACTTGCATTTTCAAGGTGGTGAACCTGGAACTTTAACATTCTAGACAAGTGACTCTGACTAAGCAAGTTACTGGTTGCTGTTGGTATGTAATAAACATCAGGAATGAATGCATCGAGCTCTTCAACATAAACAGTTCCTTTTCCTTTGACCTGACAAGGATGATTTGAAAAAGAATAAAGTTCACGTAGTTCTGGTTCAGGCTCGTGCATTTCTGTGAAAAGTTCCTTTCTGTAGGTAACATGCAATGCTGCACCACTGTCCAAAGTCCACAAGAGTCATCTGTCGTACTCTGGTTGAGGTTGTGGATCATTGGTTAAAGCCAATGTGGCGAGTGGAGTTTGTGGATCACGCCGGGGACCACGACGACCTTGTCTTCCGCCTCTGCCTCTGCCTCTGGAATCTGTTCCTCTGGGCTGGTACGTGATGGGAGATGGAACTCGTTGGGGACAATCCCGGGTGGCATGTCCCACACGATTGCAGGTGTTGCATCTCAGCATCCTTGGAGCGTAGGTCCTTCCTCAGAAGGGGCGCTTAGCTGGAGCTCTTGATGCGGGTGGTCCTCTCAAATGTGGCGTGGCCAACATGAATGCCTCTTCTTCAATTAAAAGTCTACAGACATTGTCCACTGTGCGTTGAACAATTGGGACTTGGTTAATTTTTGTAACAGCATCTTTCCATTCATAATTCAAAGAGTTAATAATGATGCTGATCATTTGAATATCTTCAATGTTATGGCCTCTTTCTCTCAATTCTGTTCTCAGACCTTTCAGTTTGGTCAAATGTCCTCCAATTTGTTCACCAGGTTTCAATCTCGAACCGTGGAGTTCAGACATGAATAAACATGAAGATTCAATTGAGACAGGCCTGTAGCAATTTTCCAATTCAGCCCAAATTTGTTGGGCTGTTGTATTTGGTGGAAAAGTGACCTGCAGTTCAGTATCCATGGACATCAATAATGTTGTGCGGGCTCAAGACATTATAAAAGACTATGGCACAGTATCAGGATTTAGATTGAACCAGAAAAAAACTAAGATGATAGTTAAAAATATGACACAAGATCGAAAACATGAACTTGAAAGGAGGGCAGGTTTTGAGATTGTACCTAAGGTTAAATATCTAGGAGTTCAGGTTGCAGAATCAAATATGAAATTGTTTCAAAATAATTATGATGTGTTGTGGCGAGATATACAGAAAGATATGGAGACTTGGAAAAAACTGCAGCTGTCTTTACTTGGAAGAATAGCAGCAGTTAAGATGAATATTTTGCCAAGATTTCTTTTTTTGTTTCAAATGATTCCGGTGCTTAAAAGTGATAAACAACTGAAAGACTGGCAAAGTGGAGTGAATAAGTTTGTCTGGAACAAGAAAAAAACAAGAGTGAAATTGAAAATTATGCAAGATGTTCCAGAGAGGGGAGGTCTTAAACTTCCAAACCTACAGTTATATTATGAAGCAGCAGCTTTGACTTTAGCAAGTGATTGGTTTGGAAGGAAAAAGACTGGAATATTGAATATAGAAAGTTTTGATCTTGAATTTGGATGGCATGCTTACTTATTTTATGAAAACAAAGTGGATAAAGTATTTAAAAGCCTTATACTTAGAGATTCCTTGATGAGAGTTTGGAAGAAGCACCGATTCAAATGGGATTATAAAATACCGCTATGGCTGGATCTTGGTCATATCATGTGGAATACAAATATAATGTCACTCGGGGGGGGGGGGGGGTTTATATAAAGAAGTTCTTTTTACAGATGCGGGCAGATGGCAACTGAAGACATTAGAGACACTGTTGGATGAAGGGATTAATTTAACTTGGTTACAGTATAATCAACTTCAACTGAGATGGAAAGAGGACCAAAAAACTGGTATTATGTTGCATGAGGAAGAATTGCTTAGACATATAAAAGAGAAAGGCCCAATGCATATTAAAAGGCTTTATAATGTTTTGTTAGAAAGGGATTCAGAAACTGAATTAGTTAAAGATTGTATGATTAAGTGGGCACAAAATTTTGCAGAACCAGTGATGCTGGAAACATGGGAAAAAATATGGGTTCGGAATGTTAAATTTACACAATTGCAGAATTTGAGGGAAAATTTTTATAAAATGTTTTATAGATGGCATTTAGATCCTAAGAAATTGTCGTGTATGTACCCTAATGTTCAGCCAAAATGTTGGAGATGTGATTGTTTAGATGCTACATATTATCATGTTTGGTGGACCTGTAAGAAAGTTAAGGCTTTTTGGATAAAAAAT
The DNA here is from genome assembly GCA_022577455.1 of Arizona elegans. Taxonomy (NCBI): domain Eukaryota; kingdom Metazoa; phylum Chordata; class Lepidosauria; order Squamata; family Colubridae; genus Arizona; species Arizona elegans. The sequence continues at coordinate 32,736,550 of JAKOOJ010000010.1, read as the reverse complement.
ATGGTGGGTTATGCAGAATGTTTTGAAGAAAAAAATTCAATTTTGTCCACAATTGTTTTTATTGGGTATAGTTAAGGGTTTTACATTGGATGAAACTAAGTTGATATTGTATATGATAACAACAGCGAGATTATTGATAGGTAAATACTGGAAAAATGAAGCTTTGCCCACTATTGAAGAATGGACTTTGAAGATGGCCAGCTTTGCAGAGATGGCGAAGATTTCAGCATATTTAAAAGATCGTTCACAAGAGACTTATGAATGGGAATGGAAAAAGTGGATAGATTATGTGCAGAATAAATATCAAACTAGGAAGTATCAAATAGCTTTTCATTGAAAGTATTATATAAAAATAGAAATATTTGAACTTTGTGAAGATGAAAAATTATATGTGGGATTGAGGGGTTCAGGTTTTATAAAAAGGGGATTTTGATGGGATTATATTCTGTGGAAGTCAGGGGGGAGGGTTGGGGGGGTTTGGGAGGGTTAGGTTGGGGAGTTTGGGGTGGGTTGGGGGGAAAATGGGGTGAAAATGTAATTGTAAAACTTTTGCAATAAAAAAAAGAAAAAAAGAAAAAAGAAAAAATTAAAAAATTAAAAAAAAATAATGTTGTGCGGGCTCTAATCTCTAAATCTCTTATTGCAAAATCCCATGGTTGTCCAGGAGGGTTAAAAACCATACAGTGAGTGCCTTCTCTAAGAAGCAATAGTGTAATCTCACTGACCCAGGCTTTGTAATTGTGTCCTGACATTTTTAGTTTTGACTCACCAGTTAGTGGAGAGACAGAAAATGCCTGGTAAGGAGCCTGCATTTGATATGCTGGCTGTGCTGGCAGAAATGCCTGTGGTATTTGCTGTGCCTGTTGTGGACCTAAAAATGGTCTTGGTTGTGCCATTGGAGGTGGGCCAGGAGCTGGCCCTATTTGCACTTGTGGCTGGGGCACATATGCAGGCATTTGTAGCTGCTGTGGCTGATGCACTGGAATCTGCTGTATTCCAGTTGCCATTTGTGCTTGAGCTGCAATATTGGCATGACCTGCTGGGGATGCAGTCATTTGCCTTTGCTGCATAAAGCGTGCCTGTGTTCCATCTAAAAGGACACCAACACCACCAGGGGGTGTTTGAGTTTTGGCCTGTGGAAACACTTGTGGCATTTCAGCTTCCTGTAGTAAATTACTTTTGCCAGCAGATGGTGCTGCACCTTTAGCTTCGGGCATCTTTGCAGTTACAAGGAATGATTGTGTGGCAGGTTTATATGTAACTTGATCAGGGACACTTTCATGTGACGTATGCAGTGCTCTTTGCCTTAATTGGCCTGACACAAAATCCACCAGGGGGAGTGTCTTTGGCTCCGGAGAAGAAGACAATATGGTGCTTTTTGAAAATCTTAAGTTATCTCCCTTATCTTGCTCAAGCATAGATATAGCCATTTTTGCCTGGGATAGCTCTTGTTCATAGAATTTTATACGGTCACGATAGGCTTTCATAGCCAGCTCATCCAGGGTGAGCTTAGAGCTTTGAGGAGAATAATGAATTGTTTCGCTCTCTGCGTGGGAGTAATTTTGCTCGGCAGTTTGCTTTGGCCTTGCACTGAGCGTTACAAATTCAGAAGTTTCTAGGAGGACTTTTTTAGAGCTTGGAAATTCAGAAGAAGACGTCACTGACCTCAGTTCCAGTACGTTATCTTCAAAAACATCTTCTGTCTTATCTCCCTCCATTTCTGTTCCCACGGCTTCTTCTTGTTCCAGGCGTGTGGCTGTAGTAAGGGGCTGGAAATCTGAAAATCTCCTGTCTGCCACCTCTTCGTTGGAAAGATCAATCAAATCATTTACGAAGAGTGGTCTTAGTTTCATTTTGCCTTTTTTCTTCTGTTTCAGCATTTTAGCAAAAATAATTAGCGTACCTCAGTAGCTAAAAACTAATTGCCTATGCGCTCTTATCAGAAATAACAAAACAAGGAAAAAAGCCATAAATCAACCATCCGAGCTACCAGATGTCAGGGTGTTGATTAATCCCATGTTTGGCTCTGGGACAAATCACCCTGGTTAATTAGAGGATGGATCGTGGCTCCTCCTTGTTGCAATATTCTGAAAAGAAACACGAAGAAAAGTTCTCTAATAAAACTCATTTATTTGTTATAAAGAAAATAAAACACCTCACTAACTAAGAAAAGTAATTGCTACATTTTTGAAATAGCTTTTGCCGGCTATTTCTCAGCCGGACCTTTCTGGAAAGAGAACAAAGGAAAAAATGTGTGAAGCAAGTGAAAGAATCCAGAGATGCGTAGTAAAATACTGATAAGGAACTTGGCAAACTACAGTAAGTCTATTAGTCCAAAAATAATGAAGCTCAGCTGGGAAATAAAAAAACGCTGTGACATAGTCCACCCTGTTGGGTGGATTAGAAAAAATAAGAACAAAAGTAAAATCCAAGCAACCACCCCAAAAAGAAAAAAGAAAAAATAACATAGGACAATAAAAAACCCTAAAAAGAGATAAAAGATTTTTAAAAAGCAAAGAAAAAAGACCAAATATCCTTCTTTAGGCTCTTCTTGCCTTAATCCAAATTCTCTTTATAATTAAGCCAAACCAAAAGTGCTTCTTTGTCAAACAACCAAAAAGAACAAAGAGACAAAAAAAAAAAAAGCAAAGCAAAACCAAATCCAAAAGTCTTATCTAACCATTTGTTCCCACCAGCAAATGGTAAACAAGAAAGTGAAAACAAAAGTTCCAAAAAGTACTTCAAAAGTAGCAAGGGGGAAGGGGGAAAAGAGATAGAGATTCAAAAAATAAAAACAAAATCAGCAGGCAAATCCATTACTTCAAACTTTCAAAGAGCTCACTATTCAGCTTGACTTAAAAACATCTGTTATGTATTGATACTTTTAAGCGGGAGTTTCAAACCTGCATACGTTTCTGATTGGCTGACAGTCCCTCCTGGATTGTATATAAGGAGGACTGCAGCCCCTGAGTTTTTGCTGAAGTCTCACTGTATATTAAAGAGCTGTTGTAACTTGCTTGCTTGTGCCTCTCGTTATTCCCGAACCACTTCATTGGCGACGAAGGTGGGATAGAGGCTACAAGAAGCCAACCAGTGAGACCACGAGCTTCAGCTAGGCGACGAGGCGAGCCACAGGAGGCATACCAACATGTCTGCCTACGTTCCGCCCAAGCCTTTCGATCCGACCCGCGAAAAATGGGTCTCGTACCTAACGAGGTTTGAATGCTCGCTAGAAGCCAGCGACATGCAGGGCCTCTCGGCTAATCGAAAGAGAGCCCTATTCCTAAGCCACTGCGGACCGGACGTGTTCGAGATGGCCGAGTCACTGTGTGAGCCAACGCCGGTTCAAACAGTCTCCTGGGACAACCTGATGGCAACTCTCCGGGCTCACTACGCTCCCGTCCCCTCCAAGTTCGTGCAGCGATACCAACTGAGGCAGCGCGTTCAACGAGAGGGAGAGCCGGTCAGCGCATACATGGCCAGCCTGAGAAAAGCCGCAACCCATTGCGACTACAGAGACTTGGACGATGCGTTGCTTGAGCAACTGATCTGTGGTGTTCGGGACATTAGGCTGCAACGGCGTCTGCTCGCCAAGCCTGATTTGACGCTTGCCGGAGCCCTAGACGAGGCCAGGGCTCACGAAGCCTCCACAAAGGCCGCTGAAACGCTGCAGCGTCCGCTGACCAGCAAAGACAGCCCCAAGTCTGCCCCGGTGCACAGAGAAGACGCCGGATCCAGCTCGGAGTCCGAGTCGGATGAGGACATCTTCCGAACGGAGCACCAGAGAAAAGACACTGGCAGCCCCCGGCGAAGCTGTCCCAGCTGTGGCGGGCACCATGATAGACTGTCCTGCAAATACAGAGAGGCTATTTGCAGGCGCTGCGAGAAGAAAGGGCACTTGGCGCAAGTCTGCAGAGCCATTCTGCCCAGGAGACACAAACCACGTGAGCGCCGCAGCCAACCGGAATCAGCGCGCCAGAGGCAGCCAACGAGAGAAGGCGGCGCGAAAAAAACGGCGCGAATTTGAACCGCGAGATGGCCGCAGCATACACATCGACCAGGCCAGCACGGCAATCGAAGACAAGGTCAGCACGGTGGTCGAGATCAACGGAAAGCCGTGCTCAATGGAGATCGACACCGGATCAGCTCTCTCCATAATGTCGTGGACGACCCTAAAGACCCTCCTGCCGTCGTTCCGGAAGGATCAACTCTCCAAGCAGAGACTACGCATCCTAGACTACCAGGGGAACCGAGTCCCCCTCGAAGGCGTGGGCACGTTCCGGGTCACCTACGGAGACTACGAAAGAGACCTGCCGCTGACCATCGTCACGAAGCAGCTTCCTAGTCTCCTGGGCATGGGGTGGTTCCGAGCCCTTGGCATGGGTTTCACCGGCGTCCACCTGATGTCCAGATCAACCCTGAAAGACAGCCTCCTGTCCGAGTTCCAGGACGTCTTCGGGGACACGTTGGGCAAGTATGTGGGGACCCCTATTTCACTAAACTTAGACCCCAACGTAGCCCAAGTAAGACTGAAGGCCAGACGAGTACCGTTCGCATTGAAACCGAAGATCGATGCGGAATTAGACAAGCTGATTAAGCAAGGGGTGTTGGTTCCCGTTGACCATGCTAAGTGGGAGACCCCTATAGTCACCCCAGTTAAGTCCGACGGCTCAATAAGAATTTGCGCCGACTACAAGTGCACGATCAACAAGGCTTTGCAGCCGAGCGCCTATCCGGTGCCGATCGTGCACCATCTACTACACTCCCTGGGCCCCGGAAAAATTAAGACTCAAAAGGAACTAAGACTCAAAAGGAACAAGTGTAGGATAGCTGTTCCCTCTGTGGAATTCTTGGGGTACAGGGTGGACGGCACAGGCATCCACCCTACCGAGAGCAAGGTGAGAGCTATTAAGAGCGCACCAGCCCCCAAATCCAAAGCAGAGCTCCAAGCCTTCCTTGGACTGCTCAATTTTTACTCCATGTTCCTAAAAGATAAAGCCACAGTTGCAGATCCCCTTCACAAGCTTTTGGGAAAGAACGTACCATGGGTCTGGGGGAAACCGCAAGCAGCCGCTTTTGAGGCAGTGAAAAGACTCCTATCCGAGGACAGCTTCCTGATACAATACAATGCAGAGCTGCCACTCGTCTTAGTCTGTGACGCTTCCCCCGTAGGAGTTGGTGCCGTCCTAGGCCATAGACTGCCGAACGGCCTAGAGGCGCCCATTGCTTTCTATTCCCGAACTCTGTCCAGCACAGAACGAAATTATAGCCAATTGGACAGAGAGGCTCTGGCTGCGATTGCGGGGGTTAAGAAGTTCCACGAATACCTCTATGGCCGAAAATTCGAACTTGTGACTGACCATAGACCGTTGCTAGGACTGCTAGCAGGCGACAGGCCAACCCCCGCTGCCCTCTCCCCTCGCTTGACCAGATGGGCCATTTTTTTGTCGGCCTACTCGTATCAACTCGTCCATCGACCTGGGCGGACCCTGGGTCATGCGGATGCCCTTAGCCGCTGCCCCCTTCCCGACCTACTGGACAACCCAACGCCGGAAGCCTCCGTCCTTTTGTTGGACACGTTAACTTTGGGCCCCATATCCTCCGGCGAGGTGGCGAAAGCCTCAAATAGAGACCCAGTCATCCGGACTGTTATGGGTTGGGTTCTGAAAGGGTGGCCGGACAAGGTGGTAGGGGAGGAGTACCAAGGGTTTGCCAACAAACGGAACGAACTGTTCATGCAAGGGGGGTGCTTGCTATGGGGTGACAGGGTGGTAATTCCAACGAAACTACGAAATAGGGTTTTGGAGTTGCTGCACGAAGGGCACCCGGGCATTGTTAGGATGAAGTGTTTAGCCCGCAGCTATGTCTGGTGGCCCAACATGGACCAGGTCATTGCCGAGTGGGTGGGGAAGTGCAGACCCTGCCAGGAATCTCGCCCCGATCCCCCAGTAGCGCCCATCCGAGAGTGGGAGAAACCAAAAGGCCCATGGGGGAGGATCCACATTGATTTTGCCGGCCCGTTCCATGGCCAAACATTTTTAATAGTTGTGGATGCCTACTCAAAATGGCTCGAAATTGTATTAATGCCATCCACAACGGCCGAAGCCGTTATCAAGGCCCTAAGGAAGTTGTTTGCCACCCACGGCCTGCCGGATACCTTGGTATCGGACAACGGGCCTCAATTTACAGCAACCCTTTTCGAAGGCTACTTGGCCGGCCTGGGAATCCGCCATGCCCTATCAGCTCCATTTCACCCGGCTTCCAACGGATTGGCTGAACGTTTTGTCAGGACAGCCAAGGAAGCGCTGTCTAGATTAGACAATGGGGACTGGCAGGCCAGGATAGATCAATTCCTAGCAGTTCAGCATGCATCACCATGCACAGCAACAGGGAGAAGCCCAGCAGAGCTCCTCATGGGGAGGAAGCTCCGGTGCGTGTTGGACAGGCTTCACCCTAACTACTCGCACGAAAACTTTAAGGGAGAAACCTGTGGCTTAAGGCAGTTCCAGGTCGGGTCCCCGGTGTTCGCTCGCAATTATGCCAGCGGTCCTCTATGGGTTGCAGGAACCATAGTGGGGATAACAGGCCCAAAATCATACACGGTGGACGTTGGGGTAGATAGACTCTGGAAGCGCCACATAGACCAACTTAGGAAACGGGTGGTTGGCGAGGCAAACATCAACTTAGACATTTCCGAGCCTAACTATGACCACTTCTCCAAAACAGCTAACTCAAGCCCGGGGTCGCGCGAATACTTAGCTGACAAGCCCTGGTTCCAGCGCCGCCCCAGCGAGTCGCCAATCCCAGCCGGGAATAACCACGCCCCGGACAAAATCCAGGAGGTTCCATTGGCGGAGCCGGGAGAGACAAAGAGTCCCTCCGACCAGCTCGACGCCCCACCAGACTCTGAACTGCGCAGGTCAACTAGGGCGAGAACTCGTCCTAAGCACCTGCGAGACTTTGTTTGTACATATGTTAATTTTTGAGTATTAGTGCCTTCTGGGAAGGGAGGGGTGTTATGTATTGATACTTTTAAGCAGGAGTTTCAAACTTGCCTACGTTTCTGATTGGCTGACAGTCCCTCCTGGATTGTATATAAGGAGGACTGCAGCCCCTGAGTTTTTGCTGAAGTCTCACTGTATATTAAAGAGCTGTTGTCACTTGCTTGCTTGTGCCTCTCGTTATTCCCGAACCACTTCAACATCACTCCCAATGTTCCTCTCTTTCTTTGACATCTGTTTCTTATCAGTCCAGCCAACATTGTCAAGGTCAGCCTTATTTCTTGTATTCAACTCAAAGTATTTTCTCTTATGCCACCAGATGGCGCTACGGTTTTATTTTCAGTCAGCAAAAATAGGAAAAGTTTACAACTTTTAAAACTTTTAAAACGTTTCTGTTCAATTCAAATTCATTTAAATTCACTAATCATTAAAAAAATACTATCAGGTTTTCTATCTTCTCTTATTTTCAAATCAGTTCTTTCAATTAATTCAATATCTTTTCCTTGGACTTCTTCGCTTTCCTCGCCGCTCTAATACCGGACGTGGTGAGCCTATACAGACCCGTTCTCCCTCCCCTCTTTGAGCCACTTTTCTACTCTATATTAATTCCAAGCAGGTATGAGAAGAAACTTATATATAAAAAGCCAGGTTCTCACCCAGATGATCCACTTTGTCTTTTGCTTTCACACTTAAGTTGTAGCCACCCCAGCTTCTTAGCGGCACAATATGGCTGCTTTCTCAGTCATCCGGTGGGAGAGGCTTCTTCCGACTAATCAGGGAATTTGCAATTTCCCTGTGTTAGTCAGTCCATGCCTCTGTTGTTCACCGTCCCTACGAGATGGCTTAGGTCAATGAAGACCCCCAAACAGCTGAGATATCAACAGTCCCCCGGGACCTCCCGAAGCACATGTCTCGCCGCAATGCTGGCCACCTTTAGCATGAATTACGGCCTTACAACGTCTTCCCATGGAGTGAACCAAGTCTTTTAGTTCTGCAGCTGTTAAAATGTGAAACCAAGATTGAATAATTGCTTCTATTAACTGGGTTTTATTGCTGGGTCGCTTCTGACTAACAAGTTTCTTTAGTCAGCTCCATAGATCTTCAATTGGGTTAAGGTCTGGGCTATTCCCAGGCCATTCCAGCAGTGGAATATGATTATCTTGAAACTCCAAAAAAAAGTGGTGTTATTAGCCATCAAACCTCAAAAATGCACTTTTCCCAAAAGGTTTCCACAATTTTGGCCACTACACTCTCTCTCTCTCTCTCTCTCTCTCTCTCTCTCTCTGTGTGTGGCTATCCCAAGTGGGCCTTCATCAAATCTCAAAAAAACCCTACAGGAGCTCCTCCACAACAGTTAATGAAGAAAAAAATAAACAAAGCAACATTGTCATTGCAGGCATATCGGAAAAGCTCAGGAGGATCTTCAGCCAACATAACATACATGCACACTTCAAACCCAAGAATACACTAAGGCAGAAGCTTGCTTGTCCACCCCAACAATAAAACACCAAGACATAAATTGAGCAACGTGGTATATGCATGCTGTGGTCTGCCAGCAGCCTGCGGACCTGGCAGTGGAGTTGGACAGTGAGGAGGCTGGGGAGGACAATGGGCCAGTCCTGGAGTCAGGGGAAGGCCCAGACGAGGGCTCTGCGTCGGAGGCAGAGATGGGGCCAGGGCCATCTGGGAGCGATGCACGGACTCCGGAGCCTCCAGAGGTGGACAGCAGAGAGGCAGAGGAACAGGAGGAACCTGTTCCTAGTGCACGCATGCGAAGAGCTGCCAGAAGGCAAGAGCAGCTGAAGAAAAAAGGACAACTCAGGAGTAAGGCCAGAAGATGATTGGCCACTCCCATAAGGCTTAAAAGAGGAGCAATGAGCCATTGGGTTCTTTGTAGAAAAGCAACGTTGATTCCCGTGCTTCTTGTCAGCGTCTCTCGAACTTTGTGGGGGTTTTGCCAAGAAAAGCCTTTGGCAGGTTGTCAAAGACATCAAAGGTTGGTGATAAGGCCGATGGACAGGTTATTAAAAATTTTGTTTTGGACTAAGGTGAGAATGAATTAATTCTCAGCTGTTTTAATAAAATAAATTTGTTGAGGACTGAATTGTGTTTGGTAATCACTACTTGGGCCTTGGTCACAACAATGCAGTACAATGCAGCGAGCCATGTGCAGATCTGTACATTGGGGAAACAAAACAACCACTTCATAAATGCATGGCACAACATAGGAGAACAAACATATCAGGACTAGATTCAGCAGCCCATCTGCATTTAGAAGACACAGGCCACTCGTTTGAAGACAGCAAAGTCCACATTTTGGACAGAGAAGACTGCTGGTTTGAAAGAGGGGTCAAAGAGGCCATCTATGTCAAAATTGAACATTCCTCTCTCAACAGAGGGGGAGGGATACGACATCATCTATCTCCAATCTACAACATAGTCCTTTCAACAGTTCCAAGAAGGCTCCACACCAATTTGCATCACTCAGGTGACTCTGATGACACAGATAAATCTCCAGGTGACCTTAACAACTCGCTAAAAGAATGCAAATAACCAGCTGTCTGCAAAGAATATAAATCCTTCCATTCCCCACCATCCAGTCAGAGCTGAAGAAGCTTTTGGGGACTTCCGGTTTGACGTCGCGGCGAGACAGCCAGGAAAATAGCGGGCTCTGAGGAGTTCCGCGAAAAACCCAACTGCCGAACCGCCGCTGATGGGTCTCCGGACCAGAACCATCCTGCAGGGACGGGGTAGGAAGAGAGGCACCTTGGACGACCAAGAGGAACGGGCAAGTTCCTCAGAGGTCGGAGGGAACTCTCTGTGAGTCGGCGGTGGGGAGCGGCAGCCATGACGGCTGCCACGAAGCTGGGACAAACCGAAATAAGAGATGAGCTGGAAAAGAAAGAGGAAAAGAGGAAAAGAATGAAGCTCATTGAAGCTGGATGACTGACACCAATCCAGGCTGGAAACAACGCTAGAGCAATGATTTTTACTTGTAAGACCCCTAGCCTTAAAACAGCGGCTGTGGATTTGAGGGACATAGAAGATTTTGAAAAGTAACTTCAGGAGGGAAAGACCTGCTAGGAGATTTATGTTGGTACAGATTTATTTGGAACAATTAAATGTTGAGACATGCTGAAAAGACTGGAAAAAATTCTTAAATTTAAATTGGATTTTGAAAAAAGAAAAAGTTGGGGATTCAATACTTTTAAAACTTAAGAGAAGAAGAGACTTAAATTGGACTGTTAAATTGGACTGTTACAAAATTGCAACAAAATGGATACGGGAGTGACTAAGGGAAAGTGTGGATTGCAGAGATACACTTTCTCCTGTAAAAAGAAACACCGTAATTTGCTGTTTGTTTTGGAACACTTTGAAATTACAAATAATAGCCGTGGGATTTTGGTCTTTTCTTCATCTTCAGATGGCTCCTTCAGTGGAAAGAAAGAGGAAATACAACGGAACTTTTACAACTGTTACTAATTGGTGCAGGAACAAAAGAAAATGGCGTAGGAATAAAAGAAGGAAAGTCGATGTACTTTGTATGGAACAGAAATAACAGAAAGAACTAAAATGACACATGGAGAATTAAATTTGGGAACACCAAACTTGAAATGGAATATAAGAAACTGAAGAAATAAAATATACACGGTTGGGGGAAAAAGAATATAAAAACAGTTTGATTAAAAATGAAAATGTAATGTCTAGATGAATATTAATTATAAAAAGATGTTTATAGATACATAAGGGTGGATAATAAAACAATGTGATTAAAATAGAAAAATAAAGTAAAGATGGTTAGTATTCAAAAATAAGAATGAATATGAATATGAGAAGAATCCAAGAAATTTTATTGATTTTTATGGGGATGTGTTTGATGGAAGAACTAAGTCTCAATGTTAAATTGTAGACAAAACTAAGAATGACAATATGATTAAAAATGAATAACTAAAGTATAGATGGAAGGTTAAATAAAATAGGGGATTACACAGAGATAGACAGTAAAATTAAGTATATTAATATGCTTAATGAATATTCTGGAAACAGCTAAATAATAGATGAATATGCTGGAAAACAGCCAAAACAATAGATGGAGATTTTTTTTTTCTGGGTGTGATAGTAAAATAAAGATGAATATGCTGGGAAACAGCCAACAAATATGAATATGCTGGGAAACAGCCAAATAATATGAATATGCTAGGAAACAGCCAAATAACATGAATATGCTGGGAAACAGCCAAAACAAATACATGATTATGCTGGGAAACAGCCAAATAATAAATGAATATGCTGGAAAACAGCCAAAAGAAGATGATCAAGAGACAAATAGTTAAAATAAATATGATCCAAGTTGGAATTGATAGTAATAATAAAACGACTATGTTGGGATTAGTATAAAAAAAAGGTGAATATGTTGATATGAATAGTAAAATGAAGATGATAAGATTGTAATAGTGAAATGACTCTGTGTAAAACAAAGAGTGTAAAGTGTGATAAGCTTAAGATACGGTATATAGATGTAAATTAAAAGAGATTAGGATTTTAAGATTATTGTATTGGGTCATAGATTATGGGTATATAGATAGAATTTAAGGATAATATTTGTAATTAAATATTGAGTTGTGTTATTTGGAAATTAAGATTTGTGGTGATATAATAGTAAGGTAAATGTTTAGACTAAGATATCATAATTGTGGAAAAAATATTTTTTGTTTTGGTTTTTGCTTTAAAAGATGTAAAGGTGGAGATTTGGGAAAGGGCTTGATAAAGAGGGATAAGCAATTGTACCTATTTATGACCGGATCAAAGCTCTGTTCTTAAAAGATGTATTTTATGTTTTTGTTGTTAAAAATAATTTAAAAAAATTCAAAAAAAAAGTTTTTTGGATGAGAAGTGAAACATCTTCAAAGAAAAACCAGAAAGTCCAGTTGCCTCTTGAAAACGCACCTTTGGGACAACCATGACTTGGCTGACTGAGAATCTCCATACACATTTCTCATGCTGAAAAAAAATTAAATGAGTTACTACAGAATCTGCCAGAGGGGAATAGAAAATAGGTAATTAAAAACCAGTTGGTAATGCTGAATTGAGTAAGAAAACAGCTGATTTAAAAGGAAAGTTTCTCAGTTAGTGCTGAAGAGACCCTGGCACACCACCCCTTGCTAATTTCCCTGGTGGAAAAAGTTATATTGAGTTTTGATTCAAAGCTCCCCTTGAAAGGCCTGTGAATCAAAGCTCTCCTTTGGATCAAACTGTCAAATTAGCTCATTGGGCCAAATTGAGCTGGTGTTTTTGAATCAATTCAAGGAAATGGAGGATTTATGCTATTGCATGTTCCCTTTTATTAAAGTAAACAGTTGAAGCAGTGTGCTAATTTGAATTGCCCAGTCAACTCACCTCTTTGAATCAAATTGCACATTGGGATGAAAAGCATTCGGAAGCTACAGCTGGTGCAGAGTGCCACGGGCAATTTTGGGGGGGCCCTAGGATGACCCCAATAACAGCACTGCTCCATGAGCTGCATTAGTTACCGGTCTGCTTCCGGGTGCAATTCAAGGTGTTGGTGATCACCTTTAAAGCCCTTCATGGCATGGGTCCAGGTTACTTGAGGGGACATTGGATTGGCCCATACCACTCATGCCGGCAGAGGAGGCATGGTGGTGCGGGTCCTGTCAGCCCGATTATTCCTGCTGGTGGGGTCTAGGAGGAGGCCCTTCTCTGCTGTTGCTCCTGCCCTCTGTAACATCTTGCCACCCGATGTGAAGTTGGCCTCAACCCTCCTATCCTTTCATAGTGGCCTAAAGATGTGTCTCTGCCAGTTGGCCTGGGGCCCCAGTGGGGGAACAGCACAGTGGAGGTGGTTGATCGAGTAACAACATATCCCACCTCCCCACCCACTCCACCCTCGCCCTCCTCATGTGTCCTTAGGTTTTAATGTAGATTTTAATCATTTATGGTTTTTTTAAAAAAATAGTTTATTGAAAAAAGATTAAAATACAAAACACCAACAATTAAAAAAACAAAAACAAAAAAGACATTGTTCTGCCCCAGCTACAGACCCCAAAGAATGCAGCACACACAAAGTCTGTACAAACCTTAGTTTACTAAAATAAAATCAGCGGTTTTTTTCAAACAAAGGCTGTTAATTAACTTTCTTAACAGCCTATAAAAATTCAAAGAATAAATAATCTTAATCTTACTATGGTTGGCAGAAAGCCCAGAAGCAATTTGCAGAGAACTAAGATCAATTGTATATGTATAGACCCGTGTTGGCGAACCTATGGCACGCGTGCCGGAACTGGCACACAGAGCCATTTCTCCGGGCACGCGAAGCCATCGCCCGTTGTTCTTCCGGGTTCCGGTACGCCAGTCATCTGGTTTTCATGTGCACGGGCGTGCCGAAAATTGGAAGAGCAGCTGCCCATTGCACATGCGCACTCCAGGAAAATGATCTTCCTGTTTCCAGAGTGCGCATGCGCACCGGCCAGCTGGTCTGGTTTCTGGCGCGCATGTGCACACAAAGACCAGCAATTGGCGCGCGTGCCAAAAGATGCAGAGAGGGAATCCCTGCGGTCACTTCCTAACGGAGCAGAGCAAGGTAAGCCAGGGATTCCCTCCCTCCCTGCCCGCGCGAGCTACTTGCGCAGTCCCAGGCAGTCCAGGCCACCGGTGGACCAGCAGCCTTTTGCGCATGCTGCTCCCCCAGTCAGAAGGGGGTGCGGGGAAACACACAAGGAAGCCGCGGTTGCTGCCAGCCGGGCCCGCCCGCCTTCTTCGGTTGGCGGGCGGCTGAGGCTTTTGATGAATGGCACGAGCAGGACTGCAGCTCCGCCCCCAGGCTGTAAATGTGCCTTGCGGGAAGCAGAGGCTTGGGAGAGTCGAACCCTCCTGCCTGCCTTACGACGGGCCTTTCCAAGGCAGGGCTGGGCTCTCCAACCTTGGCAACTTTGAGAACTCTGGGATGTTCTCAAAGTCCACCAATCTTAAGTTTGCCAAGGTTGGAGACCCCTGTTCCAAAGGGCACCTGCAATCCGCAACTGAAGGAGCTGGAGTTGTGGCTGTGCCGGCCGTCCCATCCCATCCCACCCCATTCGGCTCCCTTCCCCCCAGCCGCATTTCCAGGGAGGAAAGCATTTTTGGGCGGCAGCGGGGAGGAGCCCAAGCAAGGGTCCAGGATCGCAGCAGAACAAGCAGTCGAAGCCCGTCTCTGCCTCTCCCCCCTCTTCTTCTTGCCAGCCCTGAGTACCCAAGGGAAGCGCCGGGTGGCTATTTTGAAAGGGATGGGAGTGGTTTATACAAGCCACGGGATAAGTGCATTGCATTTCAAGTGGCAGCTGGTCCCAGCCCACGCTGCCACCTGAAAATTCTGTAGGGGGGGGCGAGCTTCCCAACCAGCAGACGCAGCCGGGAACCGGAGCTCCACTTTCCCCAAAAGACTGGCAAGCTTTGAGTCCAGCCTCGGGGCTGCCGCTTCGCACCGGGTTGCCTCTCCCCATGTGTTGCTGTGGGTTTCCCCACGGAGAGGGCTGACTCCCTCAGTCAGAGACCAAGAGCGCAGCGCCGGTTTGCGGCTGCTCCCCCTGGGGCAGCTCGGTTCAGCACCGTTCCTAAAGACAGCAGCGGGTCCTCCAAGCAGAGAGCAGGTGCTGGGCCGGCCGGAGACGCCGCCCCTTCGCTCTCTGCTCGCCGGGCCGGGCAGCGGTCCAGGCGGGGGCCGCCTCGGGGGAGAGCGCAGCGCGGCCGGGGTCCTGGCACTCCCTTGCTGGGTCCCTCGGAGCACAGCGAGGAGGAAACCCGGGATCTGCCGGCAGCATGGATGATTCCCAACTGGTGTGATTGCAGGCGCCGAGCCCGATGGCGGGAGGGGGCGGCTGGGGGGAAGGGAGCCGAATGGGGTGTGGTGGGATGGGACGGCCGGCACAGCCACAACTCCAGCTCCTTCAGTCGCGGATTGCAGGCGCCCTTTGGAACAGGGGTCTCCAACCGTGGCAAACTTAAGATTGGTGGACTTTGAGAACGCCCAGAGTTCTCAAAGTTGCCAAGGTTGGAGAGCCCAGCCCTGCCTTGGAAAGGCCTGTCGTAAGGCAGGCAGGAGGGTTCGACTCTCCCGAGCCTCCGCTCCCGCAAGGCACATTTACAGCCCAGGGGTGGAGCTGCAGTCCTGCTTGCGCCATTCATTGAAAGCCTCAGCCACCCGCCAACTGGAGAAGGCGGGCAGGCCCGGCTGGCAGCAACCATGGCCTCCTCGCGTGTTTCCCTGCACCCCCTTCTGACTGGGGGAGCAGCATGGGCAAAAGGCCTCTGCTGGGATGGGTGAATGGGGCGCTGGCGAGTTGTCAGGCAGGGCCGAGAGCGCTGCCGCCGGCTTAGGAACAGCTGTCTTGCTAGGGTAACTGGTTGTCCTCTGTTAAGAGGCGCGCCGGCCCTCTTGGAAAAAGTGGGGGAGCATGCGTGGCGGGCGCACACATGCGCAGTGGGGTTTGCATGTGCGCATGTGCAGTGTGAGGCGCATGCACATTAGGAGCATTGGGTGGGTCATATGCGCATGCGCAAATGGGGTGCCCATTGCATTATTGGTGCTGGCATGTGAGAGCGTGCGAGGGTTCGCGCGCTCGGACTTTTGACACGCAATGCCAAAAAGGTTCGCCATCACTGGTATAGACATATTTTTATGACTGTAAGCCACCTATTTCTGTGGACATGGCTTGGTGGGGTCATGTGACTGGGTGGGCGTGGCTATGTAACCATGTGACTGGGGGATCAAAAGACAGAAACTCACTAACAATGTCCTGCTGGAGCAGGGTTTGACTAGATGACCTCCAGGTCCCTTCCAGCCCTGGATTATCCTCTGAAGCTGCATCTACTGCCAGGTTTGTAGTCCTTCCTTCCTCTCCTTTTTCCCTCCCTCTTTCTTTCTTTCTTTCTTTCTTTCTTTCTTTCTTTCTTTCTTTCCTTCCTTCCTTCCTTCCTTCCTTCCTTCCTTCCTTCCTTCCTTCCTTTCCTTCCTTCCTCTTTCTTTCTTTCTCTCTCTCTTTCTCTCTCTTTCTTTCAAAAATGGACCCCCACCCCTGTTATTTGCCTACACCCCCCATTTTTGGCCTAGCAGGCTTCAGGGAAGCCTGCTGGGAGCAAAAACGGACCTCCCCATCCCCCAGTAAAAAAAAGGTTCCGACGATCACAGCTGTGGCACGCGATCGTCGGAACCTTTTTTTACTGGGGGGTGGGGGGTGGGGAGATCCGTTTTTGCTCCCAACAGGTCACATGACCCCACAAAGCCACGTCCACAGAACCGGTAGGAAAGAAATTTAGATTTCACCACTGTGACTGTGAGGGATCTCACGAAGAATGATGGTTCGTTGAGGGCGCTTCCAAGAAAAGGTCAGCACACAAGGATGCAATCAAATTAAGTCTTTATTTAGAAGTAAAAGTGGAGTAAAATAAGGTCCCAGGCATGGAGGCATCCATGCCTGGATTGAGCCCATGGGTCAGTCCCATAGGAGACTAGAACAAGAGCAGGCAAAAGGGAAAGGGTAAAAAGGGCACAAAAAAGGGAAGAAGGGGAGAGCAGCCCCTGTGCAGGGGTTCTTATAGGGGCCCCTGGCCCCTCCCTTACAAGGTGTGTGAGGGGGCCGGAGGGCCATTAACTTTCCCCAATGGGGCTACAGGGGCCGGAGCCCCTTGACCCACCAGTGGGATCAAAGGTGCCTCTTTGCCCCCATCTGGTGGCCTTTGAAGCGATTGCCATGGCTGGCACAAAACACCTAACAATTCCCCTTCTTGCCAGCCAATGACAGGTGACGGTGAATGTGTGTGAGAGGGCGAGCAGGTGTCATGGACATACAGATGCATTGTTTACAGGACCAAACATAAACGCTTACACAGAAGGTTGTGTCGGTCAATAGGCACAGGTTTTGTAAACAGGTCAGCTAACTGGTCGGTAGTGTTACAATGTTTGATTTGTACAAACCCCATTCTGGCAAGCTGCCTGACATTCTTGTAGCGGATGTCTATGTGGCGAGACCTAGAGCCCACTGCGTATGCCCAGAGATCCCAATTGCGGCCGTGTTATCTTCCTGAATTTGGATGGGCAGAGTAGGAGGTGCCCAGATGCTCGTTACCAGAGCATTGAACCAAATTAAGTCATTTGCAGTGTCCGATAGGCTGGCATATTCTGCCTCAGCCGTGGAGCAAGAAACAAATTTTTGCTGCCTAACATGCCAATGGATAGGACAGCCATTTAGCAGTATGAGGAAACCAGAGGTGCTCCGTCTACTCTTGGTGTCACCAGCCCAGTCTGCGTCCGAGTAAGCAGAGAGCTGGGCTGGCTTCCCCTTCTCTGGCTCCAGCACAAGGAGGGCATCAGCCGTGCCCCTGAGGTACCTAAGTACCCTCTTGACAGCATTCCAGTGGAATTCCTTTGGGTTTTCCACGTGCCTGGACAACAGATTTACGGCTAAAGCTATGTCAGGCCTGCTCCAATTGCTAATGTATAGCAAGGAGCCAATCACAGATCTATATAATTTGTTGTCTATGAAGTCAGGGCTGTCTTTGTGATTGTGGCCGTAGTAATCACTTTGCATGGGGCTACGCGTTGGGTTAGACTCCGCCATTTTACACTTGGCCAACAATTCCTCAATTTTTTCTTTCTGGGATAATGCAAATCCCTTCTTAGTGGCCAAGATATGTACACCCAGATACCTGTCTACCTGCCCCAAGGACTTTAGGGTAAATTTTTCCCCCAGGGCCTTGGCAAATTCGTCACACCTATCCTTGCCAGGCCCTACGTATAGGAGGTCATCCACGTAAACCAACACCCGTTCTGTATCACCTTTGGTGTCACGTGTAAAAACGCACTCATCTGCATGAGATGCCCTGAAGCCAATTCGCTCTAAACCCTTTTTGAGGCAGTCGTACCAGAGTTTCCCCGACTGCTTGAGGCCATATAAACCCTTTTGGAGTAGCCATGTGTTTCCCCCCTCCTGCTGGTAACCAGGAGGGGCCCTCATGTAGATCTGCCGGTCCAAGTTGGCATGGAGGTAGGCCGTCTGGATGTCAAATTGGTAGACTTCCTTCCCCAGAGCGGCTGCAGTTACGAGGGCGGCCTTGACGCTTTCTGCCCGGACAGTTGGAGAGTAGGTCTCAATGTAGTCCTCCATGTAGCGTTGGGCGAACCCCTGTGCTACCAAGCGGGCCTTGTACAGGTAGCGGCCTTTGGCAAGTGGTTTGGCCTTGAAAACCCACCTTGTGCCAATGACCTTCTTCTCCTTGGGTGGTTGCCCGGGGGTGAAGACCTTGAGTTTTCTCAGGCTCTCCATCTCCTTTTCCATCGCGAGCTGCCACTTCTCCTGTTCTTCGACGGGCAGCTCCTGGATGTCAGAGAAAGTCTTTGGGGTGACCACGACGCTGTTGATGGATGCGACGTGCCCAATGTCAATTCTCTTAGGTGGGACCCCCTTGTTGGACTGCTTTGACCTTCTGACCTCCTGCCACTCACCACCCTTTTCCTCTGCGGGTTCCTCGCCACCTGGCTGTTCACGACCAGGATGTGGAGGCCCTCGGTCCCAGGCATTGGGCATCATGGGCCTCTGGAGCGTCGCTGGAGGCGAAGAGTCAGGTGAAGATGGCGTGTCTTCCCCCTCAGGACTGGACGGCTCATCCTCCTCATCTGGACCAGGTAGGCTGACCTCTTCGTCCTGTTCCTCGCTCTCGTCGGTGGCAGGGTCTGTGGTTGTCTCGGGCGGTGTCATGGTTGGTGCAGCTTTGCTGGGCCGGTTAATGTGTGGACCCAGATCATTTGAGTGGATCTGGGTCCAATTGGAGTCCTCTTCGAAGGAGGCAGATTGGGAGGTCACAGTCCTGCCCCCTTCTCCCAGGAATCGGTAGGCCTTGGAGCCAGGGGCATAGCCCAAGAACCTCAGTCTCTGGGAGACGGATCTCCCCTTCTTTCGCAGCTGCTTGGGGATGTGCACCCAAGCGTAGGAGCCAAACACACGCAAGTGTCCCAAGTTTGGCTTCCTACCGTGGACCAGGAAATATGGGGTCTGGTTCACAACGCTGCTCCAGGTGCGGTTCAGGGTGTAGTTGGCGTAGTGTACCGCCTCCGCCCAGTACGATTCCGCAACCCCAGAATCCGCAATCAGGCTGTGCACCATAGTCTGCAGAATGCCGTTGCGTTTTTCTGACACACCGTTCTGCGCAGGTGTAAAAGGCGCTGTACGAAAATGGTGTATGCCCTTGTGCCTTATCCAGTCCTGGAATTTTCGGGACATGAACGCAGCCCCACGGTCGCTCTGCAGCTGCGCGATCTTTGTCTTGTACTGAGTTTCCACAGTTGTACAATGATTTTATGGCATCAAAGGCTTCAGACTTTTCTGTGAGGGTATACACATGGCCATACCTCGAGAAATCATCGACGGCAGTGAGAAAATACTGACTTTTTCCTAGGGACGGTGTAAATGGCCCAACCAAATCAACATGTATTAATTGATATGGGTATTGAATTTTACGCAGTGACACCTTAGGTATTGGGGCGGCCTTCCTCTTTGCCCTCTTACAGATGGCACAGTCCAGAAACACCTCACAATCCTGGAGATGAATCCCCTCAGCAAATTCCCCCATCTTTTTAACCACTGGGAAGCTCGCATGGCCTAACCTCCGATGTAAGAGGTGGGCACATTTAGTATGCAGCGGCTTTCCCACTGACACCCCCTTGGCTCTGGTTGCCTTGGGCGGTGCTGGCACCTTAGGCCCTTCTTTGGGCTTACCTGCCTTAGGTGCCTGCTGAGGCTCGGGTTTCTTGCCCGCATTGGCCTTGGAAGGCTGTGGTACTGGTTGAGGCGGTGTGGGCACAACTGCCTCAGTCTTGTGCATCTTTGACAGCCTGGAAGCTGGCTGTGGAGCCTTTCTCTCTCTCTGCGCGCAGGCCCCTTCTGGGGTGGCACCCTGTGAGCTATCTCCTGTGGCTGGGTACTCGGGGGAGAAATATGGCAAACCATTTATAATGGTAACATTCCCAATGACCCTTTTGTCTCGAGTGACATGACCTCCCCCTTTGCGAAACAATACCTCCACCCTGCCATCATCACATAACTTGGTTATGCTTAACAGGTTATTGGCTATAGAGGGAGCATGCAATACACCTTTGACATTGCCCAGCCCTGGTACAGAGACAGTGCCCTCCCCAACAACCAAAGCATTGTTACCATTTGCAACCTTAACAGAGGAGTTAATTCTCCTTAACCTCTTAAAGCCTTGTCTCAAGTTAGCAATGTGAGATGAAGCCCCAGAGTCCAGTAACCAGAGGCCAGTAGGGCCATCAGCCTTTGTGGCGGGGGTGAAATAGCTAGTATTCACAAAATTGCCCTTAGCACCACCTTTGCCCCCGCCAGGCCCCCTTCTCTGCCCCCTGCCCCTTTCTTGATTGGAGCCACGCTTAGGTCCTTGCTGGTAATGGGGGCAGTCCTTCTTCAGATGCTCCTCAGAGCCACAGATGAAACACTTGGGTAGAGCATTAACCTGCTCTGAACTCTGGTGCCTTCTGTTGATGCGATGAGTTGTGGCCCTGGTGTACTCTCCCGCATCTCTACGCCTCCTGTCTTCCTCATTGAGCCTCCCTGTGAGGTAGGACAGAGTCATAGCTTCCTTTCTGGTTCCCTCTAGTGAGACAATAAAATTGCCCCAACTTTTGTCCAGGGATGCCAGAATGACAGCGATCATGTTGGCCTCAGTCACGGGGTAGTCCCTGAGCACCAGCTCTGCCCTGAGTGCCTTCAACTTTCCCAGGTGCTCAGCCATGCTAGCCCCAAATTTTAGCTTGGTGTTATAGAACTCTGTTGTGAGTCTTGTGGTGGAGCCCAAGCTATCACTATTAAATAGGCTATATAACAATCCCCAAATTTCACCAGCTGTGAGCCCATCTGGAATGCTAGGGTACAATTTAGCATCCAGTGAGCTCAGTAGAGTGGTATAGGCTCTCCTGTGGTACCATTCTTCTTGAGGTCCCCAAGGGAAAGGTGGGGGGTCTAAAACCATTTCTAGGGTCCCCTCTTTTAAGAGACATACCTGAATCTCTTTAGTCCATATATTATAATTATCCCCTCCCAGATGTAGCTTCTGGAAATTATTTGGGAGAACAGACACAGCTGGGGCAGAAAATGCTGATATATTTTGCTGTCCAAGGTATCTTTGCTTTGGTTCCATTGAAGTAAATGGGAGAGGGATCCCTCTGCTGGCCGGTGTAGGTATTTTTCTCTGATTATTCTTTTCTTTTTCAGGTGGAGCCAACTGAGCATGTGCAAACTGCTGAGCATGCTCAGATCTCATTCCAGCCCAGGAGCCGACTGGGACGGACCTCTCCCTCTGTGCTTCAGAGCCAGGCCTGGGCCCAGGCGTGTGGGGCTCCGAAGAGTCTTCTGGAAGCCCCCCTGGTACTGGAACACTTACCAGGGGGCGAAGGCTGCAGGATGGGGCCGGAAAAGCCCGAAAATGCTGAGGATCGCCTGGAGGGGCCCACCGCTGGCCCTGAAGACTCCGGAGGAGGCATCCATCTTGGGAGGTGGGAGGCTCGGCTGGAGGCCCCCTGAAGTCATCCAGGTGAGTCCTCCGTTGCCTCGGTGGGGGTGTTGGAAAGGCTGGAGCCCCCAGGGGTTCTTCTGGGGCTCTCTGGAGGCCTGGGCCCTGGCTGGGGGGCTCCGGACTGGACGCCCTCCCCTCGCTGGTCCCCTGGGGGTGTTGAGGGAGGCTGGCTGCCCCCGAGGTTGAGGCCTCAGTCATCGTGGCCTCCAGGGCTGTGACCAGGACTTGGATTGCAGCCCTGATGCCCGCTGCAGCAGGAGTGGCTGGGCAGACTTCGAGGCTTGCCTGTGGGGGGGGGGGAGCAGTTTGCATGCTGCTTCGGCTGGCTGCCATCCATTGCTGGGCCTCGTGGCCTAGCTGAGGCCTACCAAGCCTCGCTGGAGTAGGTGGCCTGGGGGCCACCATGTTGCTTCCGGTTGGCCCCGGAAGCTGCAGGTCACGATTTGGCGGGAATTTTCCCACCAAAAGCTCCGGGTCCCCGGGGTCCCCCAGGGTGGCCGGCGCCATGTTGGGGAGCCTCCTGGGCGCTGGGGAAGGACTTACCTGGTGTCCAGAGGCCCCCTGCACTGGTGTCCCACGTGGCTGGGCTCCTGGCGTCCCTCGGGTTGCTAGGAGCGATCTTAGCAGCTCTCTGCATTCCTCACCAGTGAGCTGGTCTACGCTGGGGATGGCCTGGTCCCTGGCCGCATCCCCGGTGTCCTGGCTGTCCTGGGTGGACTGCTGGTCTTCCATGCCTTCCTCTGTGGCTTGCAGCTGCAAGGAAGCATGCAAAGGGGTCCCTTGCATTCCGCTGGGTCCTCTGGGGGCATAGAGATCATCTGTACCCTCCTCTGGATCGAAGCTCGCATCAGGGACTGGATGCAGGGCTGCCAACCTTGCTTGGAGACTCCTGGTCATGACCGGGGAAGTCCTGCCATCCATCTCTTGGGGGTTCTTGCTGGAACCTCCTGGCATCTTGCTTCTGCTGGCTTGGAAGCGTTGCCTCAAACCATCCTCGGCTACCACTTTGTGAGGGATCTCACGAAGAATGATGGTTCGTTGAGGGTTGAAGCGACTGCCATGGCTGGCACAAAACACCTAACAGTGACAAACCATCTTGCAAAACTATTCCTTGGGATTAGTAGCTCTTAAGTGATGTAGCATATTTCTTCTCACCTATGTACTTATTTCAAAATCTCAGTCTTTGACTTCTATTCCTTAGGTCCTATCTTCCCACAGTTTTAGAATTTTAGCACCGGAGCCTTAAATTGCCACATTGAGATTCTCCACAGATAGTTTTCTGTGATTTTTCTAGGCGTTTTGTGTAGAAGGGGAGCATAATTTATCATGTCAGAGGGCATTCTGACCAAGATACATATCATAAAGTGTCCCATTCAGATATAAGTGAAAAGGAGTGTGTGTGTAAGGTGGATGTGTTTCTTTTTTCATAACAAAAAAACTATAACTGAGAAATACCCATGCACACACACACATGCCCAGTATATTTCTTTGTGATCCATTGTTTCAAGCAAGTTTCTCCTCATTCTCCCTGTGGTAGTGATGGAACCCAGGAAAATGAAGTGAGCAAGGAAAATAGTTTTGTGTCTTTGACTTTTCAGTGAGAGCTGCATTTGAGAACTTGGCCTCTGAATTCAGACATCCTAGTCACTGTTTTAACTTTCTATAGTGCCCTGTAAAAACCTACATTTTGGTGCTCTAGAGTATTATGGGATGTTTCCAAAGAGAGCACTGAACTGTCACCAGTTAGCTTGCAACTGTCAACCTACCAGTATATGAGAATGAGCTGATTGGAGGAATAGGACATGCAGTAAAGTCCTACAAAGATTTCAATCTCACTTGATTGCTATTAGTTTACCGCTTTCTATATCAATGGAACAATCCAGTAGATAAATACATACTGCATTCCAATCACATTTAATGTGGCCAGCTAGTATGATCCCTTTTAGACCTAAGATGTAGGATAGAGGAATACTTCTTTTTTTTTTCTGTAAAAGTTTTTTTTTTAACACAAACAAACATACAATGCATTTTTTCTGAACAGAGTATTGGCCGAGTCACATATTTATACAATTTTTGGTCATCTCCAACACAATTTATATATTTCACTTTTTGCCATAATAATCTTTCTCTCTAATTTTTATTAACCAATGTTACCCTTGCCCTAATCTCTAATCTTAATCAAATTCAATTTCCCCCTTTTTTTCTCCAAGTTAAAACCCTTAACTTTAAAATCTCACAACATAATGTAATTCCCCATATTTCCCTAGATTCCCTTATTCTAATCACAAATACTTTTCTTTGTCAACTTTTCCAAATATTACAATCCAATATCTTACTTAAAATCACTTAAATATATAACATTACAATCCTTTGTTTCTTTTCCATTGCTTTTTCAAATATATATGTGATCTCTTCTTATTAAATAATAAACCAAATTACTTTGCACAGTACATTTTCTTAAATCTTAAATCCAATTTTCAATTACTTTTTCAAATATATATATTTATACCTCTTCAACAATATCTTCACTTCTAATTGAGCAGTAAATCTAATTAATTCATAATACAATATAATTTCCAATTTTTTAGTTAAATTCCAAATTTACGATTAAAAATGTTCCAATTATTACAGTTTCCATAGTTACAGCTAAAGATATTACAAATATTACAATCTCATATATTAAACTTATTTGTGTTTCTAAATCTTATTTCAATTCATTTATAAATCAAGGTAATTTTCCATTACTTTATACTTAATTTAAACAAAATTAATTTTCAGCTTAATTTCCAATATTTTAATTAATTTCATTATTACAATTAAATACATTCCCAGTATTACAATCTCAACTGCTGCATTTTCTAAAATTCATTATGTCTAGAAATCTTACTTCAATTCATTTTTTTATTCTAAATGTATACAACATATTTCTTTTTTTTCCTTTCCATCAATTATTTCTTTCTCCCTTTCTCCCATTTTCTTTTTTTCTTTTCTTCTTTTCCCCCATCTTTTTTTTCCATTTTAAAATCCTGAACTCTTCTGTTTTGCCCTGTATTTCCCATTACTCTCCATCCCTTTTTCCTCTTTCTTATTTTCCCACTGTTAATCCCAGAGTAATCATTTAAGGTTTTTTTGTTTTTCCTATTCCCCCCTTTTCTCTCTCCTTGTCTCTTTCCACCCTTTCTATTTTTATCATTGTTAATCCCAATATAAACTTTAAAGTTCACCTCTATTGCTAAACTTGTCTCTTTTCTCCCAATTCTCCTCTCCTTTTCATTATTACTACCCACATGATCATTTAATTTTTCATAATCAATATCTTTTTCTTTTTCTTTGTCTTTATCTTCAACCTCACTTTCTTGCTTCTCATTCGTAGTTTCTTTATCCACTTGAGTGTGTTCTAACGTGATTTCTGGTTCATCAGGTTTAAGTTTTCCATGCAGCATTATAATCATTTCATTTAATTCTGTTTTCAGTGATATACGAATCATTTTAATCATTTCAATAAGTTCCTGCGCCATTTTATTATTTCTGAGTTGTTGTTATTCTAATTTTAAGTTTCGTTGTAATCCACCTTCTTTGATTATCAAAGTCGAGCAGCTTGCAGACAAACAAACCCTCCTTAAAAGTTCCCATTGCTCTTATCACTACAAAAGTCCTCCTCTTGTCTTCAAAATAAAAGTTCAATGTTGTAATGTTGTTTTTCCGCCTATAGATGTCTCTCTCCAATCCACAATTCCAATCAACAGCCTAAAAATCCATTTTGTTTAAAATCCACATTGCCAATCTTTGCCAATTTTTCTCTTCTTTTTTATTTTGTATTTCCCCAAGTCAATTTAGAATCCAAATCCAAATTCCAAAATCCGTTTTTTTTTTCTTTTCTTTTTTTTAAAGAAAAAATCTTCTATTACAGGGCTTTAATTTTAAGTTTCTCTTTGTTATTTCTTCAACGATCAGCAGAGATCTTTTTAAATTCTTTCCAATCCTCTTCACACCTGTTATGGGTTTTTGTTTCTTCTAATTTTTTAATTATCTCCACACATCTTAGTCCAAAAATCAATTTTCTTTTTGGGCTTTGCCACTTTAAACTTCCCCTGTACTCTTCTTCCTCATTGCCCCCATGCCCATTAGCCGCTGTTATTTCACTGGGGCACCTTTAACAAATTTTAAAATCTTCCTTTTTTACCTATGAGCTGGCAATCACTCACCCGGCTTCAGTACTCTGTTCAAATCACTGCTCCTGCCTGACTTGTCAGTGGTAGATGTCGTTAATGGAGAAAGAGGTTTGTTACTGTACTGGTTATGATAGAATACTGTAGGGCAGGGGTGTCAAACTCAAGGCCCACTGAGTGCTTAGATCTGGCCCACAGGGCCACCCTGGAAACAGTGAAGGACCGGCCTGCGGTGCCTCTGCCAGCGAAAACAGAGCTCGGGAGCCCGTTTTTGCTGGCAGAGCACTCGGACCACCACTTAGGAACCTATCCAGATCCATCAGGAGCCTGGGGCAGAACCACCTTGTCGGTCTCCATTTTCTCTTATCCAATTTTTAGTCCATTGTTCCACTTGGCTATAATTTAACCAAGACAACCGTTTTCCTCCTAGAACCTCTTCCAATTCCCCACGTGTCCTCATTCCTCCTAACCATTCCCTTAATTTCATTTTATTTTTCTCTTTTAGAATTTCATTCACTTTATTCTTCAAATACGCCAGTTGCGCCCCTTTCTGGACCGGGACTCCCTACGCACAGTCACTCAAGCACTCGTCACTTCTCGTCTGGACTATTGTAACGCTCTCTACATGGGGCTCCCCTTGGGGTACACCCGGAGGCTCCAACTGGTGCAGAATGCGGCTGCGCGGGGGATTATGGGAGCGACAGGGCGCTCCCATGTGACTCCTCTCCTGCGCGAGCTGCATTGGCTTCCGGTGGACTTCCGGGTGCGCTTCAAGGTGTTGGTGATCACCTTTAAAGCGCTCCATGGCTTAGGGCCAGGGTACTTACGGGACCGCCTTCTGCCACCAATAGCCTCCCACCGGCCGGTTCGCTCCCACAGAGAGGGCCTCCTCAGGGTGCTGTCGGCCAGACAATGCCGGCTGACGACCCCCAGGAAGAGAGCCTTCTCTGTGGTGGCACCTACCCTATTGAACAATCTACCCCCAGAGATACGAGTGATCTCCGACCTCCGGATTTTTCGTCGGGCCCTAAAAACTTATTTTTTTCAGTTAGCCGGTCTGTCTTGATTTTAGGGTTAGTTTTAAAATTTTAATATTTATTTTAATTGACAAGTTTTAAATTATGGGCCAAATTTATAAATTATTTTAACTTTATTTTTTTAACTGTGATGTTTGTATAGATGTTTTTTATCTGGCTGTTCACCGCCCTGAGTCCGAAAGGAGAAGGGCGGTATAGAAATTCGAATAAATAAATAAATAAATAAATAAATAATAAATTCCCTGGGAACTTTTCCAAAATTACTACCGGTGATAATGGAGAGTTCTTCGGAAGCAACCTCCCTTTATATTTACTCCAAATTTCCCAATGAAACTTCAGGAGAGGATTGCTTATGCTCTCAGCCCATTTCTTTCCACCTTCCGTAAAAAATATATTTTCCAACTTCCATTCTAATTTGGTTTTAATTTTAGATTTATCTTCCAACCATTCCAATTCCCCTGTTCCTAAAATTGCCTCTATAACATGTCTAAGCCTGTTAGCGACATAATATAATTTAATATTTGGGAGTCCTAAACCCCCCTTTTTTTGGCTTAGATACCACTTATTTTTATTTATCCTCGCTTTCTTATTCCCATTACAATAGTTGTTCAGTATATTCTGCCAACTCTTTAACTCTAATTCTGATATTTTTATTGGTAGCATCCTAAAAGCAAAATTGATCTTTGCTAAAATCTTCATTTTTACTAAGGCAATTCTTCCAAACCATGATAAATTCAACCTTTTATATTTATTCAAACTTTCCAAAATCTCCTTCTTTAAACTGCCTAGATTTTCCTTTTCTAACTTCTCCAAATTTTTTGTAATTCTAACTCCCAGGTATTTAATATGATCTTTAATTCTCATTTCGCTTTGCTTCCCTTCCCAATCCTTCTCTTCCCTTTTAGTGTAATTAAACAGCATCAACTCAGATTTTGACCAATTTATTCTTAATCCAGTTATTTCTTCAAATTCTTTTAGATGCCATCCAATTCTTTCCATCTTATCCACTATATTCTTAACTGTTAACAATGTATCATCAGCAAACATATTTAGTTTTATTTTACCTATCCTTTCTATCTCCCCGTCATCTCTTAATGCATTGGCCAATAGTTCCATAACCAATACAAATAGGACAGGTGAGAGTGGGCACCCTTGCCTCGTTCCTCTGGCGAGTTGTATCTTGTCTGTAACTCCATCATTCACTACCACTAAGGCAGAATTCCGAGAGTATAATTGATCTATTACACCTTTAAATTTATTTCCAAATCCCATTCTGTCTATTACCATCTTTAATGCTTGCCAACTCACACAATCGAAGGCCTTAAAGATATCTAACGCTAATATCCCCGCTTTAAGCTTTAGATTTTTGATCTCGTGAATTACATTTAACACTCTTCCAACCAAATTATGCATTTGACGGCCCATTACAAATCCACATTGATCTTCCCTTATATAGTTACCTATAAAATTATTCATTCTTCTTGCTAAAATAGTTGAAAAAATTTTTGCATCTTGATTTATTAATGATATTGGTCTGTACGAGTCAGGGAGTGTCGGATCCTTATCTGGTTTAAGTATTAATATTATTAACGACTGCTCCCATGATTCTGGAATCTTTTCCCCTTCTAATATTGCATTATACAGCTTTAATAATTTCGGTACTAATAATGTTTTTTTTTAATTTGATTTATATGCCGCCCTTCTCCGGAGACTCAGGGCGGCTTACAATGCGTTAAGCAATAGCCTTCATACTTTTGTATATTTATACAAAGTCAGCTTATTGCCCCCACAAACTGGGTCCTCATTTCACCTACCTTAGAAAGGATGGAAGGCTGAGTCAACCTTGAGCCTTGGAGAGATTTGAACCAGCAGTAATTGCAGGCAGCTGTGTTAATAACAGGGTGCTTAGACCACTGTACTATCAAGGCTCCTTTTAAATGTTTTATAGAATTCTGTTCCTAATCCGTCTACCCCAGGTGATTTACCCACCTTTAAACTTTTAATTACTTCTGCAATTTCCCTTTGCAATATACTCCTTTCCATTAATTCTTTATGCTCCGTTTCCACAGCCCTTTTTATATATTTCCCAATATAAGCTTCCATTCTATCCTTCTTAACCTCCTTACCCTTGTACAACTCTTGATAAAATTCCTGGAATATTTTTAACTTTCCTTTCATTGTACTACAATAATTCCCCAATTTATCTTTCACTATACCTATTGAATTTTTAGTTTTCTCCTTTTGTGTGAGCCTGGCAAGCATCTTAGAATTTTTATTGCTATTTTCAAAAAATTCTCTTTTCATGTATATTAAAGTATTCTGAACTTCCTCTAAAATTTTATTCTCTAATTCTTTTTTTAGCTTGTAATTCTATTAATTTCTGTTTATTTCTTGTATGCCAGTACTCTTTTTCCAATTTCTTAATCTGTTCCTCTAATTTTTCCCATAATGCAGTTTCTTGCCTTTTAACACTACAGGCTTCCCTAATACATATTCCCCGTGTCACCGCCTTCATGGTGTCCCACACCATTCTCGTTGCTACTTCTCCTTTTTCATTAATTTCCCACAATTCTGATATCTCCTTTTGCATTTTCTCAACCACTTTCTCATTTTTAAGAATCCTTGTAGTCACCTTCCATCAAACCGCTTCTCTATAGTCTTTTTTTACCATAAAGTCTAAACTAACCACCGCATGATCTGTTACTTTAATTACTCCCACTTCCATTCTACACAACTTAGTTGCCATATCCCTAGAAACAAAAACATAATCAATTCTAGAATAGGATTTATAGGCTGGGGAATAATATGTGAAACCGGGCTCCCCACCTTTAAGAAAATGCCACCCATCCACATAATCTTTTTCTTTTATTAATTTATTTAAAATGGTGATATTATTCCTCCTTTCAGCACTTGTGGGATTGGTCCTGTCCAATCTATTATTCATAACCATATTAAAATCTCCACCTAAAATAACATGTCCTTCTTTAAATTCTTCTATTACTTTAAACAATTCTAAAAAAAATTCTCTATGTCCCGCATTTGGGAGGGGTTCCCCTCGTGGATATGTGCCCACCAGGTTTCCGAGCATTCCATCAACTGAGAGCTCAGGGCAGGGGCGGGGGGGTGGCGGTTATTATAAAGGAAAGTCTTGAACCGAGGGAGACCACTGTTCCACAGATAGCTGGATGTGAGTCCCTTTTTGTGAAGTGGGGTCGTGGAGTACAGATGGGCTTGTTGATCACGTACCTGGCTCCCTGCCGCGTGGCAACAGCCCTGCTCGAGCTGCTCAACGTCATAGCTGAGGTGGCGGTTGGTACCCCCAGACTTCTAGTCATGGGGGATTTCAACCTGCCATCTGTCGGCGAAACGTCTGAGGTGGCTCGAGAGTTCATGGCTTCCATGACGGCCATGGACCTTACTCAGTTAATTCATGACCCCACTCACACGGGTGGACACACTCTGGACCTAGTTTTTATCTCTGGTCAGTGGTTGAGTGGCCTTGATACAGGGGATATAGTCATCGAACCCTTGTCATGGTCTGACCACTCGCTCCTTCGACTGGACTTTCTAACCGCTGCACCCCGCTGCAGGGAGGCGGGACCGACCAGGTGGTTCCGCCCCAGGCGCCTGATGGACCCTGATAGGTTCCAGATGGAGCTTGGGCCATTTCCTGAGACTCTGGCTCATGACTCGGCTGAGGACCTGGTGGCCGCCTGGGATAGTGCGGCTGCTGAGGCCTTGGACCGTGTCGTGCCTTTGCGGCCTCTGACCCGGCACCGAACTCACCTGGCTCCTTGGTTCTCCGAGGAGCTCAGGGAGATGAAGCACCGGAAAAGACGCCTGGAGAGTAGTTGGAGGACCAGCCGCTCTGAATCCGACCGAACACTGGTGAGGTCTCATATTAAGACCTACCTAGTGGCGATAAAAGCGGCGAAATCTAGCTATTTTGCCACTCTTATCGCGTCATCAGATAATCGCCCGGCCACCCTGTTTAGGGTGACCCGCTCCCTCCTCCATCTGGAGGCGCGGGATGACTCCTTGCAGGGCCGAGCTGAGGACTTTGTGCAGTATCTGTATGACAAAATCGCTCAGATTCAGGAAGGGCTGGCCTCTGACTGGGTATGTCTGGACGGGATGACTGAGGCAGGTCTTGAGAGTGTTATCTGGGGGGAGTTCGATCCTGTGGCTCCCGAGGACATGGACAGGGTCCTGGGACAGCTGAACGCGACCACATGTTTATTGGACCCGTGTCCCTCCTGGTTGGTGCTGGCTTCCCGGGAGGTGACACGAGGCTGGCTCCAGAAGATTGTTAACGCTTCTTTGAGTGAGGGGGTCCTGCCGGCTGCTTTGAAAGAAGCGGTTGTGAGGCCCCTCCTCAAGAAGCCCTCTCTGGATCCGGCTGTTTTGGCTAACTATCGTCCAGTCTCCAACCTTCGCTTCGTTGCGAAGGTTGTTGAGAGTGTGGTAGCTCAACAGCTTCCCCGGTACCTGGATGAAGCTGTCTATCTAGACCCGCTCCAGTCCGGCTTCTGGCCTGGGTACAGCACGGAAACGGCATTGGTCGCGTTGGTGGATGATCTCTGGAGGGCTCGGGATAGGGGTTGCTCCTCTATCCTGGTCCTGTTAGACCTCTCAGCGGCTTTTGATACCATCGACCATGGTATCATGTTGCGCCGGTTGGCGGGGTTGGGGGTGGGGGGCACCGTTTTGCGGTGGTTCTCCTCCTACCTCTCTGACCGGTCGCAATCTGTGTTGACGGGGGGGCAGCGGTCAACCCCGAGGCACCTTGCTTGTGGGGTGCCACAAGGGTCGGTCCTCTCGCCCCTGCTGTTCAACATTTATGTAAAGCCGCTGGGTGAGATCATCCGTGGCTTCGGGGTGGAGTTCCATCAGTACGCTGATGACACCCAGCTGTACATCTCCACCCCAGGCCACCCCAACGATGCCCTTGAAGTGATGTCCCAGTGCCTGGAGGCCGTGCGGGCCTGGATGGGGAGAAACAGGCTCCGACTCAACCCCTCCAAGACCGAGTGGCTGTGGCTTCCAGCGTCCCAATATAGCCAGCTGACGCCATCGCTGGCTATTGGGGGCGAATCACTCGCCCCCACGGAGAGGGCTCGTAACTTGGGCGTCCTCCTGGACGCACGGCTGTCTTTAGAAGATCATTTGACGGCCGTGGCCAGGGGGGCTTTTTATCAGGTTCGCCTGATACACCAGTTGCGTCCCTTTCTAGATCGGGACTCTTTACGCACAGTCACTCAGGCACTAGTCACTTCCCGCCTGGACTACTGCAACACTCTCTACATGGGGCTCCCCCTGGGGTGCACCCGGAGACTCCAGCTGGTCCAGAACGCGGCCGCGCGAGGGATTATGGGGGCGACGAGGCGCTCCCATGTGACACCTCTCCTGCGCGAGCTGCACTGGCTTCCGGTGGTCTTCCGGGTGTGCTTCAAGGTGTTGGTGACCACCTTTAAAGCGCTCCATGGCTTAGGGCCGGGGTACTTACAAGACCGCCTTCTGCCACCAATAGCCTCCCACTGGCCAGTACGCTCTCACAGAGTGGGCCTCCTCAGGGTGCCGTCCGCCAGACAATGTCGGCTGGCGACCCCCAGGGGGAGAGCCTTCTCTGTGGCGGCGCCCACCCTCTGGAACAACCTTCCCCCAGAGTTGCATACAATAACAGACCTCCGGATTTTTCGTCGGGCCCTGAAAACCCATTTATTCCAACTAGCTGGGCTGGCTTGAGCCAAATTTTAAATTTTAAATTGATTTTAAATTGGGTTGTTTTAATTTACGGCCAAATATGTAATTATTTTAATACTGTTTTTAAATTTTGTATGCTCTGTTTTTACCTTGGCTGTGCACCGCCCTGAGTCCTATTTGGAGAAGGGCGGTATAGAAATTAAATAAATAATAATAATAATAATAATAATAATAATAAACATTAACCAACGTATATTTTGTACTTTCAATTTGACCTTTAATCATAATAAATCTACCATGCCCATCTTTTTTTTTACTCTCCATAATAAATCCAGTTCCTTTAGAAATCAACATGGCCACCCCATTTTGTTTTTAAGTCCCCAGTGACTTTTCATAATGGAGTGACCACTTCAAACGCACTTCATTTACTCCCTCCTTATCCTGGTGAGTTTCCTGCAAGAAAATGATGTCAGATCTTTCCTTGTTTAACAATTGTTCGATTCTCCTCCTTTTCACTACTGCCCCCAAACCTGGCAGGGAGCCAGGTACGCAATCAGCAGGCCCATATGCACCCCACAACCCCACTTCACAAGGAGGGACTCACATCCGGCTATCTGAGGTACAGTGGCTTCCCTCGGACAAAGACCTTCCTTAATAATAACCGCCACCCCCCCCCCGCCCCTTCCCTGAGCCCTCGGCTGATGGAATGCACGTAAACCTGGTGGGCACAATTCTACAAAGGGACCCCCCCCCTTGACCCAACCAGGTCTCCATAATACCTGCCAGGTCCGCACCCCCCCCTCCTGCACCAGATCACAAATGAGGGGGGCTTTATTTACAACGGACCTGGCGTTGCACAACATCAACTGAAGGCCCAGGCCCTGAGGGTCTGAGCAACCCAGGGAACGAGAAGAGCATTGGGGGCCGGAGCGTGCAATCGCTCAAAGATAGCGAGTGCGCACTCCCACAACATGATATGGCCCCCTGCTCCCACCATATCTGCCCCTCCCACCCACAGTCCGGATGGAACAGCCCTCACCAGTATGGAATCTGGCCCCCTTCCTGACCCCCAACCCCACACCCCCAAAGCCAAAGCCCCTTGCCGGCCCCGGCTCCGACCCCGGTGGGTTGCCCCCCAATCCCACCCTGGTCTTATCCACAACACCCTCCCTCCCACCCCTTAAAAACCTAGTTAAAAAATTATACAAAGAACCCCTTTTAAAAACCTCAACACCTTCGTGCCACCTCTCGGGATCCCAGGACCCGTCCTTGAGGTATTTCTTGGCAAGGCCAATGGGCCACATCCAGGAATGGGGGGCATTCCTGAGGGCAACCAATTCCGCGCTCGTATAGGACCGTAAAAACGTCATCAGTCAGAAAGGCGGGTATGACAATGGAGAATGAGGTCACAGATGTAAGATGTAAGATGTAAGATGTAAGGCCAATAGTCGAGTCCAGCAGTCAATCATCCATTCCCGATGTTTTCTCACAACACTCAGGAGTGTCAGGAGATGACCACCATCGCTGTCCTCTCACTACGG
Source organism: Arizona elegans (assembly GCA_022577455.1). Lineage (NCBI taxonomy): Eukaryota > Metazoa > Chordata > Lepidosauria > Squamata > Colubridae > Arizona > Arizona elegans. Next base: position 32,702,525 of record JAKOOJ010000010.1, on the reverse strand, counting down.
CATGGTACTGTTAAGGCACTGAATGGACCACCCGAGGCCAAGTACTGCCGGTCCTCGCTGCCCTCTCACAGCAGTGAGGTCTAGACCAGCAAACAAGGGCCTCTGCCACAACTGCCCTCTCACGGCGGGCAGATATCAGCCCCTCGGGGATTGGCCAGTCCAGGACATAGAGAAGGAAGTCCAGGGCAGTCGATGACATCCCCCCAGGCAAGGCGGAAGGTGGAACGTTCGGGGGGCGCCAAAGGGCAGAGTCCAGCAACAGCCCCAGGCGTCCACAACCCCCAACTCCACTGCATAGTGGGAGGCCATAGCGGGAGGCAAGCCAGCTGTAAAGAGCATAATAGCTCAAAGACAAACGCCTCCCCCCCGCGGCAGATCCAAACCCTATGCCGCGGTCCATAACAAAAGCGATGGCAGTGGGACAGGGTCCAGCACACGCTCCCCCTTGATCACCTGGCTCGACAGCTCACAACTCTTCTCCCCCGAGCACAGCAAAGGAGCGCGTAGATGTTACAAACTGTTGTTAAACGCCAGCGTCCGTCCAAATGCAGGCTCTCCGGCTCTCCGGCTCCTACAGGTGATCTGTGGCAAGCCGCCACCCACACAGACCACAGACCACCGGATTCTCCATTCCCCTCTACTCTCTGCTCTCTGCTCTCCTTCACTCTCCTGCATGCAGCTTCTGGGGTCAGCTACGATGCCCAGGTACTCCTCCCATCCAGTCCTTATCAGGGTAGGTTAGAAAGACCCCTAAAACCCCATAGTTCTTCCGGCGGTGACGTCATCACGAACGGGTGAGGAAACGGAGGCTCCGTCTCTGAAACCCAAATTTCCTCATTAATTGCTCTTTAGGGGCATGCCTGAACTTGGAGGGATCGGGAAACGAAAGAGGAATTCGCGAAGCCCCCTGGTGTTGCGCTGTCATCAGGGAGGTCGAGCGATCAACCTCTTAAATTGGTGGAGAAGAAGTCGGCCTTATCGGCGGACAGGAGTGATGGCGCCCGCCTAGATCGAAGCAAAAAGTGGAAGCAAATTCGAGTGACTGTCAGATAGATCACCTACAATAGAGACGGCAAACGGGACGCGCGATCCAATCAGAGGAAGACAAGTGAGTTACAACAGCGGCGATACAAGAGGAGAAGGAAAAAAGGGGGAATAACTACAGCGCAGAAAAGAGAAACCCATAGAATGACTAAGCAAATATAAGAAAAGGAGAAATAGCGCTCGAAGTGGTCTGACTGCGGACTTTTACAGTTGATCAAAGGGAGCAGCCTGTGGACTTTGTGGATATAGAGACAAGCCGTTTGATCTTGGGAATTATAACTGATTCAAACCCCAAACATCGGAAACCGAGTGCAGAGACTGAAATACTGGACTAAGTGGTGAATTTCACGGATACAGAAGACCTGTCTGGATTTCGAACTCTGGATTTACAAATAACTTTGGATAATAAGAACTCAAGTTAAAAAAAAAAAAAGATTTGAAGATTGAATGCAGAGATCCGATTACTGGGAGAAGAAATTAAAAAAAAAAGACTGAGACGACACAGATTGAGTTTTTTATGATTGTGAAAGAACAGACTGAGAGAGGTAAAGCAAGAAGACAATAAGGACTAAAGAAAATAAAAATTAAGTGAATTATTAATTTTGAACTGTTTAATTAGTTAATAAGTTTAATATTTGAAAGAAATATATAAGTTGACAATATTTTTATAGCTATAAATTGTATTGTGAAATTGTAGTTAGACAAGGAATTATTGTTAAAGTGAAAGACTGATTTTTATACAAAATAACAGATGAGTTGACTGTATCTCTGAGATAGACTGATTGAAAAAGGGGGTAATTGAAAAGATTGCTAATTAGGAAATTAAGAAAATCAAATTAAAATCTTGATTGATAAGTAAATAGATTTATATTGTGAATAAGAATTAATTGCTCAATTGGGATAACTGGCAATATAATATAATATAACTATATATAAGTTGTGTGGTGTATAAGTAGTATTTGGAGGGGAAAAGAGATATTAAGGAATAACTTAATAATTGATGTTAAGATTGGAAAGCTTTACACGAATATTAAAAATGTCTACAACATCCACCATAACAAAGACAGGGAAAAAACCTACAACAAGTACGTTAGTAATGACTCCTTCCCCCTCACAACAAAAAATAATAGATAGCATGATGGGGAAAGAAAAAGAAAAAGAAAAACTGGAAATGGCACCTAATGTAATACAAGATATGTTTCAAAAGATCCAGGAAACACTGCTTCAAACACAAGAAAAAATAGCTGAAAATCAGGAAGAAATGAGAACGTTCCATGCAGAGATCAGAAATGAATTAGGAGAAGTTAAGGAAGATATTAAGACCATGAAGGATAAAATTGGGGGCATTCAAAATTCTATAGCAGAAAATGAACAGAGAATTAGGAAAACGGAAACAAAAATAGATCACGTGGAATTAAAAGTAGAAGCAATGGAACAAAAAACCCTACAACTAAACAAAGAAATGTCAGATTCCTTGGCCATGCTCAAAATGGAAAAGGCCTCATACTTCTTGCGTTTTCAAAATGTTCCAGAAGAAAAAAATGAGGATTTAGAAGGAAAGATGGTGGAGATTATTGCAGGAATGATACAAAAAGAGCCAGAAGAAATAAAAGGACAATTGGAAGAAACTTATCGTGTACAAACAAATTATATAAGAAGACACAGATTGGCGAGAGAAGTCCATGTTAAATTTTTAAAAAAATCAATCCGAGATGAAGCCTATAAGAAATCTAGAGAAGAAACGGTGATCTATAATGGAAAAGAAATTATAATTTTAAAACAGATACCCCGAAGGGTAAGAAATCTACGACAACAATATCAGTTTTTAACACAACTATTGATCAAATACAAGATAATGTATAGATGGCTGCCAATAGAGGGGATCTTAATTACGTGGGAAGACAAAAAATATAAAATAGACACTCTAGAAAAGGCAAGAGAATTTCATAACACACATTTTAGACTAGAAGTAGAACAGGAAAGCAAGGAGGAAACAGATAGTAAAAGCCAAGAAGAAGAACCAATAGAAACAAATGAAGAAAAAGAAATAAGACAGAGGCAAGAAAAAGAGAGAGAACAGAGAGAAGGTGCAAAACCTAGGGAACGGCTAGAAACAAGAAACACAAAAAAACAGATACAATAGGCAATGGACGAGCAGATCAAACTCTTTTCGGTAAACATTAATGGCCTAAATGCCCCAAAGAAAAGGAATCAAATTTTCACAAAATTACGAAAATTAGAAGCAGATGTGATATGTCTGCAAGAAGTACACATTCAAAAAGATTATCAGAAAATCCTAGAAAACCCCAAATTAGGAAAATTATATTTATCTCTGGCCCCAAAAAAGAAAAAAGGAGTAGTGATTTACGTAAAAGAAAAAATACAATCTAAACTAGTTTATACCGATGAGCAAGGTAGAGTGGTGATGGTTGAATTAGAAATAGGGAAAAGGAAAATGTTAATTGTAGGGATTTATGCACCTAACCAAAAACTACAGGTTTTTTTTAAAGACCTACATATAAAATTAGCAGAATTAGAATATGATGATATTTGTGTAATAGGGGATTATAATGCAATAGTAAATGCAAAGAAAGACTACAAAACTGGGGGAAAAAAACAAAAGAAAAAAGAAACACTCCCAAAAGAATTCTTTACCATGGCTGAAGAACTAAACTTGGCAGACGTATGGAGGGAAACACATGAAGAAGAGGCCCAATACACCTTTTACTCCCATCCGCATAATTCATGGTCAAGACTGGACATGGCATGGATGACCCCAAGTATCAAAATAGAAGTAGAAAAAATTGAGATAGGCACAAACCAATGGGCAGACCACAATCCATTATTCATAAACTGGAAAGGGGAAAGAAGACGTAAGAGATGGACAATGAACCAAAGATTATGTAAAGAAAAAGAATTTAATTTGATGTTAGAAAAGGAAGTAAAAATATTTTTTCAGATAAATAAAATAGAGGAAACCTCTTTACAAAACACATGGGATACTTTAAAAGCATATATAAGGGGCCTAGTAATAGCATATACGAGGAAAAAGAATAAAGAGAAGAAAAATCAATTAGAGAAATTAGAGAAAGACCTAAAACAAATAGAACAAAAACTCCAGGAAAAGCCCCAGAACAAAATAATAAGAGAAGAATGGGAAATGATTAAGCATAAATTGAATTTGATAAACCAAGTAGAACTAGCCCAAAAAATAAAAATGGCGAAACAAAACTATTTCGAGCACGCAAATAAAACGGGCAGATGGCTAGCCTATAAACTGAAAAAAGAACAGAAAAAAAGAATGATATACCAATTGAAAGATGATAAAGGAGAAATTCAACATAGTAAAGAGGCCAAAAAAGATATTATTAAGAAATTTTATGCGAATCTATATAATCAGAGGAAAATAGAGGAAGATAAAATAAAACAGTACATAGGGAAATCAGGAATGCCAAAAATCACAGAAGAACAAAGAATTACTCTCAATAGGCCAATAACCAAATTAGAACTAGATGAAGTACTGAAAAAGCAAAAAAACAATAAAACACCGGGTCCCGACGGGCTACCGGTAGAAATATATAAAACAATGCAAGAAGTATTGGGAGAGAATATGTTGCGATTATATAATGAAGCTATGGAGAAAGCCAAAATACCAAATTCATGGACAGAAGCCATAATAACAATCATTCCAAAAGAAGACACAGATCTCCAGTTAATACAAAACTATAGACCTATTTCATTATTGAATGCCGATTACAAAATATTTGCAGCAATCTTGGCAGAAAGGATTAAATTAGTATTAAATACATATATACACCCAGACCAAAATGGATTTCTGCCAGGACGCCAAATAAAGAACAACATGAGAATAATACTTAATGCTTTAGAATACTATGAATCACACCCGGAGAAGCAGGCAGTGTTGGTTTTTCTTGACGCCCAAAAGGCCTTTGATAACCAAAATTGGAAATTTATGATTGAACAACTACAAAATATGCAAATTGGGGAAAAATTTGGGAAAATTATAGCAGAAATCTATACCAAGCAATCAGCAAGGATAATTATGAATGATGACATAACAGACAAATTTAATATAACAAAAGGAGTCAGACAAGGCTGTCCACTTTCCCCCTTACTATATATTCTATCATTGGAAATCCTGTTGAAAAAAATTAGAGAAGACCAAGGAATTGAAGGTTTAAGGATTAATAGAGAAGAATACAAAGTTCAAGCCTTTGCTGATGACTTAGTATTTTTGACAGAAAATCCTATGGAATCTATACCTAATTTGTTCCAAAAAATAGAAGAATTTGGAGAAGTGGCTGGACTAAAAATTAATAAAAGTAAATCGAAGCTAATTGTTAAAAATCTTACGGAAATCCAAACAAAAGATTTGATAGATAATATACAAATTCAAACAACAAAAAAAATAAAATATCTAGGAATTTGCTTATCTACAAGAACATCAGCAATTAAAGAAAACAATTATGATAAATTACTAGAACAAACAAAGAAAGACTTAGAAAAATGGGAAAACTTACATATTTCATTCCTAGGAAGAATTTCGGCCATCAAAATGATTATATTACCTAAATTTTTATATTTGTTTCAGGTCACCCCAATTAAATTAGATAAACCATTTTTTGAAAAGCTGAATAAAATAATATCTAAATTTATCTGGCAAGGGAAAAGGCCACGAATAAAATTTAAACTGCTTCAGGATACAAAAGATAGAGGAGGAGCTGCACTCCCTGACTGGGAGATATACTACCAAGCAGCAGTACTATCGTGGGTTAAAGACTGGATAGAATTAAAGGACTCTAGAATTTTAACAATTGAGGGACACGAACTTCAAACTGGCTGGCACTCCTTTATGTGGGATGAGAAATACAAAACACATTCATATTTTAAAACACATACAATAAGGAACTCACTATTACAAATTTGGCTTAAAATTAAAAAACAACATTATATGAAGATACCAAATTGGCTAGCACCGGCTGAATCAATTAGGCACCCAAATTTAACAGATAAGACAAAAATAATTAGATATAAAGATATAATTGACTATCAAGGCAAACTAAAGACAAAACAACAATTGGAGACAGATTTACACAGAGGAATAGACTGGTGGACTTACACTCAAATACAATCCAAATATAGAGAGCATATAAAAACATATGAAATTTATAATCAAAAACAAGAAATAGATAAAATTATATTAGACTCAGAAAATAAATTAATTAGTAGAATTTATAAATTTCTCCTACGCTATAAATTGGAAGAAGAGACAGTCAAAGAAACGATGATCAAGTGGGCTCAAAATATCAAACACACAATACCTTTGGAAAAATGGGAAAAGTTCTGGCAGGTAAACCTAAAGTTAACGAAAGCAACAGCATACAAGGAAAACCAACTGAAAATGTTCTATCGGTGGCATATGCCTCCAACTAGATTGGCAAAAATACAACCTAAAAATAGCCCAATTTGTTGGAAGTGCAAAAAGGCACAAGGGACTTTCTATCATTTATGGTGGACGTGCCCGGCAGCAAAGAAATTTTGGTCTAATATCAAAAAATGGTTGGAACAAATAACAAAAACACAGATTGAAAAAGAACCAGAAACATTTTTATTAGGAATATTTAACAAATCATACCCTAAGGATATCAAATATCTTACAATTCACATATTAACTGCTGCAAGAATAACCTACGCAAGAAATTGGAAACAAGAAAAAATACCAAGTGAAACAGAAGTAATAGGGAAAATTTTAGAATGCGCTGAAATGGATAGGTTAACCAAAGAATTACAAGAAAAAGAAGAATCAGACTATTATAAAATATGGAATAATTGGTATAATTGGTTAAAAATTAGAAATATACAAAAAACATAGGGGATATATTACCGATTGATACATATATATGTAATAAAAAATATTATTAGATTAAAGAAAGGTGAAGGAATATATTATAAGTAGAATTGTAGAACGTCACTCTGAAAAAATGCTTAAGAAGATATTATACTCTTTTTGTGTATATGTTGTATAAATGTTCGTTGTGTATATGTTATGTATGTCTTTTTTAATATTTATATTCAATAAAAACTATTAAAAAAAAACAAAAAACCCCATAGTTCGCCAGAGCCTCCCCGCCCCAAACGGAGCCTCAACAAGCCGTGGCGGCCATTTTCATTTTGGGACCAACCATGACTTGGAATAGGGATTTTAGTTCTTTGAATGCTTGTTGACACTTTCTTGTCCACAGTACCGGGCAACCCAGACGCGGCTTTTTGGTTAGCTGTTTTGTTTTCAACAGATTGGTAAGCGGTAAGGCTACCTTGGTGAAATATGGGATGAACTGGCGGTAGAAATTGGCGAACCCCAAAAAATTTTGTAGTTGTTTATGTGTTTTCGGGGCTTGCCAGTCCATCACCGTCTTTATCTTAGTGGGGTCCATTTCCACCCCCTTTGGTGAGATGTGAAATCCCAGATAGTCCGACCGTGACTTGTGGAACTCACACTTGGACAACTTAACGTACAAGTGTGCTACTAACAGCTTCTTGAGCACCTGACGCACCAGGGTGATGTGTTCCGCCATTGTCCGAGTGTATATGAGGATATTGGCCAAATAGACGAGTACCTTGTTATACAGGTGTTCATGCAGTACCTCATTGATGCACTGCATGAACACAGCCGGAGCCCCTTGCAACCCGAAGGGCATAACTCAAAACTGGTAGCTTCCTAGAGGACAATTGAATGCTGTCTTCCACTCATCCCCAGCCTTTATCCTCACCCTATAATAAGCCTACCGTAGGTCCACCTTGGTGAAGACCCGACCCTCCACTAACCAGGCTAGCATGTCCTTCATTAATGGGAAGAGATACAGATGTTCCACACACACCACATTGGTTCCCCTGAAATCCACATACAGACATAAACCGCCATCTTTTTTTCAATGGAATAGGATGGGCGCCGCCACCCTGGACCTGGCTGGATGAATGAAACCCCGTTTCAAGTTCTTCTCTATATAAGCCCTCATCTCCGTCAGCTCTTGCTGAGTGATTGAATACATTTTGGGCTTTGGCAGCTTGGCCGCAGGGATGATGTCCAATTTGGTGGCCACCTGGAACCACGCTGTCAGTCTGGGTGGCAGGCCTCGGCACACACAGGCTTGTCTCAAAGCCCGATCGAGTCCAGCCTTAAAATGGTGCACGACCAAATGCTCTGGCCATCCCAACACCTTGCCTGCTAGGCACCAGAACTCCCTAATATATTCAGTCACCGGCCTCCCTCTCTGCCTAGCGGCCAACAGCTCTCCTTTTGCCTGCTGTGACCTCATGCTGTCTTCAAACTGTTCTTGTAGGGCTGCCAGGAAGAGGCCAACATCCCCTAACTCAGCGGCATGGTCACCATACAGGTCTGCCACCCACTCAGCGGCTTCCCTGTCCATGGTTGATGCCACCGCCATGACCATGTCCCACTGTGAGGTGTACAGGTGGCCATATCGGTCCATGTGGTTTAAGACCTGCCCAGAAACAGGGCCACCTTTTCTGGGCTACCATCAAAGGTTGCCTGCAAGGCTGGCAGGTCCCAATGGCCCAGGACTGCAGGAGCTTGACTAGCGGATGGCCTGGGTTGAGCTAATGGAATGTGGCCCTCATAGTCTGGCGGGGTCCCCTCGGCCTCACGCTGCCCATATAGGCCCCAGGTAGCCCTAGACATATCAGTGGTTGGTCGGGGCCCCACCAATCCAGGCCGCCCCTGGGTCCTGTATGGCCTGTTCGCACCACCCACCCTAAACCGGCTGGTGCCCCCGGAGAGTGTGGTTCCTGGGACAGGTGGCCCGTAGTTGCTGTACCCCACCAGCTGCTGCCATGCCCCGGGTCCCTAAACCTAGCAGCCCCAAACATTTCCTGCAACATCTCTATCTTCTGGCTGCCCACTGTGGTGGAATAGTGTTGTGGTCCACCAGCAGCCTGCGGAGCTGGCAGCGGAGTCGGACAGTGAGGAGGCTGGGGAGGAACATGGGCCAGTCCTGGAGTCTGGGGAAGGCCCAGACGAGGGCTCTGCGTCGGAGGCAGAGATGGGGCCAGGGCCATCTGGGAGTGATGTGCGGACTCCGGAGCCTCCAGAGTCAGACAGCAGAGAGGCAGAGGAACAGGAGGAGCCTGTTCCTAGTGTGCACATGTGCAGAGCTGCCAGAAGGCATGAACAGTTAAAACAAAAGGGACGACTCGGGAGTAACTCCTGGAGATGATTGGCCCCTCCCATATGGCTTAAAAGAGGAGCAAAGGCACGTGGGCACTTTGCAGGAAAGCAACGTTGTTAATTCTGTTCCCAGTCGGCATCTCTGTTTGATTCTGGAATCCGTGTGGCTTTGTGAAGTAGGTCTTCGTCAGTGTCAAAGGAGATAAAGGTTGGTGATTATCCCGAAGGACTTCTCCCGAAGGACATTTTGCAACTAATTGGGACTCAGCTGTGAATGAACGTAATTCACAGGTGTTGCAATAAAAGAGGTTTTTGGGACTACTTGTGTGTTTTAAAGACTCAGGAAGCCTAGGTCACAACAAATAGCTCTAGTCATCATCTGAGATCTGCCACTCCCGCCAGTGGGTGAAATGGGCCCCAGAAGGGGTTAGCGAGGGACCCGGGGGTGGAGGAGCCCTGTAGTCCCCAGTTCCTGCTGGGCCCAGCCACCAGTCCTCTGCTCCACCTAGTCCAGCCTCTGGTCGTTCCTGGTCCGCTAAGGGCTTCTGCAGGGCCAGGTGCTCCTTGGGCCTGACATCCAAGGAGGCTCCCCTGCTGGTCCCGGTAAGGCCTCCAATACAGTAACAGTGGTAGCCACCGACTCCTCTAAGTCTGCAGCCTCCAACCCCGGCACTGTACCTTCAGCCATGTTGAGAAAAAGGGAGCTCTGACAAACTGTCAGGTTCCGGTAGAGAAAGAAGGACGCCAAACACAATGCTGATTTAAAGCTGTTCCTTTAATCCTCCTCCTCCGGCACGAACTGTCCATCACAAGTACAAAGCCTCAAAGTGACTATTTTGTCAGAGCTGCACGCTCAGTGCTCCCCACCACCTTTAAACATACCGCGCTGCCCCTCCCACAAGTGTTTCCCCATTTCCCCTCCGTGGCCCCTGTGGTGCTTGCTGCGCAGGCGTCCACTTCCCAGCTGGGCCGAATCCACTGTTCTGCGGCTCCGCTGTGATTGCGTCATCACAGCCAGCTGCCTCTCAGCTGTTCTGATGCCTCCAGGGTGGCCTCCTGCAGCTCCCTGTGCACCCAGTCCAGTCCGGGCTGTGAATGCCACCGCCGCTTCCCGCCCCGCAGCTGCTCCCGAAAAGTGGGTGTCGGCGGCTTGTGTGTTGGCAGTCCTTGCGCTGCATTCCCCTGCCTGAATGGCAGCTCCACGCCATCAGCACACCGGAGCTGACAGGTTCTTCCTCCCACTAAAATGGATTTGGACAACTGTGAACCAGTCTGGGGTAGTAGCTAAGATGCTGGGATAGAAACTGGGAGGCAAGGAGTTCTAGTCCTCTCTTAGGTAGAAAGGTTTGCTGGGTGACTTGGTCTTTCTCAGCCCACCTCACCTCACAGGCTTCTGATTTTAGCGAAAACAGAGATGTAAGCATTACATACTGTATGTACGTTACTTTGAGTTCAGCAAAGAATAAAGGCAGGATAAAAATCTAATAAACTTTTTTGAAAGTTATGTACAGTGGATGAACCTCTAACAGCCCTTCCTGGGTGGCTTTTCTTCTCTTTGGCTTTGGATCAAGCTACATTCTTCCAACTACTTCCAGTGGCAGTCTCAGGAAAGTAAAAAATTTCCAAAAATGCTGGCCTGCATATTCATCAATAGCTGCCATTTTGATCACATTTGTTATTTTCATTAGGGTTGGGATTTTTTATAGATGAAAAAGAAGAACCGTATAACATATATGTATTGAACGGCATCTGAGAATCCTTGGTGTCTCTCTCTCTTGGGCATCATTTAACAAAGGACTAAAATTAGCCATATGCATGATCATACCAGTAAACCAGACAGAAGAAGTGTAGACATAACCATATAGATGGCTGGGAGGTGTTGGTGAAACCAGTAAGTTTGTGATTCTGAGGTAAATAGCAAATAAAGAATAATGTAGATAAAAGAAATAATGTGAATAAAATAGGAATCATACAGAGTCAGATATATGGGCTCTGGGGGACCCTCTCTATTCACATTATTATAAGGGGAAGACGTGCTTGGATACATGAACTCTGAGAGACCCTATCTATTCACACTATTATAAGAGAGGAAAGTGCTTGTTGGAAATTACATTAACAAACAGTTAAACCCCTTTAAGTGGTAATATATCTTCTGAGACCTAGATGTCACGGAAAAGACTGCTATATGGAAAAACATCTGAGTGACCTGACTGTGAATGACACAAAGACCTATATGTTACAAAGAGTTACTTAATCCAATGAACTTACCCAAGGATAGTAGTAACTCTCCCATTAGCAACTCCGAGCACTTAAGAAAAGTTGTGCGGCTAAGATAATTTTGTAAACTAAGATTAATGCTTTAAGTAATTAGATGAACTTATTATTCAGTGTATGTAACCATAGAAGGAAAATCGGATGTATGATCTCATGATTAACCATATATGGAAAATGTATGATCTCACTGAATCCTTTGTCTTAGAAATGTATAAAAACCATTGTATCAGAGTTCTTTCTTTGTTCAAAGCTTCAGGTACAAATCTGGCTCTGAACCTTGCGCAATAAAGCTGTCTCTGACTGACCTGGGAATGTTTTTTAGTCCTTCCATTCCACTACAATTCCATAGATCAGGGATGTGAAACTCAAGGCCCGTGGGGTGCTTAATTCTGGCCCATGGGGCAGCTGTGGAAACGGTGAAGGACCGCCCTGCAGTGCCTCTGCCAGCGAAAATGGAGCTTGGGAGGGCCACACACGGCCTTCCCAGGGCCTGTTTTCAGCCTGGACGGCTTCCTGAAGCCCTCTGCCAGCCCCATTTTCGGCCTGGACGGCCTCCTGAAGCCCTCTGCCAGTGAAAACAGAGCCCCGGGCTCCATTTTCACTGGCAGAGGGCTGCAGGAGGCCGTCCAGGCCAAAAATGGGGCCTGGGGGTGCCCCACGCAGCCCCCCCACCCCAGGCTCCGGTTTTTCTGGCAGAAGGCTAGCAAAACAAACTAAAAGCAAAGAAAAACACCAAAGGAGAAATGTTTCCCCTTTTGCATTTGAGCATCCAAGAAGGGACAGGAAGGGAGAAAGGGAAAGAGGAAAGACAAAGAAAAGGTAGGAAAGCTGGGAAGAGAGCAAGGAAGGAAAAAGAAGGAAAGAGTGGAAGGAAGAAGAAAGGAGAATGAGGAAGGAAGGAAGGAAGGAAGGAAGGAAGGAAGGAAGGAAGGAAGGAAGGAAGGAAGTGTCTTGGGTAACTGCCTTATTCTTGAATGGGGGAAATGTATGCTCATAGAGTATCAAGGGTTAATTTATTCTTCCTTCCCTAATGTATTCATCTGTAACCACTCCTACTCCCTAATCCCGCCTCATTGATATAAAAGGGGATACACGCTCCTCCTCCTTGCTTCTATCTGCAATCACTCAGTGAATATAGAATGCCTGCTGTAAATAAACAATACTTTGTTTGAATACTACATTTCTGAATTCTTTATTGAGTCCGATCCTCGAATTACGGCAACAATTTGGTAGCAGAGGATGGTTGGCTGACTCAATAAAAAAACAGACATGCCAAAGAAAGAAAACTTCAGAAACAAAAGAGAAAGACCCAACACCAGGGCACACAACAAAGAAATGGAAACAGATCAAGAAATGATCGATGAATCTACAACTATAATGACAAGAGAATCTGAAAACTCCACTACAGACAACGAAGAGGTAATCGATGAACCCGACGACCAAGAAGCGAGCGAGATAGAAAACAACACTCTCAGATCAGAAATACTAAGACTGCTGAAAAGCCAAAAAGACGACAAAAATCTCATCACGAACCTCCAAGACATCATAAAAGATAGCGGAGCAGCGAGAGAAAATCACACCAACGCACCAGAATCTAAAGATCTCAAAATGGTAAGCGAATTACCTATAGATGAGAGTGTAACTAAAAGAAAGACTAACGGTCCCGCGCAAAATTTTGAATGGTAGCCATCTTGGTTTCAACAGACCAGCAAAATGGCCGAATCAGAACCAATCAGAAAGCAGAGTTCAAAATGGCTGGGGCAAAAAGCTTTACACAGCATGAAAAATAAAAAAGAAAAATTCTATTCTTCAGAAGAATCTGATACAGACACCGAAGAAGCACCAACCGAAATGCAAATCGAAACAGCTATGAAAACACTTCTTGCAACTTTTGGTCCGAATTTAAAAATATCAAAAAAATCGACGAAAACAACAAAGGCAACCGATCAAACAGCAAAGAAAAGACAAGCAGCACAATCCAAAAGCAAAGACGCAGAAGCAAGCAAGCAAACGTCTCGGCATCTATCCGCTTCAACCCGAACGACAAGAACACCAACGCCCAAACCCAGAGAACCTTGCAAGTACTCGCCCACACCACAAACGCTTCCGGGAGCCAGAAGCCTCAACCAAGACGACTTCGATGGAAAGAAGCAAGCCCCGATCATCACCTGGACGCCTAAAGTCGAGCCAGAGAGCGAATCATCAGAAGAAGAACACTACGAGGGAGCTACAGTGACGAGAACCTCTCCCGACAGCTTCAGGAACAAAATGAACAACGCGCATGCGCAAATACACGCAGATGAATATAGAGACAATGAAGAACAGAGAGAACCATTCAGACTAATCGCAAGTATACCTACACCATTCTGCAATTATCAGCATTTACAAGACCATGGACAGCCTCCAGTTGTAAGTAATGCAACAAATAACATTGGAAACTTGCCTAATGATTTTCCAAAATTGAGAATAGACGGTATTAATTTACAGGAATGGAGTCAACAACTCCAGGTTGTTTTCTTAAAAGAGAATTTATTATTTTTCATAACTAACCCTCCCAAAAAACCATGGACCCTAAAATTGGACTGCCTACACCACAGAGCATTCTATTTACTAATATCTAGTATATCACCTGCTATCTATCATAGTATTAAGCATAATCTAACTGTCTCAGAAATAATTAATTGTATGTTTAAATTGTTTCATAGTGAAAGTGTAGCAACCACAACAAGAATGTCTAAAAATTTCTTCTCAGCCAGGATAAAACCTGGAACTACTGTAAGTGAACATTTACTATCACTAAACACAACTAGAGCAGAACTTCATTTAAGGGGAGAAATAATATCTGATCAGACAATGAAAAGCGTTATCATTAATTCATTAGACTCATCATGGGATAATTACATATCACATTTGGACACAATTAATTTAGGATATCTATCTATAGAGAGTTTATCAAATAGATTAATAGCTGAAGATAATTTGAGAAGAAGCCGCTACAGCGCATACAAAGAACACAGACAGACCAAAAGGGTAGTATTTCAAGACAGGTATCAAGAACCAATTGAATGTTATAATTGTGGATCCAAAGAACATTATAGAAGAGATTGTCCAAAATCTCTTAGAGAAAGACAAAACCATGACACTAGAAACAGATACCATAACAGACAATCATCTATTGACAGATACAGATATAGAAACTCACCAAACTTTAGAGAACATAGAGGGGGCAGAGATAACTCAAGAGATAGAAAGTCTGGATCATTAAATGGATTAGATAAGTACACTATAACCAAAAACCAAGACTCAAAGGATAATGCCTGGCTCATTGATTCCGGGGCAACAAATCACACAACACATGATAAGAAAATATTATCTTCCTTCATAGAAGATAAATTTGTAATTAAAGTAGCTAATCAAGAAGAAGTCCAAGTCATTGGAAGAGGAAATGTAGATTTACCAGGTCTAGGGAAAGTAGAGGGGGTTTTATTAATACCCGAAATACCTCATAACATTCTTAGTGCAATAAAGTTAAGCAGGGACTCTAACATAAATATAATATTCTCAAAGGGAAAAGTAACTCTAGAGAAAAACAAAACAAACTTAGGTAATGTGATTACCAAAGGAGATCTACCATATTTAGTCACAGAGGAAAGATGGCTACACAACATTGATTCAAACATGGAAAATGACACTAGCATAGAAAATGAAAATAACAGTGACAGTGACAATGAGGAACACGAAACAGAACATAACAATGAAACCACATCTGTTAACGATACACATAATAACAAAAGACCAATAATTGGAAAACCAATTCATGATGAATGTGCACATATATTACATAGAAAATTAGGACATGCTAGTTTTCCTGTAATACAAAAAATGATTGAACATGCTGAAGGTGTTAAAATAAAAGATTGTAAAAATTACTTGGAATGTTCAGTATGTAAGTCCTCAAAACTCAGAACCAAACCCAGACCAAAAAAGGCAACAAGATCATCAAATCATATTTTTAACCTAGTACATATGGATCTAGTTGGTCCATTAACTCCATCAATTACATACAAAAAACGATACTTTCTTACTATTGTAGACGACTATAGTCGTTATGGCTTTGTCTACACTTTAAAACACAAAGATGAAACATTTCAAAAGTTTAAAGAATTTTATAAACGTGTAGAAACACAACACAATGTAAAAATAAAGCAGATCATGACAGACAGGGGATCTGAATTCATGTCGAAAGAATTCTCCCAATGGCTAAAAGCCAAAGGGATGCTACACTTCACCTCTAGTCCTTTCTCTGCATTTCAAAATGGAGTAGTAGAACGAAAAAACTCGAGACTACAAACCATGATTAGATGTACATTAGAAGATGCTGGTTTAGGCAAACATTTCTGGTCAGAAGCACTATTATATTCCAATTATACTCTAAACAGACTTTGGTCTAGTGTCATAAATAAAACACCATATGAATTGATGTATAGTAAAAAACCCAAGATAGCCCACATGCATGTATTTGGAGTTACAGCGGATGTACATATACCAAAACAATTGAGACGTAAGGGAGATAATGTATCTAGAAGGCTCAGGTTCATGGGCTATGAAACAGGCACAAAGGGATATAGATTTATTGACAATAATAACAAATTCATAATTTCTAGGACAGCTGTATTTCACGAACAGGCCAATTGGTCTAAGATACATCTTAATGAGATACTTCCAACAACAAGACCAGACATTAAAACTCAAGGTAAGACAGAAAGAGAAGAACATAACTACAGTACACAAAAGGGCAACAACAAAACATGGATGGGAAATTGTCCCAAAATCAAAACAGATTCATTAACACAAAAAGAAGCAAGATATTTACACGATAACGATAGCAGACCAGAAAGACCAATTAGATGTAACAGGAACCAAGTACCAAATAGATATAAGGATTACATAATGCATATAAATAATGATACATCAACACCCAATACATATGAGGAAGTATTAAAACTCCCCACAGAAGAAAAAAAGAAATGGGAATTAGCCATGGCCAAAGAAATGGACAGTTTGCGAGAACTCAAAGTATTCACCCCAACACCAGCTCCAAAAGACAAAACAATTATTGGCACTAGGTGGATATTCAAAATTAAAAATCTAGAAGAGGGCAACACGTTATATAAAGCAAGACTAGTTGCACAGGGCTACGCTCAAAAGTATCCTGAGGATTATACTGACACATATTCTCCCACTGTAAGGACTGAAATTGTTAAGACAGCTTTAGTAATAGCATCAGCCCTTAATCTTGAAGTCTTTCAATACGACATACAAACTGCATACCTACATGCAAAACTCGATAAGGAAATATATGTAAGAGCTCCTCATAGCCAAAACACAAATAGAAATGAAACTTGGTTACTAAACAAAAGTTTGTATGGATTAAAGCAATCCGGCAAACGTTGGTATGAATGCTTGGTCAACGTAGTCAAAACTATGAACTTCAACGCCACAACTACAGACAATTGTTTCTTTGTTAGGAGAGATGGTGATTCACTAGAATTTGTGTTAATTTAAGTGGATGACATTTTGTATATTGGCAAACATAAAGATAAGAGAGATACATTTGTAACAAAATTAGGAGAACATTTTTCATTAAAATCATTGGGGAAAGTAAATAAATATCTTGGAGTTCAAATTAGTAAAACTAAAAAAGGATTTAGATTGTCTCAGAAGGATAAGATTATTGAACTCTTGAACAAATGCAATATGAATGATGCAAAGCCTTGTGACACCCCAATGCAAGCTGATTTTCTAAAAAATATGAATGAATCATCTCCTGAGTTTAATGATAATACACTTTACAGATCAGTTATTGGTTCCCTGTTATATATTTCTAATTGGACCAGACCCGATATTGCTCTACCCCTTAATTTATTATCCAGATATGTCAGTAAACCTTTAATGTATCATTGGGAAGCCATTAAACGAGTGCTAAGGTATTTGAAACACAGCCTAGACTTTTGCTTACTGTTAGAACCCAACAATGTTAAAGAGCCTATTCTCACTTGTTACGCTGATGCAGACTGGGCAGGCGACACTAAAAGCAGGAAGAGTACTTCCGGCTATGTATTCTTTCTTAACAATTGTCCAGTCTACTGGTATACTGGAAAACAAGATCTAGTAGCTACATCAACGACTGAGGCAGAGTATATTTGCTTGTCAAAAGCCTCTAATAACCTCGTATGGTTCAATGATCTATTATCAGATGTTTGGAAGAGTCCTTCATTACCATTTGTTATACATGAAGATAACAAAGCTGCAATAGAGATATCTAGAGCAGATGCTATTGGTCAGAGATCTAGACATATAGATATCAAATACAAGCATGTAAGGCAATTATCTCAAAATGGATTCATTAGAGCTATTCATTGCGAAACCACAGAACAAATAGCTGATATATTGACTAAGCCTTTACAATCTAAACAACATAAATATTTAACTTCAAAATTACAAGTTTTATATTGTTCTGAATCTGAATGTAATTACTGTTGTATGTCGAATCGGCATTTAGAGGGGGATTTGTCATGGGTAAATGCCTTATTCTTGAATGGAGGAAATGTATGTTCATAGAATATCAAGGGTTAATTTATTCTTCCTTCCCTAATGTATTCATCTGTAACCACTCCTACTCCCTAATCCCGCCTCATTGATATAAAAGGGGATACACGCTCCTCCTCCTTGCTTCTATCTGCAATCACTCAGTGAATATAGAATGCCTGCTGTAAATAAACAATACTTTGTTTGAATACTATAATTCTGAATTCTTTATTGAGTCCGATCCTCGAATTACGGCAACAGGAAGGAAGGAAGGAAGGAAGGAAGGAAGGAAGGAAGGAAGGAAGGAAGGAAAGTCCTGCCTTAACACTTGGCCACCAGCAGACAGCAAGGCTTCTCTGGAGGACAGGGGTTTGGCTCTCTCCCTCGTCTTGCCTTCCTCGGTTGGAGACAATGGATCCCCCAGCCCTGCCCAGGCCACCACAGGTGCCCCCGACATGAATGATGTTGAGCTGGCCCTGCCCCCCTCCCCCGAGGTCAAACACAACCCTGATGTGGCCCTCAATGAAATTGAGTTTGACACCCCTGTCATAGATGGATGTTACTATTTTTAGCACTCTCTTCAACTACCAAATTCTAAAATCAGGAATGGGGTTATTCTCCACTTTACCTTTTGTCTTCCTGTCCAGAAAAGTTGAGATTACAATAAGGGGTGAATTAAGGGGTATGCTGGCATATGCAGTGGCTGCTCAAATCAGTCTATTCAGACTGCTAATAACTTCTGTTGGGTTTCTAACAATACTGCATAGAGGTTATCTTACAGGAGATAGTGATTGTAGAGAAATGAGCTCACAATGACTTTTTACAACAATAATAAAAAGGCATTGTCACAGATCTGTTAACTCCAAAATCTTTGTCAGATGAGCAGAACACTTCCAGGTGGATCATTCCTAGTGCTACTAGGCAAGAAATGGTAGGCAGCTCTTCTATCTACACCTATTAGATGAAGGAGGGTGTGAGCTTGTGTGTGTGTGCATAGGTGTATGTGCATAAAGAAGAAAGATTGGAAGAAGCAGTGAGAAAAGATGGGGAAAATGTTTCCATAAATGGAGGGCAAAATGCATGTTCAAAGCCTAGAAGTATCTCACTTCTGCAAAGCTATTGTGCATGAGTATATAACATTAGAACAGGATGCCTTCAGAACAATATGGTATCTTAAAGGCTAGCTGATTGGCTAGGAGGCTGTCCATGTGCTTGGAGCAGATATTCTTCAATCTGTTTTCACAATACTAATTTCAAGTTCTTAACATTTGAATATTTCCTTTTGAATTTTTTGTTTTCTTTTGGCTAATTATGTATTTTCCTGAATATCTCCTTCTCCCCTGCTATGCACAAACTTTATTTCGCAGCATTTTCACTGGAAAATATTTTTCAGTGATACTGTATCCACCTGAATTAGGCACCATTCCTGCTTGTTCCCGGAGAAGCTTTGAATGATAACCACAGTGACCTGTGGGGACAGAAACATAATGATGTGTGATCCAGCCTCCTTCTGTCAAATGTTTCATGAGTTTTCCCTCAGATTTTAAATGGAAAACATCCCCAAAGCACTAAAATCACAATCTTCTTTGGCGACTTTTCATTGAAAATAGACTGTTGGTATAAGACAGCTGCTTACCTCTTTTCTTCCTGCCATTGGTTCAGGCATGCATTAAAAAAATAAAGATGGTGACCTCAACCATGTGATTGAAGCCCCATCCATGATACACCTATCACAGTACATATAAAAACAGGGCAAAGTTTTGATCATGGCATGGCCATTTTGATCTTATTTATTTCTCCCCATGGACATCCCTCCGTTGGTTTATTCAAAAGGCCCCCAGTTGCCTTCTTCTCCATCCTGGAAAAAAATGAGCTTCCTTAACTGAAATGTAATGGGGCGTCTATAGAAAGACAGTTTGGGAAAAGAAAAACAAGGACAATATGATTGCTTAAATTCATATCTAGCTGAGGTCTAGCCATCTCTCTATACCCATGATGGCGAACCTATGGCACACGTGCCATAGGTGGCACGCAGAGCCATATCGGTGGGCACGTGAGCATTGCCCTAGCTCAGCTCCAGCGTGCATGCGTGCGCCGGCCAACTAATTTTCGGGCCTTCCAGGCCCACCGGAAGTTGGGAAACAGGCTGTTTTTGGCCTCCGGAGGGCCTCCGGGGAGGTAGGGAAGACCCATTTTTTGCTCTCCCCAGGCTCCAGAGGCTTTCTAGGAGCCTGGGGAGGGTGAAAACCAGGGGTGAAATGCTCCCGGTTCGGACCAGATGGCCCGATCCGGTAGCGATCGAGGCGGGTGGTTCAGAGAACCGGTAGCAAAAATCCCTGCCCCCCCCCATGCCCAGCTGAGCCGCACAATCATCAGAGGCTTTTTCTTTTAATTTTTAAAAGCATTTTTTCTACAACCTCTTCGGTCGAAAACATGCTTTTAAAAGTAAAAAAAAGCCTCTGATGATCGCGCAGCTCAGCTGGGATCATCAAAGGGATCATCAGCTGATGATCCCAGCTGAGTTGCCTGATCTGCAGAGGCTTTTTTTCTTTTAAATGCCTCTGATGATCCAAGCTGAGTTGCCTAATCAGCAGAGGCTTTTAAAAGAAAAAAAGCCTCTGCCAATCAGGCAACTCAGCTGGGATCGTCAGAGCCTTTTGAAAGCATTTTTTTACAACTTCTTCACCGAAGAGGTTGTAGAAAAAATGGTTTTAAAAGGAAAAAAAATTGGCCATGCCCACCCAGTCAGATTACCCTCACCACCACCAAGCCACGCCCACAGAACCAGTAGTAGCAAATTTTAGATTTCACCACTGGTGAAAACAGCCTTCACCCATCCCCCCACCCCCCAGAGGCCGGAAACGGCCCGTTTCCTGACTTCCGGTGGGCCCGGAAAACCCGTTTTTGGGAAACAGGCCGTTTCCAGCCTCCAGAGGGCCGTGGGGAAGGCCGTTTTCACCCTCCCCAGGCTCCAAGAAAACCTCTGGAGACTAGGGAGGGCGAAAAAACAGGCCTACCGGGCCCACCATACCATCCCGTGCCAAAAGCGGGGGGAGTGTGGGGGGGTTGTGTACGCATGTGGGCCCACATCACTTTGGCCCAGTCTACCTACATCGCTTTGGCCCAGTCTACCCAGTACGAAGAGGAAACATTGGGCCCGTGTCGCTTCGGCCTGGTCTACCCAATGCACAGAGGAAACAGCCAGTGTGGCTTCAGCCTGGTCTACCCAGTGCAAAGAGGAAACATCCCAGCAGTTTGGGGAGTAGCGTCAAGCTGGCCACGTCCACCCAGTTGACCATGCCCAGTGAGTGGCATCAAGTTGGCCACACCCACCCAGTTGCCCACAGCTGCCCGGCCCCCCGAGGTCAACCACAGCCCTGATGTGGCCCTCAATGAAATTGAGTTTGACACCCCTGACTTAGATAATGGATTGCTGTTCGTAATCTTCTGTTTGTCTTGCATTAAGAACTGTATTTCTATACTGCTGCAACACACACTGGGTTTTGTTATGAAGGAGAGATTTTTGAGACAGCATTAAAGATGAGGAAATTGATGATCAATACATTCATACTTGTTTAAGAGTGATTCTGTGTTTGTATCTTTGCTTTTAGACCTAAAGCATAATTTTAGTCTTTTGATAATGAAAAAGAATAGCTGATAATTTGCTTTTTACATAGGCCATATACAGATGCGTGGTGATGGAATCATGGATTGATATGCATTATCATTTATAGGCAACTATGTAACTTTATATTTTAATGTCCTTGTGTTAGAGAGGAACCTTTGAGATTACTGCATATTTTCATTGGGAATAAGAACTAATTTTATTCTGAAAAGCATATATAGTTTCAATAATAAGGAGGAGTAGATAAGTACAGGTCTTTGACTTACATTCATTCATTTATCAAAAATTCGAAGTTACAATGGCACTAAAAAAATTACTTACAACTAGTCCTTACACTTATGACCATCGCAGCATCCCCATGATCACATCTGGGCACTTGGCAACTGGCATGCATTTACAACAGTTGCAGTATCCTAGGGTCATGGGATCACCATTTGTGACTTTCCCATCTGGCTTCTGACAAACAATGGGGTTAACAACCACATGATTTATTTAACAACTGCAGTGATTCAATTAACAACCACGGCAAAAAAAGGTTGTAAAATTGAATACAACATATTTAACAACCACCTTTAGCAATGGAAATTCTGGTCCCAATTGTGGATTTAAGTCGAGGAGTACCTGAAGACTTATCAGTAGGCAAACAGAATGATAAGTACAAGTATCTCTTTAAATATCCCAGAATTCTTATCCAAGGTCATGCTGGTTAGCCCAGACCATCTGCAAACTATACAAACTATTCAAGGGCCTTGATAGTACAGTGGTCTAAGCACCCTGTTATTAACACAGTTGCCTGCAATTACTGCTGGTTCGAATCTCTCCAAGGCTCAAGGTTGACTCAGCCTTCCATCCTTTCTAAGGTAGGTGAAATGAGGACCCAGTTTGTGGGGGCAATAAGCTGACTTTGTATAAATATACAAAAGTATGAAGGCTATTGCTTAATGCATTGTAAGCCGCCCTGAGTCTCCGGAGAAGGGCGGCATATAAATCAAATTAAAAAAAATAAAAAAAAAATCAGTCAAAAACTTTGAAAGTTCTTCCAACTGACAAAGCAATTTCCCAAGACCTTTCTAGAAACAATTCAGCTTCATCAGGGACCTGAAAAGGCTTTCTTAACTGTTCCAGCATCCTGTGTAAATCCAGGATGAGAGACATTCCAAAATTAGCCAGGCAGTTATCTCTCTACATGTAACTTCTTCATCTTTTGGTACTACACAGCTTACATTGGGCATTAAAATTAAATGTTTTGGGTTTCCAGTGACGTCATAACAGCCGGAGCAAGCAAGGGATTCTTTCCCGAAGCTGATAGATCCGTTTGATGCATCAGGCAACTGATCAAAGCCATCTCCGAGTGGGAAAAGTGAGGGGAAAGTGAGGGGAGCATTCCAGCTCCGAAGTAGATTAGTGCAACCTACTGGAAGCAGCTGAGGAACTCCCCGGGGTCGATGCATCAAGAAGATGCCTGGAATGACGTCCCAAAGCTGTGATTACATCTAAGCAGGAAGCCAAGACATCCCAGTAATCGCATTTAACTTGATTCGGTTTTGAAACGGAAGAAGAAAAATAAAAATAAAGGAACTTTGAAAGGCATTTCTACTACTGTTGCAGTAATTCGAGGATCGGACTCAATAAAGGATTCAGAAATGTAGTATTCAAATAAAGTATTGTTTATGATCTGTCCCCGTCCCCACACACACACAAACACAGCCAGCCGAGGGTTAAGGAAACACTTTGGAACGCACCCAGGTCTTATCTCCCACTTGGCAGCGATAGACACACCGTCTGCCAAATGCCTTTATTTTCACAAACAGAAAGATAAGATACTAACCTACAAAAAAGTCCAAGCAGAAATAATATTTCTCCCAGCAGTTCCGGGCAAGGCTTTAGTGACTATCCAAGGTTTACTTTTGTTCGTCACAAGGATCCCTGACCACTACCCTCTATTATATAGTCTCTGGGGTGTGGTCCAGTGACTCAGTTCTAATCCCTAGCATGCCTCCTAAGCTGCTGCAATCATTTATCACGCCTTCGGAGGCGTGCGTCCAGGAATGATGTTTCATCGTCACTCTGAGACGAACCAGCTGTCTCCCTGCTGATCTCCTCTCCCTCGGCCAGCACCTGAGACAATGCCAGAGGGGAGGGGCCTGGAGAGGGAGGCCTGGCTGACTCCTCTTCCTCATGCTCGGAGCTTTCTTCCTCCGATGGGACAGGCTCAGAGGGCGGGGCCAGAACAGTTTATTTACAGTAGGCATTCTATATTCTCTGAATGATTGTACATAGAAGCAAGGAGGAGGAGCGTGAATCCCCTTTTATATCAATAAGGCGGGATTAGAGGTAGGAGTGGTTACAGATGAATACATTAGGAAAGGAAGAATAAATTAACCCTTGATATTCTATGAACATACATTTCCTCCATTCAAGAATAAGGCATTTACCCATGACAAATCCCCCTCTAAATGCTGATTTGACATACAACAGTAATTACATTCAGATTCAGAACAATATAAAACTTGTAATTTTGAAGTTAAATATTTATGTTGCTTAGATTGTAAAGGCTTAGTCAATATATCAGCTATTTGTTCTGTGGTTTTGCAATGAATAGCTTTAATGAATCCATCTTGAGATAATTGTCTTACATGTTTGAATTTGATATCTATATGTCTAGATCTCTGACCAATAGCGTCTGCTCTAGATATCTCTATTGCAGCTTTGTTATCTTCATGTATAACAAATGGTAATGAAGGACTCTTCCAAACGTCTGATAATAGATCATTGAACCATACAAGGTTATTAGAGGCTTTTGACAAGCAAATATATTCTGCCTCAGTTGTTGATGTAGCTACTAGATCCTGCTTTCCAGTATACCAGTAGACTGGACAATTGTTAAGAAAGAATACATAGCCGGAAGTGCTTTTCCTGCACTTAGTGTCACCTGCCCAATCTGCATCAGCGTAACAAGTGAGAATAGGCTTTTTAACATCGTTAGGTTCTAATAGTAGGCAGAAATCTAAGCTGTGTTTCAAATACCTTAGCACTCGTTTAATGGCTTCCCAATGATACATTAAAGGTTTACTGACATATCTGGATAATAAATTAAGGGGTAGAGCAATATCAGGTCTGGTCCAATTAGAAATATACAAAAGGGAACCAATAACTGATCTGTAAAGTGTATTATCATTAAACTCAGGAGATGATTCATTCATATTTTTTAGAAAATCAGCTTGCATTGGAGTATCACAAGGCTTTGCATCACTCATATTACATTTGTTCAAGAGTTCTATAATCTTATCTTTCTGAGACAATCTAAATCCTTTTTTTTTAGACTTACTAATTTGAACTCCAAGATATTTATTTACTTTCCCCAATGATTTTAATGAAAAATGTTCTCCTAATTTTGTTACAAATGTATCTCTCTTATCTTTATGTTTGCCAATATACAAAATGTCATCCACTTAGGCGACTTCCGGTTTCCTTGTCTTCGGCGACGATGGTGCCTTTTGAAGCACCGCCAGCCCAGCCGCTTGTAGAGCCGCTTCGCGATCGAGAAGCAGCTTGAAAACTTCAAAATCCTCAGGATTCTTGGAGGAGAGGCAGCAGGGCACAGGTC
Source organism: Arizona elegans (assembly GCA_022577455.1). NCBI lineage: Eukaryota > Metazoa > Chordata > Lepidosauria > Squamata > Colubridae > Arizona > Arizona elegans. The sequence continues at coordinate 32,677,181 of JAKOOJ010000010.1, read as the reverse complement.
GAGCCCCTGTAACCCCCCCAGGGAATTGTTTCTGGGGAGGAAACAGGCGCAGCTCCCTTCCAACCTGCTGAGACTCCGGGCGGCATGGGACGTTTCTGCTTTTGCAGAACAAGCCGGCTGCAGGAAACTTCAAAAGAGAAAGGAAATAACCTAAACAAGCAGCGGAAACTTACTTGAACCCTGAAACTCAGAACTGCAAGTATTAGCACTTTGCTGATTTTTTACTTTGAAGGAAAAATTCTTGAATGAGTGAAAGTGACTGGAAAAAATATGGCGCTCAGCATTAGAGTAAACGAATCAGCGAGTGTGGATTGGTGAAGTTATTTTGCTTTGTTACAAAGTTAATAAGTTGCTACAAAGTTGCTTCGTTTGTAACAATAGAAACAAGAGGAAAATCTCTCCCTCTCTAATATTTGACTTTGCATCACCATAGTTTTGCCCTGATTAAATCTGGGGGACTTTTTTAGAAGGCTTTGTGGAGGTGGCAGAAGAAGAGGAACTTCCCTCTTCAGAAAAGCTAGCTTACGTGGCAGGATGGCTTCAAAGAAGCAGGAAGACAAAACACCAGGGGGGGGGGGATCCCCCACACGCAAACAGGATACGCAGTCACAAGCTCAGAAAAAAGATTTTGATATGGGAGATTTAAAAGAATTTATTTCAAAAATTTTGGATGATAAATTTCAAAAAGCTCAACAGGAAATAGATGATAAAATCCAAAAGTCTCAAGAGGAAATTATGCAGGAAATGAAGCAGAACCAAAATAAGGTGACCAAAAAAATATCAGATGTGGCGTCTGGCCTGGCAGATTTTATTGTTAAAGTTGATTCAAAAGTGGATGAATTTAAATCAGAAGTTAATGTTAAGATGAAAGATAATGACCACAAATTTTTTGATGTTGATGATAAGATGCAGAGAGTTGAGAACGAAATTGTTATGATGCAATTCAGGGCAATGGAATTCGCTATACGGCTTCGAGGTATTAGAGAAGAGGAGAGACAGGATCTGAGACAGGTTTGTGCTGAAGCCTTGGCTGTGATTTTAAAAATCAATCCTGATATGGTTTTTTACAAAATAGATAAAATTTACAGAGTGAATTCCTGGGTGGCCAGACAAAGACAACTGCCTAGAGATGTGGTCATATATTTTACAGACAGAGCAATAAGAAACGATATCCTGCAAAAATCTTTTCATACCTCTGTGCAAGTGGGAGGTTCGAAAATTACAGTTTACAAAGAGCTACCACCTAAAATGTTGAAATCCAGAAAAGACTTTGGCTTTCTTGTTAAAGAACTGCAAAATAACCAGATTCCGTTTCGCTGGGATGCTCCAACTGGTATAATTTTGAGATATAAGGGAGAGAGATACCGTTTGAATACTGTGGAAAAGGCGGAGCAATTTTATACTGATATCCTTAAAGAAAGAACACCATCCCCACGTACATCTACAGTTTTGGAGATTAAGGAGAGTGATCAGAAGCAACTTCAAGAACCGCAAGAACAATCTAAGCAGGAATCAGAGGAACTGAAGGGTGCTGAAGGAGGTTTCTTGGATGAGCCCTTGTTGGAATCTTCTCCAATTTTGGAGCCGGTCTGGATGGCTGAAGTTAAGGACCAGCGCATAACCCGAGCAAAATCTAAGCAACTTAAAGAAAAGTTACAACAGGAAAGACAAGATAAAAAGGGAGCTAAGACTGTACAAGAGACTGGGGCCATGGGGAATGCAGGATCGAAGATTTCGGATGATATCCGATTATTCTGCTCTTTGCTCCAGAAAGATAATAATGATGATTAAATGCTTATCTTGGAATGTGAATGGGTTGAATGTAACACAGAAAAGGAAGAAAGTATTTGCATATTTGAAACAATTTAATAATGATATAATTTGTTTACAAGAAACGCATATTACAGTTCAAGATCAAAACTACTTGAAAAATTCCAAATTAGGAACACATTTTATATCTTCAACTAATCAAAAAAAGAATGGTGTGGTTATCTATGTAAATAAAAAATTAACAGCCAAACTTATAGAAGCAGATCAAGATGGTAGGTTTGTAGCAATTGAACTACTTTCAGCAAATAGTCAAACTCTTCTGATTGGAATTTATGCTCCCAATCAACAACAGGACCACTTCTACAAAATGCTACATACTAAAATACTACAATGGGATTATAGAGCTATTTTAATTATGGGAGATTGGAATGGAGTAATTGATTCTAAATTAGATAAAAAGACTTTGGCGAAGTCAAGGATTAGACTACCACAGACTTTCTTTGATATGAAAGAAGACTTGGAAATAAAAGATATTTGGAGAATACACAATCCAAAAGAACGGGATTATACTTTCTTTTCTGATAGACATAGATCCTTCTCTAGGATTGATTTCATTTTGTTGTCAGATGATTTACTTGTCAGGACAAAAAGAACAAAGATTTTGCCAAGAACTCTGACTGACCATAGCCCAGTGTGGATAGAAATTGAGACAAGTAAGACTGAGAGACGCTCCTGGAGATTAAATGAAAACTTGTTCAGACATGAAAAAAATATAATAGAACTTAAAAAGTATTTGAAAGAGTTTTTTGAAATGAATCTGAATAAAGGCACTCCAATGGAAATTGTGTGGGATGCAAGCAAAGCTTATATGAGAGGGGTGCTTATTTATATGAACTCTAAACATAGATTGATCCGACAAAAGAAAAGACTTGAATTGGAAGCAGAAATAAAGAATAAAGAACAGTTACTTATTAAAAATCCAACAGATGAAAGAATACGTGGTGTTATAAAACTTTTGAAAGATCAATTCCAAATGCTCATGGCGGAACAAGTTGCAACAAATTTACAATATGCGAAGCACAATACATTCTGTAATGCTAATAAACCGGGCAGGTGGTTGGCCTACACACTGAGGAAGAAACAGAGTATACGGACTATTGATAGTATTGATATTGGAGGGAAAGAAATTTTTCAACAGAAATTAATTAAAGAAGCTTTTCTTGACTACTACATTAAATTATATGCTAAAGAGGAGGTGCAGAATGGACTTATAGAAAAATATTTAGATAATAAAAGAGTTACAAAAATTACTGAGCAACAGAAGGAAAGAATGAATTATCCTATAACAGAGGAGGAGATAATAGCAGCAATTAAACAACTAAAAACAGCCAAAGCTCCTGGAACAGATGGTCTGACTGCAGTGTACTATAAAACTTTGCAGGCAGAAATGGTGGAACAACTCAGAGATTTATTTTGTAATATACAACAAGGGGGAAAAATACCCCCATCATGGACAACAGCTTATATTTCTTTGATACCAAAAGAGCAAGCAGGCCCTAAAAAACCGGAGAACTACAGACCAATATCTCTTCTGAATACGGATTACAAAATTTACGCAAAAGTATTAGCCAACAGATTGATGCCAGTAATTCAAAAGGTGATTCATGATGATCAAGCGGGATTTATTGAGGGTAGATACATGAAGGACAATGTAAGGCAAGTAATAGATTTATTGGAATATCTTGAGAAGAATAAACAGATCCCTGCAGTGCTGGTTTTCCTGGATGCAGAGAAGGCCTTTGATAGAGTGGATTGGAATTTTCTATTAAAGACTTTAAAAAAGATGGACTTTGGGGACCAATTTATACAGGCGGTTTCAGCAATTTATCAAGAGCAAAAGGCACAGATTATTATCAATGGAAGTTTGACAACAGAGTTTAAAATCGAAAAAGGAACAAGACAGGGATGTCCGTTGTCCCCACTTTTATTTATTTTAACATTAGAAGTCTTGTTAAATACAATACGGGACTCTAATATCTTGAAAGGTATAATGATAAGGCAAGAGGACTACAGAATAAAGGCATTCGCAGACGATCTGGTCGTTACCCTAACACATCCAACGGAATCAATAATCCAGATGAAGGACATTATACAAGACTATGGTAAAGTTTCAGGTTTTAGACTGAACCAGAAAAAAACAAAGATGATAGTCAAAAACATGACTCAAGATCGTAAACATGAGCTTGAAAGAAGGGCAGGTTTTGAGATAGTACCAAAGGTAAAATATCTAGGAGTTCAGGTTGCAGAATCAAACACAAAATTGTTTCAAAATAACTATGAGGTGTTGTGGCGAGAGGTGCAGAAAGATATGGAGACTTGGAAAAAACTGCAGCTGTCTCTACTGGGAAGAATAGCAGCAATTAAGATGAATATTTTGCCAAGATTTCTTTTTTTGTTTCAAATGATTCCGGTGCTTAATAGTGATAAACAATTGAAATTGTGGCAAACTGGAATGAATAAGTTTGTCTGGAACGAGAAAAAGCCGAGAGTGAAAATGAAAATTATGCAAGATGTTCCAGAAAGGGGAGGTCTTAAACTTCCAAACCTACAGTTATATTATGATGCAGCAGCTTTGACTTTAACAAGTGATTGGTTTGGAGGAAAAAAGACTGGAATATTGAACGCAGAAAGTTTTGATTTGGAATTTGGATGGCATGCTTACCTATTTTATGACAACAAAGTGGATAAAGTATTTAAAAGCCATATACTTAGAGATTCTTTGCTGAGAGTTTGGAAGAAGCACCGACTCAAATGGGATTATAAAATACCGCTATGGCTGGATCTTGGTCATACTTTGTGGAATACAAATATAATGTCACTCGGGGGGGGGGTTTATACAAAGAGGTTCTTTTTACAGATGCGGGCAGATGGCAGCTGAAGACATTAAAGACATTGTTGGCTGAAGGGATTAATTTAACTTGGTTACAATATAATCAATTGCAATTGAGATGGAAAGAGGACCAAAAAACTGGTATTATGATGTATGTGGAAGAATTGGTCAGACATATAAAAGAGAAAGGTCCAATGCATATTAAAAGACTTTATAATGTTTTGTTAGAAAGGGATTCAGAAACTGAACTAGTTAAAGATTGTATGATTAAGTGGGCACAAAATTTTGAGGAACCAGTGATGTTGGAAACATGGGAAAAAATTTGGGTTCAGAATGTTAAATTTACACAGTCGCAGAATCTGAGGGAAAATTTTTATAAAATGTTTTATAGATGGCATTTAGACCCCAAAAAATTGTCGTGTATGTACCCGAATGTGCAGCCTAAATGTTGGAGATGTGATTGTCAAGATGCTACATATTATCATGTTTGGTGGACCTGTAAGAAAGTCAAGGCTTTTTGGATAAAAATTTGGTGGGTCATGCAGAATGTCTTGAAGAAAAAAATTCAATTTTCTCCACAATTGTTTTTATTGGGTATAGTTAAGGGTTTTACATTGGGTGAAACAAAATTGATATTGTATATGATAACAGCAGCAAGATTGTTGATAGGTAAATATTGGAGAAATGAAGCGCTGCCCACGATTGAGGAATGGACTTTGAAGATGGCCAGTTTTGCAGAGATGGCGAAGATTTCAGCATATCTAAAAGATTGTTCACAAGAGACTTATGAATGGGAATGGAAGAAGTGGATAGATTATGTTCAGAACAAATATCAAACTAGGAAGTATCAAATAGCTTTTATTTGAAAATGTTATATTAAGATAGAAATATTTTAAGGTAATGAAGACAAAAATTTATTTGAAAAAGTTATATTAAGATAGAAATATGTTAATGTAATGAAGATCAAAATTTATAAGGGGGAGGGAGGGGTTCAAGTTTTATATACAAAGGTGGGTTTTTCCTTTTACTTGATATGAGTATACTGTGTGGAAGTCTGGGGGGGAGGGGAGGGTTAGGGTGGGTTAGGGAGGTTGGGAAGTCTGGGGTGGGTTGAGGGGGGGAAAAAAGGGGCGAAAATGTAATTGTAAAACTTTTGCAATAAAAAAAAAATGTCATCCACTTAAATTAACACAAATTCTAGTGAATCACCATCTCTCCTAACAAAGAAACAATTGTCTGCAGTTGTGGCGTTGAAGTTCATAGTTTTGAGTACGTTGACCAAGCATTCATACCAACGTTTGCCGGATTGCTTTAATCCATACAAACTTTTGTTTAGTAACCAAGTTTCATTTCTATTTGTGTTTTGGCTATGAGGAGCTCTTACATATATTTCTTTATCGAGTTTTGCATGTAGGTATGCAGTTTGTATATCATATTGAAAGACTTCAAGATTAAGGGCTGATGCTATTACTAAAGCTGTCTTAACACTTTCAGTTCTTACAGTGGGAGAATATGTGTCGGTATAATCCTCAGGATACTTTTGAGCGTAGCCCTGTGCAACTAGTCTTGCTTTATATAATGTGTTGCCTTCTTCCAGATTTTTAATTTTAAATATCCACCTAGTGCCAATAATTGTTTTGTCTTTTGGGGCTGGTGTTGGGGTGAATACGTTTAGTTCTCGCAAACTGTCCATTTCTTTGGCCATGGCTAATTCCCATTTTTTTCTTTCTTCTGTGGGGAGTTTTAATACTTCCTCATATGTATTGGGTGTTGATGTATCATCATTTATGTGCATTATGTAATCCTTATATTTATTTGGTACTTGGTTCCTGTTACATCTAATTGTTCTTTCTGGTCTGCTATCGTTATCGTGTAAGTATCTTGCTTCCTTTTTTGTTAATGAATCTGTTTTGATTTTGGGACAGTTTCCTATCCATGTTTTATTGTTGCTCTTTTGTGTACTGTGGTTATGTTCTTCTCTTTCTGTCCTATCTTGATTTTCAATGTCTGGTTTTGTAGTTGGAAATATCTCATTAAGATGTATCTTAGACCAATTGGCCTGTTCGTGAAATACAGCTGTCCTAGAAATTATGAATTTGTTGTTATTGTCAATAAATCTGTATCCCTTTGTGCCTGTTTCATATCCCATGAATCTGAGCCTTCTAGATACATTATCCCCCTTACGTCTCAATTGTTTTGGTATATGTACATCCGCTGTAACTCCAAATACATGCATGTGGGCTATCTTGGGTTTTTTATTATACATCAATTCATATGGTGTTTTATTTATGACACTAGACCAAATTCTGTTTAGAGTATAATTGGAATATAATAGTGCTTCTGACCAGAAATGTTTGCCTAAACCAGCATCTTCTAATGTACATCTAATCATGGTTTGTAGTGTCGAGTTCTTTCGTTCTACTACTCCATTTTGAAATGCAGAGAAAGGGCTAGAGGTGAAGTGTAACATTCCTTTGGCTTTTAGCCATTGGGAGAATTCTTTCGACATGAATTCAGATCCCCTGTCTGTCATGATCTGCTTTATTTTTACATTGTGTTGTGTTTCTACACGTTTATAAAATTCTTTAAACTTTTGAAATGTTTCATCTTTGTGTTTTAAAGTATAGACAAAGCCATAACGACTATAGTCGTCTACAATAGTAAGAAAGTATCGTTTTTTGTATGTAATTGATGGGGTTAATGGACCAACTAGGTCCATATGTACCAGGTTAAAAATATGATTTGATGATCTTATTGCCTTTTTTGGTCTGGGTTTAGTTCTGAGTTTTGAGGACTTACATACTGAACATTCCAAATAATTTTTACAATCTTTTATTTTAACACCTTCAGCATGTTCAATCATTTTTTGTATTACAGGAAAACTAGCATGTCCTAATTTTCTATGTAATATATGTGCACATTCATCATGGATTGGTTTTCCAATTATTGGTCCTTTGTTATTATGTGTATCGTTAACAGATGTGGTTTCATGGTTATGATTTGTTTCATGTTCCTCATTGTCACTGTCACTGTTATTTTCATTTTCTATGCTAGTGTCATTTTCCATGTTTGAATCAATGTTGTGTAGCCATCTTTCTTCTGTGACTAAGTATGGTAGATCTCCTTTGATAACCACATTACCTAAGTTTGTTTTGTTTTTCTCTAGAGTTGCTTTTCCCTTTGAGAACACTATATTTATGTCAGAGTCCCTGCTTAACTTTATTGCACTAAGAATGTTATGAGGTATTTCGGGTATTAATAAAACCCCCTCTATTTTCCCTAGACCGGGTAAATTTACACTTCCTCTTCCAATGACTTGGACTTCTTCTTGATTAGCTACTTTAATTACAAATTTATCTTCTATGAAGGAAGATAATATTTTCTTATCATGTGTTGTGTGATTTGTTGCCCCAGAATCAATGAGCCAGGCATTATCTTTTGAGTTTTGGTTTTTGGTTATGGTATACTTATCTAATCCATTTAATGATCCAGACTTTCTATCTCTTGAGTTATCTCTGCCCCCTCTACGTTCTCTAAAATTTGGTGAGTTTCTATACCTGTATCTGTCAATAGATGATTGTCTGTTATGGTATCTGTTTCTATTGTCATGGTTTTGTCTTTCTCTAAGAGATTTTGGACAATCTCTTCTATAATGTTCTTTGGATCCACAATTATAACATTCAATTGGTTCTTGATGCCTGTCTTGAAATACTACCCTTTTGGTCTGTCTGTGTTCTTTGTATGCGCTGTAGCGGCTTCTTCTCAAATTATCTTCAGCTATTAGTCTATTTGATAAACTCTCTATAGATAGATATCCTAAATTAATTGTGTCCAAATGTGATATGTAATTATCCCATGATGAGTCTAATGAATTAATGATAACGCTTTTCATTGTCTGATCAGATATTATTTCTCCCCTTAAATGAAGTTCTGCTCTAGTTGTGTTTAGTGATAGTAAATGTTCACTTACAGTAGTTCCAGGTTTTATCCTGGCTGAGAAGAAATTTTTAGACATTCTTGTTGTGGTTGCTACACTTTCACTATGAAACAATTTAAACATACAATTAATTATTTCTGAGACAGTTAGATTATGCTTAATACTATGATAGATAGCAGGAGATATACTAGATATTAGTAAATAGAATGCTCTGTGGTGTAGGCAGTCCAATTTTAGGGTCCATGTTTTTTTGGGAGGGTTAGTTATAAAAAACAATAAATTCTCTTTTAAGAAAACAACCTGGAGTTGTTGACTCCATTCCTGTAAATTAATACCGTCTATTCTCAATTTTGGAAAATCATTAGGCAAGTTTCCAATGTTATTTGTTGCATTACTTACAACTGGAGGCTGTCCATGATCTTGTAAATGCTGATAATTGCAGAATGGTGTAGGTATGCTTGTGATTAGTCTGAATGGTTCTCTCTGTCCTTCATTGTCTCTTTATTCATCTGCGTGTATTTGCGCATGCGCGTTGCTCATTTTGTTCCTGAAGCTGTCGGGAGAGGTTCTCGTCGCTGTAGCTCCCTCGTAGTGTTCTTCTTCTGATGATTCGCTCTCTGGCTCGACTTTAGGCGTCCAGGTGATGATCGGGGCTTGCTTCTTTTCATCGAAGTTGTCTTGGTTGAGGCTTCTGGCTCCCGGAAGCGTTTGTAGTGTGGGCGAGTACTTGCAAGGTTCTCTGGGTTTGGGCGTTGGTGTCCTCGCCGTTCGGGTAGGAGCGGATAGGCGCCGAGACGTTTGCTTGCTTGCTTCTGTGTCTTTGCTTTTGAATTGTGTTGCTTGTTTCTTCTTCGCTGTTTGATCGGCTGCTTTTGTCGATTTTTTTGTTATTTTTAAATTTGGACCAAATGTTGCAAAAAGTGTTTTCATGGCTGTTTCGATTTGCAGTTCGGTTGGTGTTTCTTCGGTGTCTGTATCAGATTCTTCTGAAGAGTAGAATTTTTCTTTTTTTACTTTTCATGCTGTGTAAGGCTTTTCGCGCCAGCCAGTTTGAATTCTGCTTTCTGATTGGTTCTGATTCGGCCATTTTGGTGGTCTGTTGAAACCAAGATGGCTGACATTCAAAATTTTGCGCGGGACCGTTAGTCTTTCTTTTAGTTATATTTTCATCTATAGGTAATTCGCTTACCATTTTGAGGTCTTTAGATTCTGATGCGATGGTGTGATTTTCTCTCCCTGCTCCGCTATCTTTTATGATGTCTTGGAGGTTCGCGATGAGATTTTTGTCGTCTTTTTGGCTTTTCAGCAGTCTTAGTATCTCTGATCTGAGAGTGTTGTTTTCTATCTCGCTCACTTCTTGGTCGTCAGGTTCATCGATTACCTTCGTTGTCTGTAGTGGAGTTTTCAGATTCTCTTGTCATTATAGTTGTAGATTCATCAATCATTTCTTGATCTGTTTCCATTTCTTTGTTGTGTGCCCTGGTGTTGGGTCTTTCTCTTTTGTTTCTGGAGTTTTCTTTCTTTGGCATGTCTGTTTTTTATTGAGTCAGCCAACCATCCTCTGCTACCACATTGTTGCAGTAATTCAAGGATCGGACTCAATAAAGGATTCAGAAATGTAGTATTCAAATAAAGTATTGTTTATTTACAGTAGGCATTCTATATTCTCTGAATGATTTTAGATAGAAGCAAGGAGGAGGAGCGTGAATCCCCTTTTATATCAATAAGGAGGGATTAGAGGTAGGAGTGGTTACATATGAATACATTAGGAAAGGAAGAATAAATTAACCCTTGATATTCTATGAACATACATTTCCTCCATTCAAGAATAAGGCATTTACCCATGACAACTACGAATTTCGATTTTGCTCATTGTATTTAAGCCAGAACTAAGAAGGGTGGCAAAAGGGTTGTGAAGGTGAACCGAAAGAGAGAGAGTGACTTTGCTTTGGATAAGATTGTAAAAGATCGTAAAAAGATCGTAAAAGAGAAAAGCTGGACGTTGTTATTCTCAATAAAACAATCTCCCTGCTGTTTGTAAAATTGGGTTCTTTGAAGATCAGGTGAAGGAGAATACTGATTTGTTCAAGCTGTTTTGGACATTCACCCTGGAAGCTACAAGTAGGACGCCATTTGCATGAGCTGTCAATTTGGAACAATCTTCTGAATGTGAAAGTCAACTTACGTTGCTCTTTGATTGCCATCTAGTGGTTAACTCTGGGATTTATTCCACAACTAGCTTGATCCTCTTTTCTCTTTGAGAAATTATTTATCGTGTTTGGTCTGATAATTATTATTATCCACGGGTTATTATTATTATTGAGCATTTGATAGATATTAAATGAGAATTGTTAATTATTAATTGATTATTTACCTCTTAATTGTAAAACTAAAACTACAACTACAGCTTATTAGCTTTAACTAATTGCGCTACACACTTATTATTTCGAAGATTATATCAAAGATAGATAGACTTGTAAAGTTATTAATTGATTATCCACCAATTAATTGTAAAACTACAGCTTATTTGTCCTAAGTAATTGCTCTTCACATCTATTATACTAAAGATAGACTTTTAGAGTTATTGATTTCAGTTCATTTTCTAATTGAAGGATTGGTTAAGTAGTGTAATTACTGTTAGAGAAAACTATTTGGTTGATTAATCCATACTTTAGTAGGAAAAATATTGAGATAAAGTAGTCTTATTACTATGAAACTGAATGATATTGACAAAGAAACGTGGCAGTGCATGATTGATTGGAGAGATCTCCTAGGTTTACCCAAAATGGCTACGACCATGACAACACTTAAGAAGAAGACGCTTACATCTTCCTCCTCCCCCTCTCCGATAACAATTCCACAGATGTTAAGAAAATCAGCAGAAGATGTCTCACCCTCGGGTAAATCCCCAGCCATATCCCGAGAACTGCAAGACATTCTTAAATCTATACAGGACATGGTACTTAAGAATCAAGATATGTTAGTTAATAATCAAGAAAGTACCTCTAAAGTACTTGAGGAATTAAAATCAGATGTGGCAACTTTAACAAACGAGACAAGGCAATTCCAGAATACCTTAATCAATCACGAAGAGCGACTACAAACTATTGAGGTGAAAACAGTCAAAACGGATAATAGATTAGAAAAAATGGACTCTCACTACACTATGATCAATAAAAAGATGGAAAATGAGATAGTGTTGCTTGAGATGGACAGATCTGGGTATTTTCTATGTTTCCAGAATGTGGTGGAGGAAAAGGAAGAATGTCTCAATAAAGTGATGGGAGAAATAATTGCGGGAATTTTAGGACAGGATCAACTCGACGTAATGAGGGATGCTGATGAAATTTACCGCATTTACACCAGTTACGCCAGGCGTCATAACCTCCCAAGAGAGATCCACATTCGTTTCTCTAAGAAGACAGTTCGGGAGGAAGTACTACAGAAAACCAGGGACCAATCATTCACTTACAAAGGGAAGCGTATTATAGTACTACCACAACTACCAAGACGTGTGCGGGACTCTAGAAGACAATTCGACTTTCTTACAACAAACTTAAGAAAATACAGAATTTGGTATCGCTGGTTACTGCCAGAGGGGTTATCGTTTACATGGCAGAGTCAGAGGATTAGACTTGAGACCCCACAAGATGCACAGGAATTTTACAAATCTCAATTTACTCTCGTTGATCGAGAAAGTGAAGGGGAACCAGAGAGCAGGAGCGCGGAGGATATTATACAGGAGACAAGGATGGAAAGTCATGACGAACAGGAGAAGAAGACGAATGGAAAGGAAAAGTTTGGGGATAGACTTGGATTGCAAGTGGAAACTAGATCACGAAAACAGAAAGCTACAGGTAAGTGAGGATATGGAAGAGGGGCTGCACCTGTTTTCGGTGAATATTAATGGTCTAAACGCCCCAAATAAAAGAAAGAAAGTTTGGCTTAACCTACAAAAACAAAATTACGATTTAATTTGTCTACAAGAAACCCACATATGTAAAAACCAGCAGAGGGTGTTAGTTTGTCCCAAACTTGGGAAACTGTATGTATCCCTGGCCGACCAGTAAAAACAAGGTATTGCGGTGTATGACCGTAAAGGATTAGTGACTCAACAATTATACGCAGATGAAGAGGGAAGAATATTGTGTTTGGAGATTAAAATAGGTCTAAAACTGGCTCTACTAGTAATTATCTACGCCCCCAATATTGATCAAATTTTTTTTAAAAAAAAATTGTATAAGCAGATAGCTGATCTTGATTATGAAAATGTATGTATTTTGGGAGATTGTAATGCAATCTCCGACGTAGGTAAGGATTATGAACCAGGGACGGGATCCCAAAAATATGCAAAAGGGCAGAGAAAAACACTACCAAAAACTTGGGACAAATTGGCAACTGAAGTAGGACTGTCAGATGTATGGCAAGATTTACATCCTAAAGAGAAAAAATACAGGGGACTTCCGGTGGCTCCGCTAATGCCGAAGGACGCTCCTTTGGGAGCTCCAGCCCCGCGATTCCATTAGCCGCTAGAACAGTGAAAATCAGCTGTCTAGCTGCTCGAAACTCTCCCCCTGGGGAAAAGGGGGAGAGAAGAGCAGAGGGGTTTGGGTAGAGCTCCCCTAGACCCCCAGGTTTTTTCTTTTTAAGCCTGGGGTTTGCAGGGTGAGAGCTCCCTGAAAGCTCTTCAGTGCTCCGGATCCGGGACGAGTCTCCTTTATGCAGAACGAGGCGTCGTGTCCACACCAGCACCAGCAACTCAATTTTAAGGAAAAAAAATTTGGACTTGAAAGCTGGCAGAGCAAATACAGGAGAAACGAAAATTGCAAGTACTAAACTTTAACTCCAAAATCTATCACTTCCCTCTGAATCTCTATGGTAGAAAGGGAAAGTAAGATGGCATGTGACTCTAACGGGGCGTGGAGAAGTGAAACTTAGATACAAAGTATTATGTGGTGTTGAAAGCCCCTGTTTAAAAGAAGAGGATTTTATTTTAAAAGGAGAAGGATTTAAAAATTATATCTAAGAAAAAGAAAAAAAAATGGCTGGCTTTTCTGAAAGTGATGAAGGCTCACAAGTGCTGACTGTAGATCTTTTGGAAGAAGTTTTAGAATCATTTGCCTCTGCGTTCGTGGAAAGAATTGAAGGGATTCTTAAGAAGGATTTTACTCAAATCCCAAACAAAGTTATAAGTGAAGAGGAGGCGGAAGAAAAAAACCAGTTTATTATGCCTTTGGAAAATGAAATAGAGGTTCTTCAAATTGGGAAGGAGTGTAACCAGGAAATATTGAGAGATATTCCTCCAAAGGTTTTGATACAGATAAATGGAAAATTGTCAGGAGGTGTTGGGATTTTTTATACAAAAAGGAAGATTCGAAGTGGAACTTTACAACTTTGTTACAAAAATGGATTCTCAATCGTAGTTGAAGAGGTGTTTTTGCCGGGGGGAATTACTTTGCGAAGAGAACGGGATTGTGGCGGAGGAATGAGACTGAAGAAGAAAGAAAGAAAGAAGAGGGTTTGCAAAGAAGCCAGAGAAAAATGGAGAAGGGAAAAATTCTCGAAAATAAAAGCAGGGGGAGGAGCAATGCTGAAGAAGAAAGTATTATTGAAGAAGAAGGACTGGAAAAAATATAGAAAGAAAGGAAGAATGGAAGATTAATTTCTTTTAATGTTTTATTGAAATAAAAAGACTTTTTAAAATTTATTGAAGTATTAAAATGGTTAACTTAAAATTTAATGGATAGCTTTTTTGTTTTGAAACTTATATTTTGAAGAATGTCATATTGATGTATTAAGAGATTTTAAAATGTTTAAGATTATGGTATTTTTAAAAGGTATATGTGACGAAATGTTTAAGTTAGATATAACTTAACTCGATGGATTAATTATATTTTTCTTTAAAAAAAAGATATACTTTAAAGAAAGTTTTAAAATGTTTAATTTAGAATTTTACAAGGGAGTAATGGTGAACAATCAGAAATTGGCAAGTGGTTTATGAATGACTAAAGAGGATAAATGTTTAATTTAGAATTTTACAAGGGAGTAATGGTGAACAATCAGAAATTGGCAAGTGGTTTATGAATGACTAAAGAGGATAAATGTTTAATTTAGAATTTTACTAGGGAGTAATGCTGAAAAAGAAGGTATGGAAAGGATTTTAGTAACAAATGTGAAATGTGATAAAAGAATTTATAAAAGGAAGGTTGATGAATAACTTTTAAAAGGGGAGTTAAAGAACTTGAGGGAGTTTTGAATCTTGTAGTAAATTAGCATATTTTAGCTTAGGTTTGTTAAATGTTATACCCTGTTTTTGCTCTGGGAAGTTGGGGGTGTGTGGGGAGGGGGGGTTGAAGGTTGTGTGGGGATAAAATTGTTGTAAAAATTTTAATAAAATAAAAAGATAGAGAAGTGTATTAATAGAGAAGTAAGAAATGTGGGGGAAATGTCATAATAAATGAAATGATAATATTAAGATATGATAAATATTGGAGGAGTAAGAAGAAGACACAAAAGAAGTACTTAGATGACACATTGAATGATTGATTATGCATTGTTTGTTTGTTTGGGTATAAAATAAAAACTTTTTTTATAAAAAAAAAACAAAAAACTATGCACTTACTTCTCCCCCAGGCATCGGTCGTGGTCATGGATTGACATGTTTTGGTCAACATCAGAGATTAAAGAAATGATTAAAGAATTGGAGATATGTATGAATGTATGGGCGGACCACCATCCTATAATAATCAAATGGGCAGAGGTAAAAAAAAAAGAGCGAGATGGTCCATGAGAGCTGAATTAATGAAGGACGAGGACTTTGCTAACATGATAAAAACGGAATTACAATTCTTTTTTATGGAAAATAAAAGAGAGGACACTTCTTTACAAAATACTTTGGACACTACTAAGGCCGTAGTGCGAGGATTGGCAATAAAATACTTAGCCCGCAAGTGGAAAGAAGAAAGATCAAAAAGGGTGGAGCTCCTATCAGAGTTAGAAAAAATGGAAGGGATGTTGCGATTAGATCCACGAAATCTTAAATCCAAAGTGAAAATAGATTTAATTAGGCACGAGATTTCATTAATAGACCAAAAGGAGTTGTCAGACAAAATTAGGAAAAGCAGACAAAGACAGTTTGAGCATGCGAATAAAGCTGGGAAATGGTTCAGTAATAGATTAAAGAAAGAGGCAGAAGCAAGAAAAATAGAATATTTACAGGATAAAAATGGAAATTTGGCAGTTAATAGGGATCAAAAAGTAAAAATAGCCCAGGAATTTTACAGCTCCTTATACGGAGAAGAAAGATATCAAGAAAATAAACTTGGGGAATATCTCCAGAGACTTCAATTGGAACCGATCCCCGACTCTTTTAACCACATTTTAAATGCCTTACGCACAGTCACCCATGCACTCGTCACCTCCCGGATCGACTATTGCAACACTCTCTACATGGGGCTGCCCTTGAAAACCACTCGGAGGCTTCAGCTGGTGCAGAATGGGGCCGCACGGGTAGTGATGGGAGTGTCCCGATGCTCCCATGTCACACCCCTCCTGCGTGACCTGCATTGGCTACCGGTTGCCCTCCGGGTGAGGTTCAAGGTGTTGGTGATCACCTATAAAGCCCTACATAGCTTAGGCCTGGGGTATTTGGCGGATCATCTGTGGCCAGCAACAGCTCCCCATCGCCCGGTGCGCTCACACAGAGAGGGCCTACTTGGGGTCCCGTCAGCCAAGCAATGCTGGCTGACGGCCCCTAGAGAGCGAGCCTTCTCTGTAGGCGCACCTACCCTCTGGAATCAGCTCCCCTTGGAGCTCCAGGTGGCCCCTGACCTTCGCTCTTTCTGCCGTGACCTTAAAACATGGTGGTTTCACCAGGCTGGCCTGGACTAAATGGGGGTTTAATGGGAATTTTAGTTTCTTTTATTGTTTGAATTTTAATCTGGACTTGTTGCTGCTTATTGTTGTGAGCCGCCCTGAGTCCTTGTGGAGAAAGGGCAGCATATAAGTCTGATAAAATAAATAAACAAACAAATAAATAAATAAATAAATAAATAGATTACTATTGGTGAAATTGAAAGAGCTATTAAGAAGCAAGCGGGGGGAAAGACCGCTGGGCCTGATGGGCTCCCAAGTGAATTATACAAAGGTATGATTGACCTGCTGAGTTCGCAACTAAAGGATGTATTTAACGAGGCCTTAACAGATGCCAAGATACCCCAATCTTAGAGGGAAGCTTATATTTCATTGATTCCAAAGCCAGACTTGGACCAATCACTAATTCAGAACTACAGGCCAATCTCGCTCTTAAATGTTGATTACAAGATCTTTACGACAGTACTAGCAGAAAGACTTAAAATATTTCTTTCCCACTTCACCCACCAGGATCAAAATGGCTTTCTACCGCATAGACAACTTCGAAATTGCTAAATTTGCTAAATTGTTAGCAAAAATAGAGGAATATGGAAGAGTGGCCGGTCTTAAAATTAATAAACAAAAAACAAAAGCATTAATGAAGAACCTGACAAATACACAGGAAAAAGAATTAGAAGATAAATTAGGAATACAAATGGCAAAGAAAGTAAAATACTTAGGAATCTGGCTCACCAACAAAGTAACATCAATTAAAAAAGATAATTATAATAAATTGACAAAACAGATAAAAAAAGATTTGGAAACATGGAGCAAACTACAACTATCATTTTTAGGGAAAATTGCATCTATCAAAATGAATATATTACCCAGAATACTATATCTCTTCCAAGTAATTCCGATTCGGCCAGGAAAAGATTTTTTTAAAGATTTTAATAAAATGATCGCAAATTATATTTGGCAGGGGAAGAAGGCAAGAATTAATATTAAAAATCTTCAAGATATACGAGAGAAAGGAGGATTAGGACTACCGGATTGGGAATTGTACTATAAGGCGACATCATTGATTTGGATACGAGATTGGATAGACCTTAAAAATAAAAGAATATTAACTTTAGAAGGTTTTGATTTGCAAAGAGGCTGGCATGCATTTTTGTGGGAGGGAAGAGATAAACATCACGGATATTTTCAACAACACATCATTAGAGAAGCACTATATAAAACATGGCAAGAGATTAGAAAAATACATTATAATAAAATTCCAGGATGGTTATCGACCATGGAGGCGCTGATATATCCTAACGCCATGGATATGGCGAAAATGAGAACAAACAAAGAACTATTGAACAGCAGAGGAGAGTTACAATCGAGACAAGAATTGAAAGAACAGGGTGGTCATACCTACAGATAGAATCCAGGTACAAGACAGACCTGGCACAATTCGCATTTCAAAAATCCGAAAGAGCCTGTAGTACAGTGGACTAAAGCACTGTTATTAACATCTGCTGCTTGCAATTACTGCAAGTTCAAATCTCACCAGGCTCAAGGTTGACTCAGCCTTCCATCCTTTCAAAGGTAGTGTTCTGTCCCTGTCTCACACACGCACACAAACAGTCAGCCAGGAGTTAAATAAAACTTGCAGACAATAAATTCCTTCGATAACAGGATTGGCAGCAACCCAGTAGCTGCTTGCCAAGAACTTTACTCACAGAGAACCAAAACAAATACACAAAGCCACAGAATTGTCAAGTCCAGTCCGTATTAAATCCAAGGCAGGCAGATAATGTAGTTTCAGAGATACAATGCGACTCGCTAGTTGTTTAGTTTTGTCCGTCACAGAGCCTGAATGGCCACCACACCCCCTTTTATCCCCTGTGGGGTGTGGTCCAGTGACTCAGCTTAATCTCTGGCACGCCTCCTTTTCTGCTGCGTGCGCTTGTCTCTCCGACGCTGGCGTGGATCCAGCCAAGACTTATCTCCGTCACTGTCCGACTGCGACTGTTCGGAAATACCTGGCTCCTGGCCAATCTCTTCTCCTTCGGGAGACACCTGAGGCATTGCCAGAGAGGAGGGTCCTGGAGAGGGAGGCCTGGCCAACTCCTCTCCTTCACCTTCGGAGTCTTCTCCCTCCGATAAGACGGGCTCGGGGGTCGGAGTCACAACAGGTAGGTGAAATGAGGACCCAGATTGTGGGGGCAATAAGCTGATTTTGTATAAATATACAAAAGTATGAAGGCTATTGCTTAACGCATTTTAAGCCGCCCTGAGTCTCCGGAGAAGGGCGGCATATAAATTAAAGCAAAAAAAAAAAAAAAATTAGAGCTACATGAATTTCAACAAAATTTTACAAGGAACGGATGAGAAAATGATAACCAAAATATATAATTACTTATTAGGATATAAATTAGAAGAAGAAGTGGTCAAAGAAAATATGATAACTTGGGCGAAAAATTTTGGGTATAGCATCGAATTGGACAAATGGGAAAAATTATGGAATGTAAATTATAAATTAACAATGTCTATACCCTACAGAGAAAACTTGTACAAAATGTTCTACCGGTGGCACCTCCCCCCGGCGCGCCTAGCAAAAAGGTTTCCAAATACCTCCCCAACGTGTTGGAAGTGTAAATCACAAAAAGGAACTTACTACCATATGTGGTGGTCATGTTGAAAAGTGAAACAATATTGGAAGGAAATAAAGATACAAATAGAAGAAATTACAAATCAGAAATTGGAAATGAAACCAGAAATTTTTCTACTAGGAATAATTACAGGCCATTACGAGAAGGAAATAAAATATTTAATTATCCACATACTAACTGCAGCTCGCATACTCTTCGCTCAAAACTGGAAACATGAAGACATACCAACGGAAAACAAAATAATCACCAACATTACGGAATGTGCAGAAATGGATAGACTTACAAAAGAATTACAAGAAAAAGACGATACAGACTATTATTTAGTATGGCAAAAATGGTATAACTGGTTAGAGAAAGAAAGCAATATAAACATAGGGACACAAAAGAGGGGTCAAATTAGAGACAAAAATTGAGTACCAAATAAGGAATATAACGAATTAAATATGGAATCTATCATACTGTTTTATATGTAAATATATAGATAAGAATATAAAAATAGTCTACCGATGTGATAAATTTAAAAAGAAAGTCATAATGACTTGATTTATGTTTATTTGTTTTGTATGTTGTAATGTTGTATTTATGTTTGTTCGTTATTTTTAACTAATAAAAACTTAATAAAAAAAAACATCTTTCCAATCTGCCTCCATGTTTTCAGTGTCTTTTTCCCAGCTTGGAACTGAACCAGATGGATATTTCTTCCCACAATTTGGCACCCAAGATGGGACTCCAAGCTAACCTGACCAACAGACCTGGCCCAGGTAGGCCTCCACCTTGCCGGCAGCAGACCCCTTGTGTCTGTGGGTGAGACCCTGGACCTTGGCTGTTTGGTGCAAGGGTAGTGAAGGGAGTTTTGAGTGTTGAGCTCAAAGGCTGCTTGGAAAGAAGGTGAGTACCTCTAAATTTTAACTTTTTGTCAAGTGTAAATGCCTTACCCATGCCAGGGGTCAGCTATGGTACAGTAGTGCAGGGGTTAACCCAAACACCCACCTGGCCAGCTCCACCCACAGACCCCTCCTTACCTGAGTCTCCGCCTACAGATATAAAAGGTGGACACACTCCTCCATACTGCTCAGATCCAGATGTAACGAGTGATGCTAAGATGAACCTGCAAATAAATGAGATTTAATTAATCTACTGACTCATGTCTTGTTGTTGGGCCTGATCCATGAATCCTTGTAACAAAATGGTAGCAGAGGATGGTTGGTAAGGCCCAATAACCCCAGACCACACAACGAGGACTCAACCCTACCTACGAAATGGCGACGCCTCCGAAGCAACGGGAAAGCAACCCATCGGACTCGCCAGGGAAGGTAGGAACCTCAACTGACCCCAAAGCCACCGCGATGGAAGAAAAGGGGGAGATCAAGAAAGGAAAAAAGACAGACCATAACGACCGGGAGGAAGAAAGGCTGCGACTCGACGTCATGCGATTGCTGAAGGAGCGAGCCGGCGACAAGAACCTCCTCGCTGACCTGCGGAGCTTCATAATAGACCGCGAGGTGGCAAGGAGCGAAGAGGACTCAGATTCTGAACTCGAGGAGCTGGACTCGGTGAGTGGATCGCCCAAAAGGGTCCCTTCAACAGTCACCGAGCCCCGAAGCCCCGCTCAAATTTTGAAATGGCGGCCATCTTTGTCCACGTGGTTGGACAAGATGGCCGACCTCCACCCAATCGGCAGCCAGAATTCAAAATGGCCGGCGCGCGAAAAATGCCGGACCATGAGCGGGGAAGAAAGTGACCGGGGAGAGGGGACCGAATCCAACTCGGACCCTGGCTACACCCCGACCGAGCGGCAAGTAGATAGAGCCATGAAGACCCTTGCCGCCGCCTTCGGCCCAGGCCTCAAAATTACAAAAGAGAAACCGGAGAGGCCGAAACAAAAAGGGAAGCGAGGAGAGGGGCAACAAAGCACCCACCTGAGAGCCATTGATGCCCATGACAGCTCGCCAGCCCACCTACGCACCCCAGGGACACCGCGCCTCCGATCGCCCAAGCCGCGCACCCCGGAACGCAGGGACTGGGGCAGCTACTTACAGCCGTCGCCGGAGCCCCGACGCCGCCCGGATCTTCATCCCGGAGAAGCAGCTGCAGGACAACACCTTCCGGAACACACCTGGACCCCCAAGACCGAAGCCGAGGCCTACCCGACCGAGAGAGGCCTCTACATCGGAGCCGCGATGGATAGGTCCTTCCACGACGACCGCAGAGCCGAAATGGACTTCGCGCATGCGCTCTTCCACCTAGAAGAAGAAAAGAGAAAAAAATTACAAAGCGGGACTTTTAAACTGCCGGCAAGCGTTCCCATGCCGTACTGCTGCTATAGGCACATAAGGAACCATGGACAGCAGCCTGCAGTAAGTAACTTTACAAATAGTGCTGGGAACTTACCAAGTGACTTTCCCAAGTTGAGGATGGATGGGGACAATATCCTAGAGTGGTCACAGCAGCTTCAGGTGGTGTTCCTAAAAGAAAATATGTCACATTTTATTAATGACCCCCCAGAGAGACCATGGACTTTAGAGTTGGATTGTATGCACCATAGGGCATTTTACCTTTTAATTGCTAGCATATCTCCCACAATTTATCACTGTATTGGTCATAACCTCACAGTATCAGAAATCATACAAAAAATGTTTGGGTTGTTTTACAGTGAAAGTGTGTCCACCACCACCCAGATTTCCAAAGATTTCTTTTCTGCCAGACTCAAACCAGGGACCCCCATAAGTGAGCACCTAGTGTCTTTAAGCGCTACCAGGGCAGAGCTCCACCTTAGGGGGGAAGTCATATCAGACCAGATCATGAAGAGTGTAATAATTAACTCTTTAGATCACTCATGGGACAGCTTCTTAACACACTTAGATACCGTTAGTCTAGGCCTGCTATCCGTAGAGAAGCTGTCCAACAAACTGATCGCAGAAGACAATCTGAAAAGGAGCCGCTCTGGCTCCTCCAGAGAACATAAGAGCGAGAAGAGAGTAGCCTTCCAAGAAAAACAGCACAACATATCAGAGTGCTATATCTGCGGGTCAAGGGGACACCTCAAGAGAGACTGCCCCAAGAACTACAGGGAGAGAGGCAGACCAGAACATAGGTTCAGGCAAACAGAGAGACACACCTCTGAGGAAAGATACAGACGCAGGGACTCACCCAACCCCAGAGACAGGAGGGGGAACAGAGATAGCTCACGTGACAGCAGAACGGGATCCTTGTACGGGATAGGAGAGCGCACCCACATAACACATCAGGGTAGGGACATCAACTCATGGCTCCTGGACTCGGGGGCCTCCAACCACACAACCTGCAACCAGAAACTGCTCTCATCATTCAAAAAGGAGGATTTCTCAATTAAGGTTGCAGACCAAAGCCAGGTTAGGGTAACAGGCAAGGGGACAGTTACATTGCCAGGCGTAGGGGAAATAGAGGGGGTACTGCTGGTCCCGGAGATACCCCACAACATATTGGCCGCGGTAAAACTCAGCAAAGAATCAGGGGTTAAGGTGACCTTTACAGAAGGAAATGTTCAAGTTAGCAAGGGCGGAAAGGATATAGGGAGAGTGACCGTCAGCCAAGGGTTACCATATATAACGTTCTATGAGGGTGGCACCCACAGCGTATACACCAGCTCAGAAAACACGGAAGACATTAACCAGGGCAGAACTGAGGGAGAACAGGTAGATGAGGGAGAGACAGAGAACGAGGAGAACACGACACATGAGACACAACACAGCAGACACACCCAGAGAGGGCCTTCGATAGGCAAACCCATGCACGACGACTGTGCCCACCTACTACACCGGAAGCTAGGGCACGCCAGTTTCCCCGTAGTCCAAAAAATGGCCAACTGTACCGAGGGTATCAAAATAAAGAGTTGTGAAAATTACCTCGAGTGCTCGGTGTGCAAATGTTCAAAGTTAAAGGTAAAACCCAGACCCAAGAAGTCCTCACGCGCCGCCAAACAGATATTCAATTTAGTCCACATGGATTTGGTAGGGCCCCTAAGGCCATCCATAAAATACAAAAAAAGATACTTCCTCACCATTGTGGATGACTATAGTCGATATGGCTTCGTCTATACCCTAAGGAAAAAGGATGAGGCCTTCCAAAAATTTAAAGAGTTCTACAAAAGAGTAGAGACCCAAAACAACACCCAAATCAAACAAATCATGACTGACAGAGGGTCTGAGTTCCTATCAAAGGATTTCTCCCATTGGCTCAGATCCAAAAGCGTGCTTCACTTTACGTCATCCCCGTTCTCCGCCTTTCAGAACGGAGTCGTAGAACAACGAAACTCTACGCTGCAAACAATGGTCAGGTGCGCCTTAGAGGACACGGGCATTGGCCAACACTTCTGGTCTGAGGCCTTGGTTTACTCCAATTACACACTTAACAGAACATGGTCCAGCATGATAGACAAAACGCCATACGAGCTCATGTACAACAAAAAGCCACAGATAGCACACTTACATGTATTCGGCGTAACTGCTGATGTCCATATACCCAAACAGCTGCGCAAGAAAGGGGACAAAGTATCCAGGAGACTGAGGTTTATGGGATACGAACCAGGAACCAAGGGCTTCAGGTTTGTGGACGGTAACGACAGGTTCGTGGTATCTAGGACGGCGGCATTCCATGAGCAAGCCAACTGGTCCAGGATACATCTAAACGAGGTACCCACCAAGCGAGAGGGTAGGCCAGGCGAGCAAGCGCAAGACAAACACGAAACGGTGGATAGGCAGGAAGGGAGCAGACCCAAACCCAACCTCCAAGGCATCAAGATTGAGGAATGGAAAGGGAATCACCCCAAGATAAGTGTAGACTCACTGACACAAAGAGAGGCCAGGTACTTACATGACACTGAACAGACAATAGACAGACCGGTCAGGTCAAACAGAAATCAATTGCCAAGGAGGTTAAATGATTACGTGATGCACATACACACGAACCACGTTACACCAAACTCATACGAAGAGGTATTGAGACTACCCCAGGAGGAGAGGACAAAGTGGGAGTTAGCCATGGCCAAAGAACTGGACAGTCTGAGAAAGCTAGAGGTCTACACCCCAGCCAAGGTCCCAGAGGCCAAAAACGCGATAGGCACCTGGTGGATCTTCAAGATCAAGAACCTAGAGGGTGGCCAAAACCTATACAAAGCCAGGCTGGTTGCCCAGGGGTTTGCTCAAAGGTTCCCAGAGGACTACACTGACACCTACTTGCCCACCGTGAGGACAGAGAGCGTCAAAAGTGCCCTAGTCATCGCTTCCCTGCTAGGACTGGAGGTACACCAGTTTGATGTGCAGACAGCTTACCTACACGCCAACCTAGATAAGGAAATATACGTTAGAGCGCCACACAGTAAAGGGACCAACAGGGGAGACACCTGGCTACTTCACAAAAGCCTGTACGGGCTAAAACAGTCAGGCAAACGCTGGTACGAATGCCTGGTTGAGGTTCTGAAGTCAATGGGATTCACAGCAACCGTAGCCGACAACTGCTTTTTCACCAGGAGAGAGGGGGACTCGCCAGAATACATCCTAGTTTACGTGGATGACATACTCTACATCAGCAAACACGAAGGGAATCGCAACGCCTTCGCCAGCAGACTAAGTGAACACTTCACCTTAAAATACCTTGGAAAAATAAACCGGTACCTAGGCGTGCAGGTCAACGAAACCCCCAAAGGTTTCCAGCTGTCCCAAAAGGAAAAGATAGAAGAGTTACTTCACAAATGCAACATGGCAGATGCCAAGGGGTGTGATTCACCCATGCAACCGGACTTCCTAAAAAACATGCATGATGAATCACCTGAATTTGAAGACAACACGCTGTACAGGTCAGTCATAGGCTCACTTCTGTATATCGCCAACTGGACAAGGCCAGACATTGCACTATCAGTTAATTTACTGTCCAGGCACGTGGGCAAACCCACCACATACCACTGGGACGCGGTGAAAAGGGTGCTGAGGTACCTAAAACAAAGTGCCGATGCGTGCCTAGCCCTAGAACCAGAAACATCCGATGAACCCGTTCTCTCCTGCTACGCTGACGCTGACTGGGCCGGGGATGCCAAAGGCCGGAAAAGCACATCGGGATACATATTTTACTTGAACAATAGCCCAGTGCATTGGTACACAGGTAAACAAATCTTGGTAGCCACCTCGACCACTGAGGCAGAATACATATGCCTCTCCAAAGCCGCCAACAATTTTATCTGGTTCGACAACCTACTCGCCAGTGTGTGGAGAGAACCAACTTACCCGATAAACATCTACGAAGACAACAAGGCCGCCATAGAAATATCCATGGCCGACGCTGTAGGACAAAGATCAAGACATATAGACATAAAGTACAAACACGTGAGACAGCCCTCCAGAATCGGGTTCATAAAGGCCATACATTGTGACACAGAAGAACAGACCGCAGACATACTCACAAAACTACTACAGGGTAAACAGCACTCACACCTAGTATCCAAACTCAATATCCGCCCCAGAGTACCAATCAGTCAGTCAGGCCTACAGCCACAGGTCAGGCATTTAGAGGGGGATTTGTCAAGTGTAAATGCCTTACCCATGCCAGGGGTCAGCTATGGTACAGTAGTGCATGGGTTAACTCAAACACCCACCTGGCCAGCTCCACCCACAGACCCCTCCTTACCTGAGTCTCCGCCTACAGATATAAAAGGTGGACACACTCCTCCATACTGCTCAGATCCAGATGTAACGAGTGATGCTAAGATGAACCTGCAAATAAATGAGATTTAATTAATCTACTGACTCATGTCTTGTTGTTGGGCCTGATCCATGAATCCTTGTAACACTTTTAAAAGCCCAGAAAAGAGAGGGAAATGTGTGTATCCCTTCTCTGCCACAGCTGGATCCTGCTCCCTCTGTGTCTTTTCTAACCACAGAAAGATCTGTTCTACCAACATAGCCTGGAAAGTATAGGGGGTCAGGCCAGAGTGCAGGACCTTCTGTTAAGAAAAGGAGACAGTGTGTGGGAATGGGTTGAAAGGCAAGTGAGAGGTTCACTCTTGGGTGACTGGTTGAGCATCACTGAACAGAACCCTATTATGGAAAGGAGGTACCCATACTCTGATTAATCTCGGTGGACAGTCCTCCCAGGCCATTTGCCTGAAAACTGAGGGGATTACCACAGGCTGAAAGGTACCTTCACCTGTTGGGAGTGGTGTATTCCGTGGATTGTGAGGGGCCCAGGTAGGAGGAGCCTTGGAGTCTCGTTGTGGACGGTGGGAAGAGCAGACCAGGAAATGGAGAGCTCAGGATTTAGGATCCCACTGAGATCTCCCCTAGGGAGACCAATGGATGCCTGGGACTGGGATAAATTGCCCATCCAGGCAAGGATGAGGAAGAAACGCGCACGCAAGTTATGTGAGAAATGGACTCTGCTCAGGGATGAATCAAGAGAAACCAATTTGGCTAAATAAAGGTGCCTTCCCTAAATTTAGTTAACTGAGATTTATGGTGGGATTGACCAGAGTGTAAACCTGAGAGTTCTGTTTTCCTCTCCTTTTCTCCTTCTTTGTGTGTGTCAAAGTCTTTGTGTGCCCTCAAGGTAATTGCAACTGTTACATGTATCTGATCCCTAGAGACAAGAATTTTAAATTGTTTGGGGGGGGAGTTTAAAACAATGAAAAAAAATACCTTTACCTTGGATTTGCCTGGCCAGCAGAACAGTGTGAAGAGAACTGTGTTCACTTTTTTCCCGTTCCCTCTCTGTACCTTTAAGAACAGCCCAAGGTTATGAGGGAATGTTTTAAGTTCATTTACAGAAAAAGTTTCATTCTTCCATCCAGGGAGGTATAATATTCTGCCTTTTTAATATTTCCTAGAATATTTCATTCTTCTAGGAGAGGGGTGGGTGCTAACTTCCTACAATCCACTCTTTTTGCCAAAATATGTGGGTGGAACACACGTTATTGGCAGAAGATTAAAAATTGATCAGATCAGGGAGACTTGATGGGTGATTTTAATTTTTCTGATGCAAAGGGGAAGGCGTTGATAGAGGCAGCAGAAAAGGATTCCTTCAGTGACTCCCAAAAGGAGAGCGTTCAACCATGAAGGTCTAGCAGCCAGGGCAAAAGTTCTGGAAAGAAATTTACAGTATCCAATTTTCTGTGCCAATTATTTTCAGGTTTCATGTCACTTTCTGTGAGCTTACAGTCAGGATTCAAGCAAGTACAAGTCCCAAAATTCTTCACAGCCATGGTTTTCCTTTAAATTACAGGCTGCCCATTTCCAAGGGTTGGTTACTGAACCTGCCTTAGCTTACTTCAGCGCATCCAGGATTTGTGAGTCCAAATTGAGGTTAGCCAGTGTGCAATCCAGGCTTTTTAGTATTTTTAAAATTACAACAATGAGCCCTGGGACTCCTACTCATGAGACCACCAGTGCAACATATCCTGCTTTACTGGGCAACTGGGCAGCATCATTTGTGAGTCACAATTGGGGCTTGGGTTTTGGAGGTCTCTTTTCTGCTATCTCTTCAAGTGAGGGAATTGCCTGAGGGGAATGCCCCTCCCCCATGGAATTAGCAGGGAGATATGACTGCTTGGGCCTTAGTGCCACAGAGCAAAAAGGAGATGATTTGTTAGGAGGTAGGCGAAGGGGATAGTTTCAGTCTAATTCTGAATGGTGTGTCTCTGTGTGCGTGCGTGTGTATGCAGCTACTTCTAGAATACAGGCAATACAAACATGCTGGACAAATTTCCCTCCCACCAGACAGAAATTCAAGGTGTTCAGAACTTGCTGTGGCAACCACTCCCAAATACAATCCCTCCAAGAATCCATTTAACTGATTACAACATAAATGAGACAAGAAAACCTTGCAATGAATTTCCACCCTCCCCCATAGTCTTTCCAGCTGTCTTCTGGGGATTGAAAAGAGTCTTTTAGTCTTTACTTGTCCATCTCAGGATCCTTTCTTTCATGTCTTCTGGGTAGCATTAGGCTTGGTTTGGTGATAAGGGTGGTCAGTCAGGCTTGGGAAAGTCTGCTCCACTCTGGTTGCTGTGATGACTTTCAGGTGGATGACTGGTCCCAAACCCAATTTCTGGCTCAAATGGATGGAACACCTCCTCTGGAGACAGCATCTGGATCAGCGTGATCTGCTTCTACAGGTTGCAGAGTCATCTGTGCAAGGCTAAAAGACATGAGAACAGGGTCCCCTCCTCCCCTTTGTGGGTGAGGAAAGGCATTGTAGGAGAATAAGAGATGGAGAGATAGAGTGGGGGTGGGGGTGGGTATGGGCAGGCAGGGTTTGAGGAAGAAAAAAAATCAGTACTGCAGTTATTAAACAGATAGACCAGTTATAACAAAATGGGGACATCACAGAGGAGAGGGGGGAAAAAGAAGCTGGATTCGCATGCTTCAGAAAAAGGATGGACAGATAAAATCATTTAAACACAGTAAATGCAAGAATGATTTTTTTCCTGTAAATTAACTTAAAACGTACAGAGAGGGAAGGAGAAAAATTTTGAAAGTTCTCTTTACTCTGTTCTTGTTGGCCAGACAAACACAGGACAAAGGTTCTCTCTTTTTTTTTCTCCTCCTCTCATTGCTTCAACTTTTTTTTCCCCTAACAATTTAAAAGTCTTGTCTCTAGGGATCAGATAGATTTAACATTTGACATCATGTTTGACATCAGTTACATTTACCTCAAGGGCACACAAAGACTTAGACATACACACACACACACACACACACACACACACAAAGAATGAGGAAAAAAGAGGAAAACAGAACACACACACACACACACACACACACACACACACAGGTCATTCCCACCATAAATCTCAGTTAAATTAGGGAAGGGACAAATCTTAACAAATATATCATGTGGTTGCATGGAAGATGGAGGCAGAGAGAGAAACAAATAAACAACAAAAAACCCCAACATTCCTATTTATATATTTCCCTTTTCTTTTAAGTACCTTTATTTAGCCAAATTGGTTTTTCTTGCTTCATCCCTGAGCAGAGTCCATTTGTCACATAGCTTGCGCACACGTGTCTTCCTCATTCTTGCCTGGACAGGCAATTTGTCCCAACCCCAGGCCTCCATCAGTCTCCCTTGGGGAGATTTCAGTGGGATCCTAGACTCTGAGCTTCCCATTTCCTGGTCTGCTCTTCCCACTGTCTGCGAAATGACTCCAAGGCTCCACTCTCTTTTCTTTTACTTGGGCCCCTCGCAACCGCGGAATACACCGCCCCCAACAGGTGAAGGTACCTTCTAACCTGTGGTCAACCCCTCAGTTTTTCAGGCAAATGGCCTGGGAGGACATTGTCCGCCGAAATTACTCAGAGTATGGGTACCTGCTTTCCAGAATAGGGGTCTGCTCAGTGATGCTCAGCCAGTCACCCAAGAGTGAACCTCTCACTTACCTTTCAAACCCTTCCCACACACTCTCTCTCCCTTTAACAGAAGGTCCTGCGCTCTGGCAAATCCCCCATGCTCTCCAGACTGTTGGTCTTTCTGTAGTTAGGAAATGTACAGAGGAAGCAAGATCCAGCTGTGACAGAGAAGGGATTTTTTCCTCAAGCGCATCCACACACATAGACACATACTCTCTTTCACCTCCTGGGCTTTTAAAGTTAACATTTAGAGGTACTCACCTTCTTTCCAAGCAGCCTTTGAGCTCAAAACTCAAAACCCCTTTAAAACCTTTGTTCCAAATGGCCAAGGTCCAGGAAAACTTACCCACAAACTCAATGGGTCTGTGCCAGCAAGGGAGGCTTACCTGGGCCAGGTCAGGTTAGCTTGAAGTCACATCTGGGGTGCCAAATAGTTGGACAAAATGTCCATCTGGGTTCAGTACCAAATGGGGAGAAAGACACTGGAAACATGGAGGCTATTTGGAAAGATGGTTTAATGGTGGACAGGACCACATGGTTTGAGGTCCTGAGCAAAGCGAGCACATGGGTAAGAGAGAGAGAGAGAGAAAGATTTTGTTGCAATATTTTCAGGATCAGACTCAATAATTAAAATAAGAATAGTATGTTTAAATAAAGCTCTGTTTAATCACAGATGGCATTCTATATTCACTGAATATTCACAAATAGAAGCACTGAAAAATGGCATGCAGCTCCTTATATATACAAGGGGAGGAGCTAGATATGGGAGTGGTTAGACATACATACATTAAGCAATGGAAATAAGTTAACTCTTGATATACTGTACAGATACTATTTACATGATGGAGAATAAAGCATTTACTTGTGACAAATCCCCCTCTAAATGCTGATTCGACATATGACAATAATTACATTCAGATTCAGAACAATATAAAACTTGTAGCTTGGTAGTTAAGTATTTGTGTTGTTTAGAAGGTAAAGGTTTTGTCAAGATGTCAGCTATTTGCTCTGATGTTTCACAATGAATAGTTTTAATAAATCCGTCCTGTGATAATTGCCTTACATGTTTGAATTTTATATCTATATCTCTAGATCGCTGTCCAATAGCATCAGATCTAGATATTTCGATGGCAGCTTTGTTATCTTCATGTATGATATAAGGCAATGAAGGTTTTTTCCAAATATTAGACAATAAATCATTAAACCATACTAGGTTATTTGATGCTTTAGACAGACAAACATATTCTGCCTCAGTAGTTGATGTAGCTACCAAATCTTGCTTACCAGTGTACCAGTAAACTGGGCAGCCGTTAAGGAAAAATATATAGCCAGATGTACTTTTTCTACAAGTGACATCACCAGCCCAATCTGCATCTGCATAACATGTGAGAATGGGTTCATTTGTATTATTGGGTTCTAATAACAAGCAGAAGTCTAAGCTATTTTTTAAGTATCTTAATATCCTCTTGACAGCTTCCCAATGGTATGATAATGGTTTACTGACATGTCTGGATAATAAGTTAAGGGGTAAAGCAATATCAGGTCTAGTCCAGTTAGAGATATAGAGAAGAGAGCCGATAACAGACCTATACAATGTGTTATCTTTAAATTCTGGAGATGACTCATCAGTGTTTCTTAGAAAATCAGTCTGCATGGGAGTATCACATGGTTTGGCATCATTTAGGTTACATTTGTTTAAGAGTTCTATAATTTTATCCCTTTGGGAAAGTTTGAATCCCTTCTTTGTTTTGCTGATTTGAACACCAAGATATTTGTTTACTTTCCCTAATGATTTTAAGGAAAAGTGTTCATTGAGTTTTGTTACAAAAGTTTCTCTCCTTTTAGTATCTTTGCCTATATATAGAATATCATCAACATAAATCAATACAAATTCTGGAGAATCACCTTCACTCTTAACAAAGAAACAATTGTCAGCAGTAGTGGCAACAAAGTTCATAGTTTTAAGTACTTTGACTAAACATTCATACCATCGCTTGCCAGATTGTTTCAATCCGTAGAGACTTTTGTTTAATAGCCATATATCATTTTTGTTTGTATATTGACTATGAGGAGCTCTTACATATATATCTTTATCTAATTTGGCATGTAAATATGCAGTTTGTATATCATATTGAAATACCTCGAGATTAAGTGCTGATGCTATAACTAGAGCTGTTTTAACACTCTCAGTTCTTACAGTAGGAGAGTAAGTGTCTGTATAATCCTCAGGATATCTTTGAGCATAACCTTGTGCGACTAGTCTGGCTTTATATAGTGTGTTACCTCCTTCCAAATTTTTAATTTTATATATCCACCTGGTACCAATAATAGTCTTATCCCTTGGTGCTTGTGTGGGTGTAAAAACATTCAATTCTTGTAAGCTATTCATCTCCTTGGTCATTGCTGATTCCCACTTTTCTCTTTCTTTGGGGGGAAGTTTCAGCACTTCTTCATAAGTGTTTGGTGTTACTATTTCTCCATTCATACACATTACATAATCTTTGTATTTATTAGGCACCTGATTTCTGTTACTTCTGGTTGTTCTCACTGGTATACTATCATTGTCATGTAAATACCTTGCTTCCTTTTTTGTTACTGAATCAGTTTTTATTTTGTGTTGACTATTTGTCCATGTTCTAACTTTGTTTATGCGTGTGCTGTTATTGTTTTTCTTTTCAATATTCTCATTTTGATGTTCAGTGTCTGAATTGGTGTTTGGGAATATTTCATTAAGGTGTATTTTGGACCAATTGGCCTGTTCATGAAATACTGCTGTTCTTGAAATTATGAATCTGTTATTGTTATCAATAAATCTGTATCCTTTTGTGCCTGTTTCGTATCCCATGAATTTAAGTCTTCTGGATACGTTTTCACCTTTACGCCTTAATTGTTTAGGTATATGTACGTCTGCAGTGACTCCAAATATATGCATGTGTGTTAACTTAGGTTTCCTACCGTACATTACTTCATATGGTGTTTTATTCACTATGCTGGACCAAGTCCTATTTTGGGTGTAATTGGAAAATTGTAAAGCTTCTGACCAGAATTGTTTACCTAAACCAGCATTTTCTAATGTGGATCTAATCATGGTTTGTAGTGTTGAGTTCTTTCTCTCTACCACTCCGTTCTGGAATGCAGAGAAAGGACTAGATGTGTAATGCAACATCCCTTTATCTTTTAGCCATCGTGAGAATTCGTTTGACATGAACTCACATCCTCTATCTGTCATAATTTGTTTTATTCTAATGTTGTGTTGTGTCTCTATGCGTTTGTAAAATTCTTTGAATTTCTGAAATGTTTCATCCTTATGTCTTAATGTGTAGACAAACCCATAATGACTATAGTCATCCACAATGGTTAGAAAATAGCGTTTTTTATATGTGATTGATGGTGTCAATGGGCCAACTAAGTCCATGTGTACTAATTCAAAGATTTGTTTGGTTGACCTGGTTGATTTTTTGGGCCTGGGGCTAGTTTTGAGTTTTGTGGATTTACACACTGAGCATTCTAGATAGTTTTTACAGTTTTTTATTTTAACACCATCAGCATGTTCAATCATTTTTTGTACTACAGGAAAACTAGCATGTCCTAATTTTCTATGTAAGATATGGACACATTCATCATGAATAGGTTTGCCTATATTAGGTCTTTTATCATTGGATGAGTTTTTGTTGTTATGAACTACCTCATGTTCCTCATTATCACTATTACTATTTTCTTCGTTATTTATGTCATTGTCATCCTCTATGTTGGAATCAATATTGTGTAAACATCTTTCATTTGTTATTAAGTAAGGTAAGCCTCCTTTTATAATAACAGTACCTACGCTTGTTTCATTTTTCTTTAAAGCTGCATTCCCTTTTGAAAAGACTATGTTTATGCCAGATTCTCTGCTTAGTTTTATTGCACTAAGTATGTTATGAGGTATTTCAGGTATTAACAATACCCCCTCTATTTTTCCTAGGCCAGGTAAGATTATATTTTCTCTACCTATGACTTGGACCTTCTCTTGATTAGCTACTTTGATTATAAATTTATCTTCAACAAACGAAGATAATATATTTTTGTTGTGTGTAGTGTGATTTGTTGCACCAGAGTCAATGAGCCAATCGTTATCTTCTGGTCTATGTATGTTGTTGTTGTTGTGTTTGTTCAGTCCATTCAATGAACCAGATTTTCTATCTCTTGAATCATCTCTACCCCCTCTATGTTCCTTATAGATGGGTGGACTTCTATATCTATGTCTGTCAGTGGATGACTGTCTGTTGTGATATCTATCTCTATGATCTGTCCTATGTTTATCTCTGAGGAATTTAGGACAATCTCTTCTATTATGCTCCTTGGACCCACAATTATGGCATTTGATTGGTTCATGGTATCTTTCTTGAAATGCCACTTTCTTATATTGCTTATGCTCTATGTGATTATTATAACGATTTCTTCTCGAATTGTCTTCAGCTATCAACCTATTAGAAAGGTTTTCTATGGATAAATACCCTAAATTGATTGTATCTAAATGGGATATATAATTATTCCAAGATGGGTCTAATGAATTGATAATAACACTTTTCATTGTTTGATCTGAAATTATTTCTCCTCTTAGTTGTAATTCTGCTCTGACTTTGTTTAAGTATATTAAATGTTCACTTATGGTGACCCCAGATTTTAACCTGGCTGAAAAGAAATCCTTAGACATTCTTGTTGTAGTGGCTACACTATCACTGTGAAACAGCTTAAACATGCATTGAACAATTTCTGATACAGTTAGATTTGACTTAATACTATGATACATAGCAGGAGATATACTGGATATTAGTAAGAAAAATGCTCTATGGTGTAGGCAGTCCAATCTTAAAGTCCAAGGTCTTTTTGGAGGGTTAGTAATGAAAAACAATAAATTTTCTTTCATAAAGACAACTTGGAGCTGTTGGCACCACTCTTGTAAATTAACACCATCTACCCTCAGTTTTGGGAAATCATTGGGTAAATTCCCAATGTTGTTAGCTCCATTACTTACAACTGGAGGAAGTCCATGGTCTTCTAAGTGTTGGTAACCGCAGAATGGCATGGGGATGCTAGCGACGACTTTAAATGGCAGTCTCTGTCTTTCTCTTGCTTCGAAGCTGTCTGTGTAGCTTTGCACATGCGCATTGTCCATTTCGCTCCTGAAGTCATGGTGAAAGGTTCTCGTCACTGCAGCTCCCTCGCATTGTTCTTCTTCGGAAGACTCGGTCTCTGGTTCAGCCTTGGGAGTCCTGGTGGCGATGGGAGTCTTTTTATTGAGAGTGCTGGTCTCTGGAATTGTTTGCGGCGTAGGTTGGTATCTGCAGGGCTCTCTGGGTTCAGGCGTCGATGCTTTCGCTGTTTGCATAGAGGCGTGCGATCTTCGGGAAGTTCGTTTACTCACTGTTCTTCCTTTTGTTTTTTTACTGCAGTTTTTCGCTGATTCTTTAGTTATTTTCAATTTTGACCCAAAAGTTGCAAAAAGCGTTTTCATTGCAGACTCTACTTGATTTTCTATTGATTCTTCTTCAGTCTCTGTGTCAGACTCTTCTGATGTATGGATCTTTTCTCTTTTGTTTTTTGCATCAAGTAAGTCCTTTCGCGCCAGATATTTTGAATCTTGTCTTCTGATTGGCTCTTCATCGCTTAGACTTAAGGTTCGTTGAAACCAAGATGGCTGCCATTCAAAATCTTGCGCAGGACCGTTGTTCTTCTCCTTCATTGCATTTTTGTCTGTAGACAAATTGCTCACCTTTTTTGAGTCTTTATTTTCATCTGTAATGATGTGCTTTTCTCTCGCTGCTCCGCTTTTTTTCAGTAAGTCTTGGAGGTTCGCGATGAGGTTTTCATCGTTCTTTTGATCTTTTAAAAGTTTTAGTATTTCTGACCTGAGTTTGTTATTTTCTATTTCGTTTTCTTTTTGATCATCGTTCTCATCTATTATTTCTTCGTTGTCTGTAGTACAGTCTTCAGATTCTCTCGATATTTCAGTTGCATATTCATCAATTATTTCTTGTTCTGCTTCCATTTCTTTAGTATATGCCCTGGTGTTGGGTCTTATTTTTTTGCTTTTTGCTTTTTCTCTCTCAGACATTGTTGAATTTTTTATTGAGTCAATTAACCATCCTCTGCTACCAAAATGTTGCAATATTTTCAGGATCAGACTCAATAATTAAAATAAGAATAGTATGTTTAAATAAAGCTCTGTTTAATCACAGATGGCATTCTATATTCACTGAATATTCACAAATAGAAGCACTGAAAAATGGCATGCAGCTCCTTATATATACAAGGGGAGGAGCTAGATATGGGAGTGGTTAGACATACATACATTAAGCAATGGAAATAAGTTAACTCTTGATATACTGTACAGATACTATTTACATGATGGAGAATAAAGCATTTACTTGTGACAGATTTATACCTTCTCTTGGGGTTTGAATTTGAGCTTATCCTATTGGTTGCAGTCAGACTCCCATGGGGCTATGCAGGGGTAACTTTGTAAGTTGCCTTGATTCCCAGGCTTGGTTGAATCTTGCTGGCAATTTCCTATTGTGGCCGAATGGCTTTGTCCTGAAGGATAATCCCATCATCCTGGATCTGAAGACCTTTTGTGTTGTAGTTAAGATGGCCCAGTCTTTCTGGGGCTATTAACAAAGGTGGGGGCTGCTTTCCAAGAGCATGTTTCTCCTTTTCTCATCCAGGGAGGTATAATATTCTGCCTTTTTAATATTTCCTAGAATATTCCATTCTTCTAGGAGACGGGTGGGTGCTAACTTCCTACACTGCCCTTCAGATATTTTGAAATTTAACCCGTCCCATTTCCAAACGCCCTGAGGATTCTGGGAGTTGTAGTCCCAGCCCACAGGAAGGTTGAAGAAATCCTATTCAGAAGGGGAGACGTGTGTAAACCAGGGGTGGGTTCTACTTACCTTTACTACCGGTTTGCAACGGGAAGCTTCTGCGCATGTGCAGATGGCCGATGACAACATCTGGGGCGGTGGGCGGAGCCTCCCGCCAGTTTTACTACCGGTTCTTGCAAACCGGTCCGAACTGGGTGCAACCCACCACATGGTTATGCCTGTTCTGTTCCCCAGGCATCTGGCTCCACTGGGAACAGGCAGATAAACTCTAGCAAACAGGTTTTCATGCAGATTATATTTATTTCGGGAATCCTTAAACACATAGACTTACAATCATGGTGAGTCAAGGTGAGGTTCATCCAAATATTTCATAATCTATCCCATTTCCTAGTGTAAAATGATGGTAGTTCTGTCCCCGTTCAGAAAGCATGTTTCTCTCTTCTGAGGTAATTCCAAATGGCCAGGTCTTTGTTCTAAACCCACAGAATGCCTCAGTGGCCAGACACACAGATATGGTCACATGTCATGGACTACATTTCCCATAATGCAATCTCTCTCTACATCTCCCACAATGCAATATCTTAAGGAGACAGCTCTTAATCCTTAAGGTAACTAACTCACCACAACTCACTATCTATAACAGCACACTCCCCGCCTGGAATTATAAATTCCACTACTAACTACTTAACTGAGATAAACAAGGCATAGCAGAAAACAATGCAATGTAACTATCTAATTGACTAAGATAAACAAGGTTACATCATCAAACAATGCAGGTTGTGGGGTAGACACAATTCATGCAAAGCTTGAGGTTCAGTCTTCAAGGTCTGCCTTCGCAGCAGTTCCAGGTCGGTGACTGGTCTAGAACTGCTTGGTAGAAGTCAGGGGGGGTCTCGTAGCCGGTCGATACAAACCGGTCCTATGATGGCCCATCCAAGTTCTGTCTTGAGGGCATATGGAGAGCCTGCTGGGCCTTTGACCACTGCCTGGGGAGGGAAGGCTTCGGGGGCATCCACACCCAACAAGAGCAGGATTTCGGCTTCAGGGTCTAGGGCAGGGAAGAGATTAGCCATGTGTTTCAGGTGAGGTATATTGCTTGCTACCTCTGGTGTCGCGATTTGACTGTGGTTGTCTGGTAAAGCGTCCCATTCTAGCAGTGGTGGCAATGTGAATTTAGCACTCCCATCTATTGATTCTATCCAGAATCCAGTAGCTTTCCTCCCCGCCGTGCACTGTAACCCAATACATGTCAAAATTGTGAAGTGTGTTTCTTCGGTTTGAATGTCAAAGCGGTCGAAGAAAGCTGATTTGGCTAAAAATTGGTTGCTCTGCGTGTCCACTATCACATACATTTTCACTGCTTCTTCTGAGCGTCCAGCTGGATAGACTTTAGCTAGGCAGATCTGGTGGCATGAACGAGGAGACGGTGAGTCTCCGCATACTGAAGTGCAGTTCACATTCGCTGCTATATCTGGGTGCGCTTTGTTGCCGTGCTGAGGCTCCTTAGTCAGAGTGGGGTTAGGAGTCGACCGTGGAGTAGGAGTCGGCTGTGGTGTTGACTCTAGATGCAAGGCGGTTGGGTGCTGGTCACTTTTGCATAGATAACATAGCACCTTAACTGTGCAAGCTTTGTCCATGTGGTCCGTAGACTCACAGCATTTGAAGCAGACTTTGTACTCCCTGATCAATGCCTTTCTTTCGTCCAGGGACTTATTTCGGAATTCTCTGCACCTATTCAGAGTGTGTGAGGTCTTGTGCAGTGGACAAGGTAGCAAGGTAGCCTGAGGGCTTCAACTGGCTCGTACATTTTTGATGTGTAGACCTCCTTTACTGCTTGTATTGATTGTGGGCCTAGCCATGTGATCATATGGCCGAGTTCCTCGGCTGGCTTCAATCGTTCGCCTTTAATGGCGTTTACAAAAAGAAGCTTCCATAGCATATAATCTATGCCTGACTTGTCGGAGAACTTGTGCACTTCCCTATATGCCAGGTCCATCCTTCTCCAGGATGTTGTAGTATCCTTTTGGACTTCAGGAGAGTTATACGATGGAGGTGGTGGCAAGGTGCGCCCTACGGCATTGGCTAGGGCAGGATCAAGTGCCAATGCCGGCTGGTAGTTCCCTATAGAGTATTTACGGACAATTTCGTCTTCCCATGCCACAGGTGATGACAGGTCTTTTTCCTGGCAGGCAAGTGGAGTACCTCCATTGGGCTGGACGTCTGCACTCGGAATGCCTGGCAGGTTTGGCAGGAACTCCTTAGCCTCCACTTTGAGGTGGTGTATCACGGTTGTTTGCGTGCTTGCCTCCTGAGACGCCTTCACTGCTGCTGAAGGAGTACTCTGGTTGCCCTGTATGTCTTCGTTTGTCGGGGTAGGTTGTGCACTTCCAAAGGAGGAGTCTCGTGGTCCAGATCTTACTACATCTGCTGTCTGAGTAGTTCGTAGAGCTGGTGGGTGAGGTTCTCCTCCTTGTCCCTGCTGTGGGGAGTTCTGGTCCTCAACATAGGCTTTGACACGCTCATTCGAGTCCTTCTCCTCTAACTGTCCAGGATTGAAGTTGAGTGAAGTGTGTTCAGCCTCCGCCACTAAAGCTTCAGCCAGTGCCTCCTTTTCATACTTCAAATAGTCTAGTCTGGCCTGAGCT
The DNA here is from genome assembly GCA_022577455.1 of Arizona elegans. Taxonomy (NCBI): domain Eukaryota; kingdom Metazoa; phylum Chordata; class Lepidosauria; order Squamata; family Colubridae; genus Arizona; species Arizona elegans. Next base: position 32,638,189 of record JAKOOJ010000010.1, on the reverse strand, counting down.
CTAGCCATTTCTTCCTGTTGTCTGGCCTGAACTTTGGCCATTTCTTCCTGTTGTCTGGCCATTTCTTCCTTCTGCAATTGTTCTTCCTTTGCCACGCTCAAGGTTGCTTTGGCCGCTGCAGCTTCAGCTCATGCCTCTGCAGCCCGGGCAGAGAGACTCCTTGCTGAGGAGGCTCTGGACGACTGGCTGTGACAAGAAGAGGCTTTGGAAGGATGGAAGGAGTCTGAGGCAGAAGATTGTTGTGAGACGCTGCTACCCGGCCGAGACCAGGATGACTTGTAAGGGGGAACCACTTGTGATCGATGAGATGACGCGTGTGAGCGATGGGTTGCTTTGGATTCGGCCTTCTCGCTCACAGCTTTCTTGGAAGAATGAGCGGCAGACGCATGTGAGCACTGTGGTGAAGAGGCTTTCTCCCTTGATGTGCCTTTCGCCTGGAGCGCCGTTGGAAGGAGACCTTACAACCTTGAAATATTTTCCCACGTTCTGCACTCAACATCTCTAAGCGTTGCATGCACCCACGAGTTCTGGGTCTTCTAGCTGCTGCTGGATGTTGACAAGATGGCTTTCAGAACTCTTCCATTGTTTATAAAGTTCATCCATTTCATTCACCAACGTGTGGATGTAGTTGTGTGAAAGCTCATCCAGGGGCATGTTACAGATCTGTTGCAACTTCTCCCAATACCTTTTGTTGCGACAATAATGCTTGTCCCAATCAGGTTTGACTGCATAACATCAGTGAGCTTCCTATGCTGCCTGAGATCATAGGTTCTCTGATGTGCTTCGGCCTCTTTTGAATTTTGGACATCCACTTCTGGGTTTGTGTCGAGGTTAGGTGAGGGAAGGATCATCATTCCTGATGAATCATATGCTTCTGCCTTGATTGGACAAGACTCCACGGCATCCGATGCTTCAGGCGTGTCAGGATTAACTGGGAGGATCAACTCTGCTGACATATTAGAGGTCTCAGCCATGACTGGGAAAACTCAGGGGATTTCCTGCAAACTTTAGGAGACATTGTCACAGTTCGACCTCTGACCACTGGGGTGCGTTGCAAACTCTAGGAGACGTTGTTGTAGTTCACCTTTTGACCACTGGGGTGCGTTGCAAACTCTAGGAGACGTCATTGCAGTTTGCCTTCTGACCACTGGGGTGCGTTGCAAATTCTAGGAAATGTCGTTGCAGTTTGCCTTCTGACCACTGGTGTGCGTTGCAAATTCTAGGAGACGTCGTTGTAGTTCACCTTTTGACCACTGGGGTGCATTGCAAACTCTAGGAGACGTCATTGCAGTTTGCCTTCTGAGCACTGGGGTGCGTTGCAAATTCTAGGAGACATCGATGCAGTTCGCCTTCTGACCACTGGGGTGCGTTGCTTGCGTAGCAGCATGGTTGGTGCTGTTACCTAATTAATGCTTGGGTTAAACTGGTTTCAGCGTGTTCCTTTGTATAGAGCTGCAAAGCAACTGTCCAATTTGGAGACCTTAAGAGGCTTTCCTCAAACTTGGGTTCCTTTGGGCTTTAGTTGCTTGCCCTGTAAAGGGGATTTAGCTTTCCAGTATTTTATTCAAGCAAGATTCAAAGTAACAGTATGCACTGTAGCTGGATTGTTTCTCTGCACCAGAACTTTCTTTTACAGAACGTATTTGCAATTTCTCTTCAAATGCACATTGAGCTGGCTAGGCTGGGAAAAGCAACTTGTATCATGCAATTTCAATCTCCATGGAGGCCATGTGGCTCGGATTGCTTTGTGTTAAGATAAGGCTTTTTCGTTTTACTGCTGAGGTAAACTTCTAAAACAACATACACACAAACTTTGCAAAGGTGATTCAAACATGCAGCCCTGGGCCCCTTTATAGCAGGGCAATCTTCTTAGCTAACACAAGAACTGTGTTTCCTCTTTCTGTCCTTTTACTGCTAAGCAGAATACTTTAATCAGTTAAATCCAAATGGAGTTTGGGATGCAAAGAGAAGGAAAGCAGGTTTTGTCACTTTTGTGGCTAAGCAAAGGTCTCAATTAGATGCAAACAAAGTCTTTTTATAAGTTGTGCGCAGAGAAGAGATGCATTTTTTGTTTGTTTTGTTCATTCAAACAGAATGTCCATCAATGCTCCAAGAGAAAGAAAGGGAGGGGGTCAGGCAGTCTACATCCTTTTACTGTTCTGTTCCCCAGGCATCTGGCTCCACTGGGAACAGGCAGATAAACTCTAGCAAACAGATTTTCATGCAAATTATATTTATTTCGGGAATCCTTAAACACATAGACTTACAATCATGGTGAGTCAAGGTGAGGTTCATCCAAATATTTCATAATCTATCCCATTTCCTAGTGTAAAATGATGGTAGTTCTGTCCCCGTTCAGAAAGCATGTTTCTCTCTTCTGAGGTAATTCCAAATGGCCAGGTCTTTGTTCTAAACCAGCGGTTCTCAACCTGGGGGTCGCAACCCCTTTGGGGGTCAAACGGCCATTTCACAGGGGTCGCCAAAGCCCTCTCTCGCCGCCCCCCACGCCTTCACTCACCCTCACTCTCTGCTCTGTTGGATTGCCGGCCGTTCGCTTACCCAGCCCACTCCCAATCTGTTGCTGCCTCCTGAGTCCCAGCTGATGGCTAGAGGGAAAAAAACCTGTTTAAATTCTTGCCGCGGGGCTTCAAAGGGCCGCCGTATAGCCAGTGGTGGGATTCTGCCGGTTCTAGGGGGTTCGGTCGAACCGTTTGTTAAATTGCTGGCTCGCCCCGCCCCTTGCCCCGCCCGTCCGCACCACTATTTATTGCCAATAAATAGTGGTGGGCGAGGGGCGGGCAAGCCAGCAATTTAACAAATGGTTCGGTGTTTTTTTGTAATTTTATTGGCCCGCGGAGCTTCAGCACAGGCTAATTAGCCCTTGATTAGATCGGCTCCTGACTCTCAGCTGATTTGCTCTCAGCTGTTTTGCTCAGGGCTCTGCTGCTTGCTGGAGCAGATTTTTTTCCCCCTAGCTATGCTGAAAAACGAAACTGAAAGTAAAGCAGGCTGTTGGCTTTGCTGTTGCTGCAACGTTGGAAAATTAGGCAGGCAGATTTCTTTTCTTTTTCCTCACCAAAAAAGGTAGGTGCAAACAATGGGAAATTTAGAGAAAAAGAGGAGAGTTCAAGATTTTAAAACACAAAAGAAAAAAAGCTCTATTTAACTAGGGAATTGGAATCATTGAGATACTATTAATTGTATATTGTGTTGAAAGCAGAAATGGTTAAGTTGTGGTTTGGAGGAATATATGGGGGAAATTATTTGGTTTATTATTATTGGTAAATATAATTAATTGATTTGTAAGAAATTGGATTGCATGGAAATAATTGGAATATTCATGTTCATATTGATTAATATACAAAAAAGGTAGTTATATAACTAATTGATTTATATTAAAATGTTGAATATTCAACTGTAATATTACATAATTAACCAATGTGAGGATGGATATAAAAATAGATGACAATGGGAAGGGGTATAATATAGAATAGAAGGGAAAAATTGAATTTGATTAAGATTAGAGATGAGGATGAAGGGTAATATTGTTTTTTTAGAAAAATAGATGAGGAATAAATATGGCAAAAAGGAAATATAGAAATTGTAAATTTAATTGAAATGACTAAACACTGTTTCAATTTGTGAACCGGCCAAATACTCTATTCAAAGAAAATACATTGTATGTTTGTATGTGTGTTTCTTGTTATTGTTATTTATTCATATTTGTTCTCTTTTATTCTTTAAAGTTTAACAATTCATTCTTTATCTTAATATCTTTATATTTGTTTGGGGTTGGCTTTCTTCCCTTTCATCTTTTTTATTGTACAGCAATCTTTCTCCTCAAACCTACCACCTCTCTCTTTTCTTTCCTTCTTACTTTCTCTTCCTCCCCCTCTTCTTCTCCTCCCTACTTCCTCTTCCTTTCTCCTTCTCCTCCTCTCTTCCTCCCTATCTTACTCTCACTCCTACTCTAATTTCCCTTCCCTTCCTTCATCTCTCTCTATTGCTGTATCCTTTTATGCATATGGACTACTCAGAGGGCTGAAAAAGTTATTTCTGTCTGGTCCTCGCACTTTTGACCAGTCCTGGAACTTACGACTGTCCTCACATTTTACGTTTTTGCCCTATCTTGTCACCATGGTGAAGAGAAGCAGTAGTGAAATGAGTGACACGGTTGTTAAGAATGCTACTGTAGTGGAATGGAAGGACTAAAAAACATTCCCAGGCCAGTCAGAGACAGCTTTATTGCGCAAGGTTCAGAGCCAGATTTGTACCTGAAGCTTTGAACAAAGAAAGAACTCTGATACAATGGTTTTTATACATTTCTAAGACAAAGGATTCAGTGAGATCATACATTTTCCATATATGGTTAATCATGAGATCATACATCCGATTTTCCTTCTATGGTTACATACACTGTATAATAAGTTCATCTAATTACTTAAAGCATTAATCTTAGTTTACAAAATTATCTTAGCCACACAACTTTTCTTAAGTGCTCAGAGTTGCTAATGGGAGAGTTACTACTGTCCTTGGGTAAATTCATTGGATTAAGTAACTCTTTGTAACATATAGGTCTTTGTGTCATTCACAGTCAGGTTACTCAGATGTTTTTCCATATAGCAGTCCTTTCCGTGACATCTAGATCTCAGAAGATATATTACCACTTAAAGGGGTTTAACTGTTTGTTAATGTAATTTCCAACAAGCACTTTCCTCTCTTATAATAATGTGAATAGATAGGGTCCCCCAGAGCCCATGTATCTGACTCTGTATGATTCCTATTTTATTCACATTATTTCTTTTATGTACATTATTCTTTATTTGCTATTTACCTCACTACAATGGGCATAAATGATGACCAGTCATAAGTGCGAAGACCGGTCAAAAGTGCGAGGACCTGTCAGAAATCACTTTTTTCAGCCCTCTGGGTAGTCCTTTTGTGCACATGGACTACTCAGAGGGCTGAAAAAGTTATTTTTGACTGGTCCTCGCACTTTTGACCAGATCTCAAATTTACGACTATCCTCACATTTTACGTTTTTTGCCCTATCTTATCACCATGGTGAAAAGAAGCAGTTGTGAAATGAGTGACATGGTTGTTAAGAATGCTGCACGGGGAAAAAGACTTCCGGTTTGCTGTTTGTCCCCGCCGGACGCTCCTTCGGGATCGTCGAACCCACTGCCTGTAAGAGCCGCCTTTATAGTGGAATGGCGGCTCGAAAAAACTCCGTTTCCATTAGGAAACGGAGATAGAGCCGGCTGGGGTGGGTAGAGTCCTCTGCCTAATCCCAAAAGTTTTTTATTTACTTTTGGGACGGAGCGGAAGAGACTCCCCGTATCCCCAGCCGATGCTCCGGGCTCTGGGAGATCTCTGCTATACGCAGAGCTAGGTGGCAAAAGCAAGCCTGTAAATTTGTTAAATTAATTAAAGAAGACGTGAGCTGGACCTCTGATCCTGAAGCGCAAGTATTCTTTTTATTTTAGAAAAGTTACTGAAGTTGTTTAAGAAGTGAAAGGAAAAAAGATTTTTAAAATGGCGACTGCTGCGGCTTGAAGAGAGGCTGAAAGGGAAAGTCCTTCCGTTTTCTATTACAAAGTAGCGGAATGAATACTTCTGGCTGTAATTGAAGGCAAAACCCCACTCTCACTCTTGTTTTTTTTTCTTTTTTTTTTCCTGGGGATCTGATATTGATCTTGGTTGGAAACAAGCTTTTTTTTCTCTTTTCCAGTAAATCTTGTCTGTGTGGAAAATGGCACTGAGACTTATACAGTTAGACAAACAGGCAGTGGGGGGGGGGGATTCCCCCATTAACAAATTACATGAACAAGTTCTAACTCTCCACTCTCAGAAACCTGACTTTAATATAATAGAATTTCTCCTTGAAGAGATTGTAAGAAGGGATGAGATTGTGAACCAGCAACTTGAAAAATTTAAGCAGGAAATTAAAGAAATTGGTGAATTGGTGAAATCAAAGTTTGACTTTTTGGATCGAAAGATTTTAAAAACAGCTAATGGTTTATCAGACTTTCTGATTCAATTGGATGCAAATACTAAACTATTAGAGTCTAAAATGAAAGAAACTGAGGAGAATTTGGATGACAAGATCCAAAAAATTAAAAAGGATTTGGCAAACACTCAGGATAATAGCTCAGAAGACAAACCTAAAATGGAGGTTGACCAAAAGACTGGTAATGAAGAAAATGTGCAACAGAGGATTGAAAGAGAAGTTTTAATGATCCAATATAATTTTACAGAATATGCAATTAGACTGAGAGGTCTGCAGGAAAATAACAGAGATGATTTAAGGAAAATATCTTCTGAAATTCTGGCTGGGATTTTAAAGGTTCAACCTGATGAAGTGTTTTGCAGGATTGATAGAATTTATAGAATAAACTCCTGGTTGGCAAAGCAAAGGCAATTGCCTAGAGATGTGGTGATTTATTTTACAGATAAAGAAATTAGGAATAATATTGTGCAGAACTCTTTTAATTCTACTTTGCAATTTCATGGAAGAAAGATCTGGATTTTTAAGGAGCTCCCGCCTAAGATGTTAATGGAGAGGAAGAAATTTGGTTTTCTAGTGACTGAGTTAAAAAAAAGAAATATCCTATTTAGGTGGGATGTCCCAGTTGGTTTAATATTGAGACACCAAGGAGTAAGATACCAACTGAACACTGTTGAAAAAGCGGAAGAATTTTATCAAAAAATTTTAAAAATGAATTTAACATCTTTAGGCACAATACAGGACAAGCAAAAGGAGTTGGAAACAAAGGGAAAATATAAAATTACAGAGGCTGTGTTAGATAAATTGTCTTTGGACTCCCTGGATACCCCAGCTGGACTGTCTATAAATATGAGAGCAGTGTCATCCGACTCCAATGTGATGAATCATCAAGTCACAGACAAGTGCGTAAATCAACCAGTTGATATACAAGTGATGGAAAAGAAAGACGAGATAACAAAACAAAACCAACAAGATCAACTTATAAAGCAGAATGAAAATCGATCAGCTGATACACAATTTGTAGGAAGGAAACCAGGATGGAAATTCAACCCGCAAAAGAAAAAGAAAAGAAATAGATCTCATAGAAATAGTAGTTTCTAAACCAAGCAACAGTGAAGCCAGGGACTTTAAAAAATGAATGAATATGTGAAAAGATAGTGGTGGCAAACTACTGTTTAATACTATCTTGAGGATAGTGGCAGATCTCTGCAATGCCGTGATTTTGGGATGTGAAAAGAGCCTTACATTCTTGGATTTGAATTATCTACTTTGGATTTCTTTTACTGGTAAATATATTATAACTATTTCGAGTTACAAGGCAAGAGAGTCACGCTGGGGCATGCAGAAGATCTGGATGTTACCCACTAGGATGATGGGAATTAATAATCCTGATGAAAACCACAATTACAACTATATGGAATATAATTATAATGTCACTCGGGTGGTTGTTTTTACTTTTACATATATATGAGGATATTTATTACTGATGGGGGCAGAAGATGATTGAAGATCTTGAACAAACTGTTGCACCAGCATGTTATCTTACCCTATTATGGACGATGGATTTAACAATCCAGTGGAAAGACATCAAAGAAGATATTATATGGATTATAAATTTAAAGTTATTGTCTTTTTTCATTTTATAAAATGGAATGCATATATAGATATATGTATATTTTAGTAGAGTGGGCAGTGGATTATATTTAGAATTGTATTGCATGGTAATTTTGCAGGAAATTGGGTTGAAATAGGTTAGTTTACTGATTGATTAGTTTAAGAAAAAGGATTTTTAAGTCATATATTTAGGGGAGTGGAGGAATTGGATAGAAATGAATAAATGTTAAATTTGGATGTAGGGAGAAGGCTGCTTTGAAATGTTATATTAATATATATAAAAGATTAAATCTTATGCTGTTGTAATAATATACTATAAGTTTGGGGGAGGAGAAAAAGGGCAGATTATTGCGAAAATGGGAGTTATAAGAATAATATGCTAAGGGTCAGTATTCTGAGGAGGGAGTAAGGGAAAGGAAAGATATTATGTATGTAATTAGTTATGAAATAGCTTATTGTTGTGAAGAAGTCACAGGGGGGGATGGGTGGTGAGGGGGGGTTAGGGAAGGGGGGGAAAGGGGGAAAAACTTGTATTTGAAAACTTTTTCAATAAAAAAAAAAGAATGCTGCACGGGCATAAATGTGAGGATGGTCATAAGTGTGAGGACCAGTTAAAAGTGCGAAGATCTGTCAGAAATGACTTTTTTCAGCCCTCTGAGTAGTCCCTATACACATAGCCATGGCCACCCGGTCACATGACCAGCTAGCACACCTACCCAGTCACATGACCTCCACAAAATAAACCACGCCCACAGAACCGGTAATAAAAAAATTTAGAACCCACCCCTGGTTGGGGGTCACCACAACATGAGGAACTGTATTAAAGGGTCGCGCATTAGGAAGGTTGAGAACCACTGTTCTGAACCCACAGAATGCCTCAGTGGCCAATCAGACACACAGATATGGTCACATGTCATGGACTACATTTCCCATAATGCAATCTCTTAAGGAGACAGCTCTTAAACTTTAAGGTAACTAACTCACCAGAACTCACTATCTGTAACAGCACAATGCCTGAGCAGCGTTTTGGTTTGGTTTTCCTGTCAAACCTCATAGCATCCCCCGCCCTGTGCATTATTATCAGTACTGTATCAACATATATATTTTTCGTTCTCCGTTTTAATTAGATGCGTCTTCTGCCTGGTGGGCGGGATTATTTTTTTCCTTTGGCCAATTAGGACCCTGCCCGCTTTGTTTGAATAAGAGGATTAAAAAGGCTTTCCTCGTTGGCCACTTTATCGTCGTCTATTGGTTCCACGGCCACCTCAATTGCGATTTTTTACGCGAGCGCCTTTCGGCCACGCTTGCATTCTATTGGTAAAGCTTCCCATCAATCGAACAATTTGAAACCCGCCCCTCGTCTAGTTCCTTTTTACAACCGTTAGTAGATAAACCACCTTCCCTTTAAACGCCAATTTGCCCAAGCGTTCATATTCAAATTCCTCCAATCAAGCTCTATGGCTCCGCCTCCCCACTACGTCTATCCCCATTGGCTGCCGACTGTCGCGGACATTGGTTGTCAACGGTTCTCAGCGAGGAGAGGACCCAAGAAGAGAGGGGGTGGATTGGACTCTTTCTGTTTTAGCGGGCCTGATTGGGTAGCCGGGGTTCTAAAGGGGTGTGACTGATATTGACCGAGGATTATAAAATCATTTGCTGGTCAGAGGCCACCCCCATTAAAGTGAGGGTGGAAGAGCGGAATTGGGGGTGGGGGGGGCGGGTGTCTCACAGAGGGGAAGCAGGAGGAAGAAGAAAGGGGTGTGTGTGTGTGTGACGGGGAAAATATTCTAAAAACATACATTTGCAAACTTCCTAAACAAGAAGATCCAGTATCCACTCGGTGGGGGCTGTCTGAACCCCCAAGTCAATTAAGGATAGGTTCCTTGATCAGAAGGGATCTAAGTATCGATTAAGGCGCGTATGTGAGCCTTCCAGAGATCAGGGTAAATTGCGCTACTTTGCAACCTCCGTGCAGACCCAACACAATGGTGAGTAGCTTAGTGCTGCGTGTCATTTCCTTGCCTACTTGTTCGAAGTTTGAAGCTTGGTCTCTGGGACTCCCCAGAACATGGATGGGTTACATGGGTAACTTTCGGGATGTGGGTAAACCTTAACGGATGGTGAACTTGAACTCTTTCCCCAAAGCAGAATCTGGAGAGCTTACATGGTTGTGCTGTTGCAGGCACACGTGCAAGACACAAGTGCAAAAATCCAGTAGCATGGCGTGAGTGTGAGTGCCTGAGTCTACTGCTATAGTACTAATTAGGGACCAAAATCCTGAGCTGCTTTGTGCAAGATTTTGTGATCTTTGGGCTTCTGATGAGCATTAGATTTCTACACTGAAAATGCATGAACAGTTATCAAAGTTTTATTTTGGGACAGGATGGTATCTTTCAGTATGCAGAGCACTTCTCAGATCTACTTGTATGTTGGATGTTAAATTGAGTAAATGATTGTGGGGTGGGACATAATACTATTGCAGGAAAATGCACCCAAATATTGCTTTTTGAGATGTGGCATGGCCTTCAGTCTTTCTGAACGTTCAGTTAAAATTTTAGATCTCTGCAGCTTAAATAGTTTGAAGAAGGTTAAAGTTTGGTTTGGACACTATGGGCTGTCCATGGAGTATGTTACATTTCAAACGAATGTTTGAAATTACTTTACTTCTTTGTTCTAACTTTATTGCCCCCTCCAACCTCTTCCCCTGAAACAAGTGTGGCATATCTTATGGTTAGTTCTTATGAAAACATATTTTCTGGAGACCAGAGGATGATATTTTAAAAAAACCACAAATACTTATACAGGAAAATAGATTTCTATCCATTAAAAGGAAAATAGATTTCTAACCACTAACTACATAAATAAGCTTGATTTTTCTGGAATGCAGTGCTTTAGGACAGCTTCTAGCACATCTTTATTGATACAGAATATCATCTGGACAAGTGTTAAAGTGGTGTGCATTTTTCTTGGCAGGCATCTAGGTAACTGCATGTTTTCTTCCTGCCGGATATGAGAAGTTGCCCCTTTTCTCAGAGGGGAATATTCCATATTTGAGGGGTCCTTGGTGCTCTCTGAAGTTACTAGTGATAGTGATGCTAGCACTAACACTGATGATGTTACCTAGTTTGGGTAAGGAATCGTCTGCAAGAAAATAAGCAAGCTCAGAAAGCACCAAGGACCCCTCATGTTAACCCTGAGCTACAAATATTCTTTATTCCATATTTGTCAACTTTTTCACTCATTAGCACTGTAAATGTGGGTTACAGTAATCAAGGCTGTGAATCATAATGGTTTTATTAACAATACTGTTTTAAGATCAGTGTTAGTCTTTTAAAAGTCTTTTGCTCTGATATCTGAATAGGGTGCAATTCTGCAGCCTGGCAAGCAGCCACTTGAAGACATGGAACAGGCAAGTGTAGCAGTAATGGGGTATCTTACTGCAGACCTGTACAACATATGACCTCATCACCACATACAGCTTTCTGCTAATCACCTATAACAAGACTTCCTGGATGCACCTCCATTCTAAGCATTGGCATCTTATTATGTCACTGTCAGGAGAAAAGACAGGCAGAGTCACCAAGACCATGTGTGGTGCCAAACGTTAGACAGATCACAGGCTCATTGTCTCAAAAATGTCCATGTCCAACCCAAGTGGTGATCGCTAGGAAGCAAAACCATGAAAAGAATTAATGGGGCCAGGATGAAGAACCCCAGGACACTTTCAGCACTGGCTGAAGACTTAAAACTAAGCTTGCTGACCTACATTTTGCTGGCAGTGTTGAGGTTCAATGAGAATGATGAAGAGGTACAGGCTTTACTTCCTGAAAAGCATCACCTTCGTCTTCTCTATCAGAATGACTTATCAGCTGCCAAGAAAAACACCTTTACCAGTGTTTGTAGAATAGTCCAGAATAAACTGCCTAAAGTACAAGATGCCTGGCTGAGCACCAAGGCAGACAAAGTATAGGGATATGCTGAGGAAAACCACTTGAAATGGTTCTATGAAGGCCTTAACACTACCTATAGGCGTCAGTCTCTGGAGTTTGCCCCTCCTCAGTGCAATGTAAAACTCATTACAGGTAGTCGTCGACTTACGACCACAACTGAGCCCAACATTTCTGTTGCTAAGTGAAACATTGGTTAAGTGAATTTTGCCCCATTTTATGACCTTTCTTGCCACAGTTGTTAAGTGAAATACTGCAGCTGTTAAAGTAATAACACGGCTATTAAGTGAATCTGGCCTCCCTGTTGACTTTGCTCATCAGAAAGTTGCAGAAACCTGATCACATGACCCCAGGACACTGCAACCGTCAAATATGAGTCAGTTTCCAAGCGTGCAAATTTTGACCACGTGACCATGGGAATGCTGCAACGGTTGTAAGAGTGAAAAAAGTCACTTTTTTCAGTGCCATTGTAACTTTGAACAGTCACTAAATGAACTGTTGTTAAATTGAGGTCTACCTGTGTAGAGAAGGCTCAGATTCTGCAGAGAGGAGCTGAACGCTTTAGAACAGGGGTGTCAAACTCAAGGCCTGGGGGCTGGATCTGGCTCACAGGATGCTTAGATCTGGTCCGCGGGGCTGCCCTGGAAACAGCAAAGGACCGGCCCACAGTGCCTCTGCCAGAGAAAACGGAGCTCGCAAGGGTCGCAGGTGGCACTCCCAAGTTCCGTTTTCGCTGGCAGAGGGTTGCAGGAGGCTGTCACAGCTGAAAACAGCTCGGGAGCCCATTTTCACTGGCAGAGCACTTGGGCTACCACAGGCACCCCCGATATGAGTAACGTCAAGCTGACCACGCCCACCCCATCCCCCCAAGGTCAAACACAATCCTCAATGAAACTAAGTTTGACACCCCTGCTTTAGAACCATCCTCAACTGACTGTCTACTAACAGTGAGGTGATAGGCAGGATTCCCCAGGTTGACATCCAACAGCTCCATGGATCACCCACAGTAGTAGCTGAAGTCACGGAAGTGCCAGCCAGCTTTCCATTGACAAACACCACACCTGCAGAGGTATACAAAATCAGTGGTCCTCTATGTATAGATAAAATCACGGAGGTATTCCAGTATTTGGAAGCAAGGATCCACTCCTCAGGAAGGTAAAGATGCATCCCATTGTACACTTCGACAAGGGAAAAGGCAATTGATGAGTATGTGATAACCACTGAGGAATCTTGGTGCTCTGTAGAGGTGGTGTTGCCACACAGCAACATCAGGAGCAGAATCATGGATTCTATACAACTTTTGTTGACCTCATGAAAGCCTTTGATACTGTCAGCTGCCAGGGCTGTGAAGGATCATGGCAAAGTTCAGCAGCTCCACTGTATTTAGTCAGAAACAGATGGCCCTCAATTTATGACCAGTTGCTTAGCAACCATTTGAAATTCTAACTGACCAATGGGGGGGGGGTCACGGGATTCAAAGTTCTGACAGTTCTTTTCCCTCCCCCCTCCCCAAATGACCACACTTCAAGCACTCTGGCAACCAAGCTGCATTTATAGATGTTTGCAACATCCTACAGTCACATGACTCCATTTTGTGACAGTTTTGCCAAAACCCGGCATTTACTTCCAGTTTTTGGCAAAATCAGCTCATAGCGAACTATGGGTTTCCTTTAATGACTGCCACAACAAGTCATAAAATCATCTGTTATGAGTTATGACCATGATGGGCAGGTTCCATTACAGTTGTAACTCAAAGACTGTAGTACAGCAGTTCCACAATGGCAGGATGGCCAGAGGGGTTGGATGGCAGAGAATCCTCCAAGGTATAAGGGATGGACCCGCCTGCTCCTCATACACACAACCCAAAATCACAAAAGGCAAAAATTATAGGCAGCAGCCCATTTTTGGTTATCTTGGTAGCAGCCTCTCCTCAGTAGTGACCAATTGATACAGACGTTAACTGTAAAATATCAAAGGCAAATTCTGTTTTCAATAGACTGCACTCTGGGAGCATTGAGGAATTAGTCCAGGAACAAAACTGAGGGTATATGGAGCCTCTGTATCCTTTCATTACCCTTCTGTGAAAACGCAGACTGGTTATTGAATGCATGCAAGACAACTCAACCATTTTCACATGTCCTGGCTTCACAGAATGTTAGGCATCAGATAAAGTACCAGACACTGAAGTTCTCTCTAGAGCAGAGGTCCCCACCTCCGTTTGTGGACCGGCACCAGTCTGCAGCATGCCAGAAACTGGGACACTCAAACAAGTGAAGCCCGGTTCACGGGATGCAGGCAGCACACGAAACCACGCCCTCTAGTCTGCGGAAAAACCTCTCTCCACGGAACTGGTCCCTGGTGCCCAAAGATTTGAGGAACCCTGCTCTAGAGCAGGGATGTCCAGCCTTGGCAATTTTTAAGACTTGTGGACTTCAGCTCCCAGTATTTCTCAGCAAGCCCAGGCTGGCTGGGGAACTCTGGGAGTTGAAGTCCACAAGTTTTAAAGTTGCTGTGGTTGGACACCCTGCTCTAGAGCAAATCTACCATCAGTCTACATACAGCTGATGAGCCAATGGGCAGATCACATCATCCTTACGCCAAATTAGAACATACCCAAGCAACTCCTTTTTGAGGAACTCTTGAGGAACCTGGAGGACGGGAGGGAAGTTACAAAGATACATTAAAGGCCCCCCTGAAGTTCCCTGACATAGACCCAATCACCCAGGAACACAAAATCATTCTACCTGGCATGGCCTCATCCATAATGGCTGTCAAGCTTACAAAGTGAAGTGTGCTATGGAAGCACAACATAACATGAGCTGCAGAGGTCTAGAGCCACCAGTGCAATCAACTACAGTGTCTACACCTGTTTGCCCAACATGTGCCCTAATGAACCTGGCCTGTCATCTTTGGATACACCATACTTAATGTGATTAATGGTGTTGAAGTCTTTATTGATAACAATGCACAAAGGACAATTGAACACTGACCATGAACTGGCTTTCCTTCACTAACTTATTTTTAGGAAAATAATGTTACAATGATTATTAATATTAATGTTCCTACTGCTTTTTTACAGGTAGTCCTCGATTTACAACAGTTTGTTTAGTGACTGAAGTTACAACAGCACTGAAAAAAGCAATTTACGATCATTTTTCACATTTACAACCATTGTAGCATTATGTAAAGTCCTGCCTCTACTCCCCAATCAAAGTACGGACTCTTGAGACAGAAGCATTTCAAAAGGAACCTTTTATTGAAAGGGAGTGATTGCAAGACAAAAGCAAAGCAAGGTCTGAGTTCCCCCAGGCAATTCTGTTAGGATAAAGTGGTTAGAAACCCCTCCTCTCAGTTTGATGTTAAATGAGCCAACCCACAGGTGCGAAGATGTTGTGAAAATGGTTGTCCTGAGAAAGAGATAAGGATTTGTTCCCATACGTTTCTTCTGTGAGGCTTCCAAACTGAAAGAAAACAGATGGCCCTCCCCCCTTGTACATCCCCCAAGGTAAATCAAAGCACAGGGCAGAACAGGTGACAGGGTAAAAGTTATAAACTAGGGAATTGCAGGATACATAGGAAAACAGGATGAGAGCAATAAGTGAGTAAAAGGATCCGGGGTTCCCTCCCCACTTGAATGGCAGTATCGCGATAGGAATCTGACACAGCCCATAGTCATGTGATCAAAATTCAGATGATTGGCAACAGACTCACATGACGGTTGCACCTTTTGTGACCTTCTGACAAAGTCAATGGGGAAGCCAGATTCACTTAACAACCATGTTACTAACTTAACAACTGCAGTGATTCATTTAACAGCCATAGCAAGAAAGGTCGTAACATGAGCCAAATTCATTTAACAACTATCACTTAGCAATAGAAGTTTTGGGCTCAGTTGTGGTCGTAAGTCAAGAACTACTTGTATTTAGTAGATTTATTTAAACTAGTTTGGGGGGCTTAAAACATGCTTTAGTACCATCCAATAATATATATACTCTTTTTTATTCAATCCTTTTAAAACAGTTACAGCTAAGTGAGTTAACGTTTCTTAGTGCACAAACTTAACCTTTGACCTGAAGTGTGGACCATGACAGGGGTCTGTGCACTAGCAAGGCCCCAGTGGCTCAAGAATATATAGCCTATGTCCGTGATGGCGAACCTATGGCACCCGCCCTTTGGCTACGCAGCACCCTCCCTTTGGCCACGCGAGCCATCGCCCCAGTTCAGCTTCCCCACGCATGCACGCGTGCATCCCGCCAGTCAGCTGGTCTTCGGGTCTCTGCTGCACATGCATGGGGGGGCGGGGCATGTGCGGGTGGGCCTGTGTGCACATGCACAGGGAGCGGGCACTCAGTCTGGAAAAGGTTAGCCATCACTGGCCTATGTCTATCCATCATTAGAAGTTCTATTTGTATCTTGGTTTGAAGTTTGGGTGGACTTTTTTGGGATTTGGATTATAAACCAAGGATGTAAAATTGCATCAGTGTTCTTTTAAACTTTTCATTCTGTCTTAATGAAAAGAAAACATCTAAAATATCCTTGCTCTCCAGTTCATGCATAGCTCTCTTGTTAATTATACTGAAACAAGGGCTTCCAATTACAAGACGCTACTAATTCTTGCTTGCTGGAATAAGCAGGTGAGCTTTATAATTAAAAGTTTGTTTAAGGTTGCATGTGGGCATTTATATGTCTTACAAGATGAGCGGTACAATTTGATAAAATGGGCTCCCTGGGGTTTAGAGGTGGTAATAGTTTAAAAGTTTGCCTTCCATATATAGATGGTCCTTGACATAGAACTGTAATTGAGCCTGGAATTACAGTTGTAACTCCTGCTGATTGTTAAGTGGGTTGTTCTATGACTGTACCTGATTTTACAACCATTTTTGAGGCAGTCATTAAACAAATGCAGTTTAAAGTGAATGCCGCTATTGTTAAGCAAATCCATTGTCCTCAATGGGTGCTTTTTTGCTGGAAACAGAAATAAATACTGATTCCTAGCAAAAAAATTGTAAAAAGTGATGTTTTGGGTCCCTGCAAATTGATGGTTGCTGAGCACCCAAAATGTGATCATGTGACTGCGGGAAGGGCAGCCATCAGAACATTGAATCTGGGTCATAAATAGCCCTGGAGAGGCCCATCATAACGGTCACTAAGTGACCAATCGTAAATCAAGGACCACCTGTATCAGGCATATTGGTGCCGAGTGTTGATAGGGAAAAGTGTATATTGGAAATGGATGTACCATATTTCATGAGTTGTTTGAAACTACCTGTCAGGGTGGCAATTAATCCCATTCTGCTTTGGGTAATTGCACCTTGATTAGAGAACGGATCGTGGCCTTTCCTTGGAGTATACTTTTTAAAGCAAATAAAAATAAAACCCGAGATGCATTCTAATAAAACACATTTTATTATAAAGAAAGTAAAAACAGTCTTACTAGCTAATGATTACATCTTGGCAGCGTTCCTGCCGTACCTCTTGGCAGGCGAACAAAGAAAGTTAGAAGAAAGTGAAAGAATGTGGACATGCGCAGTGGCTTCAGAGATAAGAGTCTGTCTACCGTAAGTCTTAGAATGGGAGCCCAGCTGACAAATACAAAAAACGCAGTGACAATCCCCTTCTTTTGTCAGTTGAGCGAACATTAAGTACATCATCAAATAAGGCACATCTTCTTACGCAGATTTTAATTTAATTTAATTTAATTTAATTTCCAATTTATATACCGCCCTTCTCCCTGAGGACTCAGGGCGGTGTACAGCCAAGATAAAAAACATAGAATACAAATATTAAAACATTTAAAAATATATATAAATTTGGGCCGAAAGTTAAGAATCACAAACTAATTAAAAAATTTAAAAATTTCTTCTAAGCCAACCCGGCGATACTCGTGTTGAGCTGCTGGAAGCGGTTTGTTGAGCATATCGGCAAACTGATCATGTGTCGATACATACTGCAATTTAACAAAACCTTTTTTCACTAATTGTTTTATGTTTTGATAACGGATATCAATGTGTCTGGACCTAGAACCTGTGAAATGTGATTCAGAAATATAAACCACCGATTCATTGTCTTCCATCACGGTGATCGGTCGGATCGGGTGTGTCCAGATATCTGTGACTAAAGCATCAAACCAAGTTAGAGAATTACATGCATCTGAAACACAAGCATATTCAGCTTCAGTAGATGAACAAGAAACAAAATTCTGTTTACGCACTTGCCAATAAACAGGACATCCATTTAAGAACATCATATAACCTGAAGTGCTTTTACGTGTTTTCTTATCACTCGCCCAATCAGAATCTGCATAACAACATAATTCTGCATAATCAGTATGTGTTGGTTCTAACAATAACTTCATATGTTTAGTGTGTTTTAGGTATTTCAATAATTTCTTAATGCATGTCCAATGAAACTGTTTTGCCTTACCTACATGTCGAGATAAGAGATTAACACTAAGTGCAATGTCGGGTCTGGTCCAACTACTAATGTACAACAGTGACTCAATAACTGAAGGATAAAGTGTTTGATCCTCGAACTCAGGACTTGCTTCATGTGTCAAGTTGTGAAAATCTGTTTGCATGGGTGTCTTTGTTGTGTTAGCATCCTTTATGTTGCAATGATGCAAAATTTGTTCAATTTTATCCTCTTGTGAAAGACTAAACCCCTTCTGTGTTTTTTTAATCTGAACACCTAAATAAGTGCTAATATGACCCAATAATTTCAATGGGAAGTATCTCTGCAAAGCTTTGGCAAAAATTTCACTCATTTGCTTATTTGGACCAATGTAAACAATGTCATCAACATAAACAAGAACTATCTCACATGTATTGTTAGATCTTTTTGTGAACACGCACGCATCAGTTTCGGACTTAATAAAGCCCATTGAATTTGGTTTGTCAGTAAGACATAAGTACCACATTAAATCAGACTGTTTCAGACCATAAAGGCTTTTGTTTAGGAACCAGGTATCCCCTTCTTGCTGTCAGAACCCTGGAGGACCTCTCACGTAGATCTCTTCGTCTACGTCAGCATGTAGATAAGCCGTGTCAACATCGAACTGGAAAACTTCTAAACCAAGGATAGTTGCAGTTGCTAAAGCAATTTTTACACTCTCCGTCTGGGCTGTCGGTGAGTAGGTATTTGTGTAGTCCTCAGGATAACGTTGAGCGAAACCCTGAGCTACAAGTCTGGCCTTGTACAATGACTCACCATTTGGCTTCTGTTTGAGTCTGTAGACCCATCGAGTGCCAATGACCCTTTTGTTTGCTGGAGGTTTTGCAGGTGTAAAAACCTTGAGTTTCTTTAGACTGTCCATTTCAGCCTGCATTGCCTCATACCATTTGTCTTGCTCTGAATCAGGAAGATGTTTGATTTGTGTGAACGTATCAGGTGGAAGTGTAACATTGCAAATCAAAGGCAAGGGTGTTTTTGTCACTTGCCACGAATATCGTTGTGGAGGGATTCCCTTTGTGACCCTCTTGGAACATCTCGGAACAACAGTCCATTCTTCTGCTTCGTCCTCGTCCTCACATTCGTCGCTAGCATCAGCATCCACGGCTTGCGAAGACGGAACATCAGGTTGAGAAGAACTAGTGGAATCTTGATCATCGATCTGCGCGGCATCAGCAGTATCATCTCTAGGAAAATAAACTCCAGGATCATTGGAATGAATCCTGGACCAGTCAACATCTTCCTCAAAATTAGCAGATTGGGAAATCACAATTACATGTCTGGAGTCAATAAATTTGCTCCATTTTGAGTTATCATCAATACCCATTAATCTCAGTCTCTTTGCTGCTGGACCTCCTTTCCTTCTTTGAGCTAAGGGAATGTTCACCATAGCGTATGAACCAAAAATATGGATGTTTTTGAGATCAGGCTTGTACCCGTACAACATGAAGAAAGGAGTCTGATTTATTACACTGCTCCAAGTACGGTTGACAATGTAATTTGCATATTTGATAGCTTCACCCCAGTATGGCATACTAAGGTTGGCGTCTTCTAGGAGACAACGCATCATGGTTTGCAGGACCCCTTGTCTTTCTTCGACTCCATTATGAGCCGGTGTGTAAGGAGCCAACGTCTGATGAAGAATTCCATTCTTACGCATCCAGTCCTGGAAACGCTGAGACATGAATTCAGCACCGCGATCACTCTTGATTCTGGCGATGCGAACTTGGTGTTGGGTAAAAACAAGGGCTGCAAAGTCTTTAAAGATCTGAAAGGTCTCAGATTTTTCTTTCATAGGATATCCATATCCATATCTAGAGTAATTATCAACAATTGTTAAAAAATATTTTCTACCACCAAGTGTTGGCGGAAAAGGACCAACTATGTCAATGTGAACCAAATCAAAAATGCGTGTTGACAGGCGTGTAGCGCGTTTGGGAATGGCTGCTGCTTTGGATTTGGCTTTCTTGCAAGACAGCACAATCCAAAAACACTTTACACCCCTTTAGATCCAAACCTTTTGCGAACTCCGGCATCTTCCTAAGAACACGGAAACTGGCATACCCCAATCTTCTATGCCACTTATGGATACACCTGGAATGCAAAGGTTTACCAGTTAGTGAATTTTCAACATTAACAGTTTTATGAGGAACCTCAGGCTTGCTCTGAGCAACCTGTTTCCTAATTTTCTTTTTGTTGGCTTTAGGAGCCTTTGGAGTAGCAACAGGATCTCTCTCTGGAGCATCTCTCTCTGGGCCTGTGCTCTCCTCTTCTGGTATACTTGCCTGTGTTTGCGGTTTAGGCTTTGGCTTTAATAAACACCACCAATTAACATGGTTTCAGCAACAATATCTCCATTTTTAACTATGTAACTTGCTTTTTCAAGGTCGTGAACCTGGAACTTTAACACTAAAGTTCACGTAGTTCAGGTTCAGGCTCCTGCATCTCTGTGAAAAGTTCCTTTCTGTAAGTAACATGCAACGCTGCACCACTGTCCAAAGTCCACAGGAGTCATCTGTCGTACTCTGGTTGAGGTTGTGGATCGTTGGTTAACGCCAATGTGGCGAGTGGAGCTTGTGGATCACGCCGGGGACCACGACGACCTTGTCTTCCGCCTCTGTCACTGCCTTCTCTGGAATCTGTTCCTCTGGGCTGGTACGAGACGGGAGCTGGAACTCGTTGGGGACAATCCTGGGTGGCATGTCCCACACGATTACAGATGTAGCATCTTGGCATCCTTGGAACGTAGGCTCTTCCTCGGAAGGGACGCCTCGCTGGAGCTCTTGATGCGGGGTGGTCCTCGCAAATGTGGCGTGGCTAACAGTGCTTCTTCAATTAAAAGTCTGCATATATGGTCCACTTTGCGTTGAGCAATAGGCACTAGATTAATCTTTGTAATGGCATCTTTCCATTCATAATTCAATGAGTTAATAATAATGCTGATCATTTGAATATCATCAATAAGATAGCCTCTTTCTCTCAATTCTTTTCTCATTCCTTTCAGTTTAGTTAAATGTCCTCCAATTTGTTCACCAGGTTTCAATCTCGAACCATGGAACTCAGACATGAGCAAACATGAAGATTCAATTGAAACAGGCCTGTAGCAATTTTCCAATTGGACCCAAATTTGTTGGGCTGTTGCATCAGGCGGAAAGGTAACCTGCAGTTCAGTATCCATGGACATCAATAATGTTGTGCAAGCTTTAGTCTCTAAGTCTCTTATTGCAGGAGTCCATGGCTGGGCAGGAGGATTAAAAACCATACAGTGAGTACCTTCTCTGCGAAGTAACAATCCAATCTCACTGACCCAGGCCTTATAATTCTGTCCTGACATCTTTAATTTCGACTCACCAGCTAGTGGAGCAACAGAAAAGGCCTGTTGAGGAACATGCATTTGGTATGCTGGGTGTGCCGGTAAAAATACCTGTGGTATTTGCTGTGCTTGTTGTAGACCAACAAATGGTCCTGGTTGCACGGCTTGAGGCATTTGTGCACGCACTTGAAAATGTGGTTGCTGTATAGGAATTTGCTGTGCTCCAGCTGCCATTTGAGCTTGAGCTTGGGGCTGTTGCATTTGAGCTGCAATATTAACATGGCCTGTTGGAGACGCAGTCATTTGCCTTTGCTGCATTAAGCGTTGTTGTGCTCCGTCTAAAACAGTGGTTCTCAACCTTCCTAATGCCGCGACCCTTTAATACAGTTCCTCATGTTGTGGTGACCCCCAACCAGGGGTGGGTTCTAAATTATTTTACTACCGGTTCTGTGGGCGTGGCTTATTTTGTGGGCGTAGCTTGGAGGTCATGTGACTGGGTGGGCGTGGCTAGCTGGTCATGTGACCGGGTGGCCATGGCTATGTGTATAGGGACTACTCAGAGGGCTGAAAAAAGTCATTTCTGACAAGTCCTCGCACTTTTGACTGGTCCTCACACTTATGACCATCCTCACATTTATGCCCGTGCAGCATTCTTAACAACCATGTCACTCATTTCACAACTGCTTCTTTTCACCATGGTGATAAGATAGGGCAAAAAACGTAAAATGTGAGGACAGTCGTAAGTTCCAGGACTGGTCAAAAGTGCGAGGACCAGACAGAAATAACGTTTTCAGCCCTCTGAGTAGTCCATATGCATAAAAGGATACAGCAATAGAGAGAGATGAAGGAAGGGAAGGGAAATTAGAGTAGGAGTGAGGGTAAGAGAGGGAGGAAGAGAGGAGGAGAAGGAGAAAGGAAGAGGAAGTAGGGAGGAGAAGAAGAGGGGGAGGAAGAGAAAGTAAGAAGGAAAGAAAAGAGAGAGGTGGTAGGTTTGAGGAGAAAGATCGCTGTACAATAAAAAAGATGAAAGGGAAGAAAGCCAACCCCAAACAAATATAAAGATATTAAGATAAAGAATGAATTGTTAAACTTTAAAGAATAAAAGAGAACAAATATGAATAAATAACAATAACAAGAAACACACATACAAACATACAATGTATTTTCTTTGAATAGAGTATTTGGCCGGTTCACAAATTGAAACAGTGTTTAGTCATTTCAATTAAATTTACAATTTCTATATTTCCTTTTTGCCATATTTATTCCTCATCTATTTTTCTAAAAAAACAATATTACCCTTCATCCTCATCTCTAATCTTAATCAAATTCAATTTTTCCCTTCTATTCTATATTATACCCCTTCCCATTGTCATCTATTTTTATATCCATCCTCACATTGGTTAATTATGTAATATTACAGTTGAATATTCAACATTTTAATATAAATCAATTAGTTATATAACTACCTTTTTTGTATATTAATCAATATGAACATGAATATTCCAATTTCCATGCAATCCAATTTCTTACAAATCAATTAATTATATTTACCAATAATAATAAACCAAATAATTTCCCCCATATATTCCTCCAAACCACAACTTAACCATTTCTGCTTTCAACACAATATACAATTAATAGTATCTCAATGATTCCAATTCCCTAGTTAAATAGAGCTTTTTTTCTTTTGTGTTTTAAAATCTTGAACTCTCCTCTTTTTCTCTAAATTTCCCATTGTTTGCACCTACCTTTTTTGGTGAGGAAAAAGAAAAGAAATCTGCCTGCCTAATTTTCCAATGTTGCAGCAACAGCAAAGCCAACAGCCTGCTTTACTTTCAGTTTCATTTTTCAGCATAGCTAGGGGAAAAAAATTGCTCCAGCACTCTTTGCAAACAAGCAGCAGAGCCCTGAGCAAAACAGCTGAGAGCAAATAAGCAGAGAGTTGGGAGCTGATATGCTGAAGCTCCGCGGGCCAATAAAATTAAAAAAAAACACCGAACCATTTGTTAAATTGCTGGTTCACCCGCCCCTCGCCCACCACTATTGGCAATAAATAGTGGTGCGGAGGGGCGGGGCAAGGGGCGGGGCGGAACCGGCAGAATCCCACCACTGGCTATAGGGCGGCCCTTTGAAGCCCCACGGCAAGAATTTAAACAGTTTTTTTTCCTCTAGCCATCAGCTGGGACTCAGGAGGCACTAATAGATTGAGAGTGGGCGGGGTAAGCGAAGGGCCGGCGATCCAACAGAGCAAAGAGTGAGGGTGAGTGAAGGCGTGGGGGGGGGTGAGAGAGGGCTTTGGTGACCCCTGTGAAATGGCCGTTCGACCCCCAAAGGGGTCGCGACCCCCAGGTTGAGAACCGCTGGTCTAAAAGGACACCAGCACCACCAGGGGGTGCTGAAGATTGGGCCTGTGGAGACACTTGTGGCATTGCAGTCTGAATATCTGAGTGGATTAGGGACATGTTTGATAAAGTCCGATGCAATACTTGAAATTGGTCTTGCAAACTGCGATGCATTTCGGCTTTCTCTAGTAAATTACTTTTGCCAGCAGATGGTGCTGCAACTTTAGTTTCGGGCAGCTCAGATAATTTTTCCGCCTTCGTGGCATGGTGTGTACTTTGATCAGAGAGAACGTCATGTGACAATTGTGACTTGTACACAGCTCTCTATTCTGATTGGCCTGACACAAGACCCTCTTGGGTGTGTGGCTTTGGCTGCGAAGAAGAAGCCAAGATGGCATTTTCAGGAATTTTAAAAACGCAAGACTCTCTTATCTGCCTCAAGCTTAGATAAAGCTATTTTTGCCTGGGATAGCTCATGTTCAAAAAATTTTATATGGTCATGATAGTTTTTTATAGCTTGTTGATCCAGGGTGAGCTTGGAGGTTCGAGGAGAATAATAAATTATTTCTCTCTCTGTGTGGGAGGAAAAATGCTCATCGGTTTGTGAAAACTTTGGCCTTGCACCAAGCATTTCAAATTCAAAAGGTTCTAGGAGGACTGTTTGAGAGCATGCATATTCAGGAGACGTCACTGACCTCAATTGCAGCACGTTTTCTTCAAGAGCAGCTCCCCCAACATCACCTCCAACAGCACCTTCCTCCAGTCTGGTTGCTGAAGCAAGCGGTGTTTGAAAAGTTGAAAGCCTGTGTAAAATTCTTTTCTCTTCATGAGAGAGATCAGAGATATCAGAGAAATTTATATCTTCAGCAGACTGTGTTCGTTTGGTCTTTTTCTTTCTTTGCATATTTGCAAAAAATAATCAGCGTTCCTCAGTCGCCGAAAAACTAATTGCCTAAATAGCCTATTGGCTTATCAGTTAAAGTAACAAGCAAGGAAAAAAGCCATAATTCAATCCAAGCCATCCTCCTGCTACCACGTGGCAGGGTGGCAATTAATCCCATTCCGCTTTGGGTAATTTCACCTTGATTATAAAGCAAATAAAAATAAAACCCGAGATGCATTCTAATAAAACTCATTTTATTATAAAGAAAGTAAAAACAGTCTTACTAGCTAATGATTACATCTTGGCAGCGTTCCTGCCGTACCTCTTGGCAGGCGAACAAAGAAAGTTAGAAGAAAGTGAAAGAATGTGGACATGTGCAGTGGCTTCAGAGATAAGAGTCTGTTTACTGTAAGTCTTAGAATGGGAGCCCAGCTGACAAATACAAAAAACGCAGTGACACTACCAGATGAAAAATGCAAATAAACTTGAGAAATGGCCATGCACATTGCTGCTTGGGTGCCTGCATCTGGGTTTCAAGAGTGAAGCATTCTGATTCTTAATCCAAATGACAAACGTGTAGGAAGCATCATTTTTTAAACATACTTAAAGAGATGCAACTCTGGGATAAGATGAGAAAGGGGTCTTCTGACTGGGAGGGGATGATGCTGAAATGGAGCTACTGAACCCTCCCTCTGTCCCCCCCCCTCTCTCTCTCTCCCTCTCCCACCATTTTTCTGCATCTCTTTCTGCTTCCAATTTCTTGCATTTGCAGTAGACGGCTGGAGTTGAGAGTTTATTCTTGATAGAGATTTGAACAGTCAATTTCTGAATTTAGTCTGTAAGGTTGCAGGCTGCCTATTCCTATCTTAGATAGACAAGCAAGCAGCCCCAGGTATCCGTTCTAATAAGTGAGTAGAATAGAGATGTTATTTCTATTGAAACAGGTTCTGCCTTCTCCCAACTAGACGTGGAGGCTCTTGAATCTGTTGGTCTCACTTAATGTTTTTTCCTTTTTATTCCTGAGTCGGCTTTAACTCCTTCAAAAGCGATAATGGACAAATCCACATCCTAAAGAATTATCCTTAGAGGGTGCATATGAATAAAGATAAAATGAAACATTTACTTGAAAAGATATTTTAAAAGTATGCTTTGATCATTTAGATTAAACAGCCTTATACACTTGAATGATTAAAATGTAGATTTTTTAAAAAACCTGTGCAAGCTTTGCCTTTGTAAGTATTCTTTGAAGAAGACATTGCTGGTCAAAACCTATTAAGTCCAGAGTAAAGATGTTGCAGTGTCATGGAAAGTCTTTTGGGTGTGTTTTGGTCAGTGCTGTATGAAGCATTTTGTCCCTTGCTGCATCCAGTAAGATATTCTTTTAGATGAGAGCCACATTCTCTCTTTTATTCTCCCATCTTTCTCAATTCTTCAGAATTCCAATGTTGAAAACCTGCCTCCACATGTGATCCGGCTGGTCTACAAGGAAGTCTCCACTCTAACATCAGATCCACCTGAGGGCATCAAGGTGTTCCCCAATGAGGAGGACATTACAGACGTGCAGGTCACCATTGAAGGACCTGGTAAGAGAAGGTTACTTGAAGAGGGTTCATCTTTGGGGATTTCATATAAGGGTTGCATCTCAAGATTGAACTGTAGTGATTATATTGCTCTAGTCAAAGAATCATACTGGAGAAGGCAGCCCATCTTGGAATTATTGGTCAATAGAAAGGAAAAAGTTGGATGTTGGAAAAGTGAGCCTTATTCAAGAAGATATTTCTCATACAGATTCTATTCCTTCATTTTATGACTGTAATGGAGCCTGGCCATCATGGTTGTAACTCATGTTGGTTGTAAAGAGAGTCAGTCACATAGCAAACATGATTTTACTTCCTTTTTTGTGGCAGCCATTAAGCAAATCTGTGGTCACTATGTGAACGCCACAGTCATTAATTGAACCATTGGTTCACCATTGGTTTTGCTGAAAATCTGAAGTGCTGGTTTTTGGCAAAACTGCTGTAAAAGGTGATCATGTGATCCCAGGAGATGGTCTGGTTGCCAAGTGCCCAAAGCATAGTCATGTGACCAGGAGGAGCAGCCATTGGAACTTCAAATCCGGGTTGTAAGTACCCCCTAGGTAGGTTCATTGGAACTGCTCGTAAATCGGGGACTATCTGTGGTGATATGACTCCTCTTTTTCTTTTCTTCCCTTTGTAGAAGGTACTCCTTATTCTGGTGGCCTCTTCCGCATGAAGCTGATTCTCGGCAAAGACTTCCCTGCCAGTCCACCCAAAGGCTACTTCCTGACGAAAATCTTCCACCCCAATGTGGGTGCCAATGGGGAGATCTGTGTCAACGTCCTCAAGAAAGACTGGAAAGCAGAACTGGGCATCCGACATGTCCTGCTGGTAGGTAGTGTTTTTAACTGGGTAAATCCCAGGATGGCAGATAGCGGACCCCAAAGTGGTTATTTTATTCTTCTTCTTAGGCATGTGCAGAAACACATAGGACTATGTATACATGTAGTCTTCAACTTACTATCATAATATCCTGAGACTGGCTCTCAGTGTATCTGTCCGTGTATCTGTCTACTCAAAGTGGATCATGCAACAAGCCAGTGACCCAAAAGCATGTAGACTCATATAGTCAGAGATGTATAAAGATGTATAAAGTTAATAGTTTGGAAAGTCTTGGCCTTATTTATTTAATAAATTTATATGGCCAGCCATCTCATACATGATTCTGGGTGGCTAACAATTAAAATCAATGGAAACAACGCAAATTTATTTGAAAATTTATATTGCCACCTATTCGCACATGGCTGATCTGTCCCCGTCCACACACACACACAAACACAGCCAGCCGAGGGTTAAGGAAACACTTTGGCACACACCCAGGTCCTTATCTCCAACTTGGCAGCGATTTACACACCGTCTGCCAAGTGCGTTTATTTCCACAAAACAGAAAGATAAGATACTTAGCGTCCAAAAGTCCAATCAGAATAATATTTCTCTCAGCAGTTTCCGGACGAGGCTTTAGTGACTATCCAAGGTTTACTTTTGTTCGTCACAAGGATCACTGGCCACCACCCTCTATTATATAGTCTCTGGGGTGTGGTCCAGTGACTCAGTTCTAATCCCTAGCATGCCTCCTGAGCTGCTGCAATCGTTTATCACGCCTTCGGAGGCGTGCGTCTAGGAATGATGTTTCTCCGTCACTCTCATCCGAGCCACCTGTCTCCCTGCTAATCTCCTCTCCCTCGGCCGGCACTTGAGACAGTGCCAGAGGGGAGGGGCCTGGAGAGGGAGGCCTGGCTGACTCCTCTTCCTCATGCTCGGAGCTTTCTTCCTCCGATGGGACAGGCTCAGAGGGCGGGGCCACAACAATGGCGACTCAAGGCGGCTTACAAGGATATAAAAACATCATATATAAAAAAATAAAACTAATAAAAGAAAATAAATAATAAAATAATATAATAGACCCCCACCCCTCATCCTGGTGACAACACATCACACAAGCCATTTAATGGGCTCCATCCCACTCTGGGTTCCCCAGGCCCGCTGGCAGAACCAGGTCTTCAGTGTTTTCCAGAAGAGTGTTAGAGTGGGGGCCATTCTAATCTTTGTGGGAATGATGTTCCAGAGAGAGGGAGCCACCACGGAGAAGGCCCTTCTGGGTCCCACCAGGTGTATCTCCCTAGGGGATGGGACCCACAACATTCCTTGCCTCCCCGTTCTAGTGGGTTGGGTAGGTGTGACTGGCAAGAGATAGTGATCAATGATTAAAAAACCTAAAGAACATAATCCTATAGAAATGCGGAAGGACCTGAAGCTCTGAGTTCATCTGTAGGGGCCCACAAACATCCCTAACTTGAAGTGTTTTGGAAGGAGGAATGGGCTAAAATTTCTCCAAACCCATGTGCAGAGGACCAGTTGACAGTGATTGAAAAGATTTAACTGTGGTTATTGCTGCTCAAGGGGACCACACTATTACTGAAAGAAAGGTTCACAAACTTTTGCCACATGCCAATATGTTGCTTTTGATCATTTTCATGAATAAATAAATGAACAAGTACTGGCTTAGATATTTGTTTAGTTGGCTTTTCTTTATCTAGTTTTGGGGCTTGTGTAAAGTACAGAGCATATTTTAGGATATATTTATGTAGAAATAATGACAATTCAAAGGATTTTGCAAACATTTTGGTGTGCAATATGTGTGGCTTTCTTCAAAATAGCTCATGGAAAGATTTGGAATGAGCTGTTGAGGAAAAAAATTTCCCAAACTACAGCTAGTCCTTGAGTTGCAATAGTTCATTTAGTCCTCAAAGTTACAACAGCCTTGAAAAAAATGACTTATGACTGTTTTTCACACTTACAACTGTTGCAGCATCCCCATGGTCACGTGATCAAAATACACATGCTTGGCAACTGACTCATGTTTATGACAGTTGCAGTATCTGGGATCATGTGATCCCTTTTGCAACCTTCTGACAAGCAAAGTCAGTGAGGAAGCCAGATTCACTTAACAACCATGTTACTATATTAACACACTGCAGTGATTCACTTAACTGTGGCAAGAAAGGACATAAAATGGGGCAGAATTCACTTAACTATCTCGCCTAGTAACAGAAATGTTGGGTTTAATTGTCGTAAGTCAAGGGCTACCTATATTTTTATTTTTTTCAAAAAAATGTATAGCAAAACGCCCTCTTTATTTAGGGAGTTTTGGGAGGCAGAAATGATATTCTGTTTTGCCCACTTCCGGTTTGGACTTCCGGTTTGCTAGTCTTGGGCGACGACGGTGCCTTTTTAAGGACCGCCAGCCCCGCCGCCTGTAGAGCCGCCTCGCGATCGAGAAGCGGCTCGAAAACTCCGAAATCCAGAGGATTGAAGGAGGAGAGATAGCAGGGTACAGGTTGAGCCCCTGTAAGCCCCCAGGGAATTGCTTCTGGGGAGGAAACAGGCGCGGCTCCCTCCCAACCTGCTGAGACTCCGGGCGGCGTGGGACGATTCTGCCTTCAGCAGAACAAGCCGGCTGCAGCAAACGTTTAAAGTGAATGGAACCAACCTTAATAAGCAGCGGAAATACTAACTTGAACCCTGCAACTCGGAAATCGCAAGTATTAGTGCTTTGTTGACTTTAATTCAAGAGAAAATATGAGCGAGTGAAAGTGATTTGGAAAAAATATGGCGCCCAGCATTAGAGTTAATGAGCTAGCGAGAGTGGATTTGTGAAGTCGTCTTACTTTGCTACAAAGTTACAAAGTTGCTTCGCTTGTAACAAAGAGAAACAAGAGAAGAGGGGAAAAAAGAAAAACTTTTTTTTTTAATATCTGACTCTGCTTTATTCCAGTTTTTATTTGATTAAACCTGGGGGACTTTTTTAGAAGTCTCTGTGGAGGTGGAAAAGGAAAAGGGACTTTCCTCTTCAGAAAATCTAGCTTACGTGGCAGGATGGCCTCAAAGAAGCAGGAAGGAAAGATAGCAGGGGGGGGATCCCCCACACACAAACATGAAACGCAGCTTCCCCCTGCTCAACAGATACAGACTCAGAAAAAAGATTTTGATTTTGAAAATTTAAAAGAATTTATTTCTAAAGCTTTGGATGATAAATTTCAAAAATCCCAACAGGAAATAGATGATAAACTTCAAAAATCTCAACAGGAAATTATGCAGGAAATTAATGAAATTAAAGATATGGTGAAACAGGATTATGGCAAGGTGACTAAAAAAATATCAGATGTGGCGTCTGGCCTTGCAGAATTTATTATTAAAGTTGATTCTAAAGTGGATGAACTTAAATCAGAAGTCAATGTTAAGATGAAAGACAATGACTATAAAATTTCTGATGTTGATGAGAAAATGCAAAGAGTTGAAAACGAAATTGTTATGATGCAATTCAGGGCAATGGAATTTGCCATAAGGCTTCGAGGAATTAGAGAGGATGACAGACAGCATTTGAGACAGATTTGTGCTGAGGCTCTGGCAGTGATTTTAAAAATTAATCCTGACGTGGTTTTTTACAAAATAGATAAAATTTACAGAGTGAATTCTTGGGTGGCCAGACAAAGACAATTGCCTAGAGATGTGGTCATATATTTTACGGATAGAGCAATAAGAAATGATATCCTGCAAAAATCCTTTCTTACTTCTGTGCAAGTGGGGGGCGCACAAATTGGAGTTTACAAAGAACTACCACCTAAAATGTTGAAAGCCAGAAAAGATTTTGGCTTTCTTGTAAAAGAACTGCAAAAACAAGAGATACCATTTCGGTGGGATGCCCCAACTGGCATAATTTTGAAATACAAGGGAGAAAGACATCGTTTGAATACTGTGGAGAAGGCGGAGTATTTCTACACTACTATTTTTAAAGAAAGAACACCATCTCCACGTACATCTACAGTCCTGGAGATTAAGGAGAGTGATAAGAAGCAACTTCAACAAGAACCGCAAGAACAGTCTAAGCAGGTGGAGTTAGAGGAAACGCAGGGTGCTGAAGGAGGTTTTTTGGATGAGCCCCTGTTGGAATCTTCTCCAATCTTGGACCCGGTTCGGATGGTTGAAGTTAAGGATCAGCGCATAACTCATGCAAAATCTAAACAACTTAAAGAAAAGCAACAACAGGAAAGACAAGAAAAGGGAGCTAAGAGTGCTATTCAAGAGACTGGAGCCATGGGGGGAGCAAGACAGAAGATTCCGGAAGATATTCGGTTATTCTGCTCGTTGCTTCAGAAAGATAAAGATGACAATTAAGTGCTTATCTTGGAATGTGAATGGGTTGAATTCAGCACAGAAAAGGAAGAAATTATTTGCATACTTGAGACAATTTAATAATGATATAATTTGTTTACAGGAAACGCATATCACAACTCAAGATCAAAAATATTTGATAAATTCTAAATTAGGAACACATTTTATATCTTCAACTTTGCAAAAAAAAGAATGATGTGGTTATTTATGTAAACAAAAGATTAACAGCTAAAATTATAGAAGCAGATGAAGGTGGTAGGTTTATAGCAATTGAATTGCTTACAGTAAATGGCCAAATTCTTCTGATTGGAATTTATGCTCCCAATCAACAACAGGACCATTTCTATAAAATGTTACATACTAAAATACTGCAATGGGACTATAGATGTATTCTAATTATGGGAGATTGGAATGGAGTAATTGATTCTAAACTAGATAAAAAGAGTTTGGCGAAATCTAGGATTAGATTACCACAGACCTTTTTTGATATGAAAGAAGACTTGGAATTAAAAGATATTTGGAGAATATATAATCCAAAAGAATTGGATTATACTTTTTTTTCTGACAGACATAGATCCTTCTCTAGGATTGACTTTATTTTGTTGTCAGATGATCTACTTGTTAAGACAAAAAGAACGAAGATTCTCCCAAGAACCTTGACCGACCATAGCCCTGTATGGATAGAAATTGAGATGGGCAAGACTGAGCGACGTTCTTGGAGAATAAATGAAAACTTGTTCAGATATGAAAAAAATATAATAGAACTTAAAAAGCACTTGAAAGAATTTTTTGAAATAAATTTGAATAAAGGTACCCCAATTGAAATTGTGTGGGATGTGAGCAAAGCTTATATGAGAGGGGTGCTCATTTATATGAACTCTAAACATAGAATGATTCGACAAAAGAAAAGATTTGAATTGGAAGTAGAAATAAAGAATAAAGAACAGTTACTTATCAAAAACCCAACAGATGAAAGAATACGTGGTGTTATAAAACTTTTGAAAGACCAATTTCAAATGCTTATGGCGGAACAAGTTGCAACAAACTTACAATATGCGAAGCATAATACATTTTGTAATGCCAATAAACCGGGCAGATGGGTGGCCTACACATTAAGGAAAAAGCAGAGTACACGGACTATTGATAGTATTGATATTGGAGGGAAAGAAATCTTTCATCAAAAATTAATTAAAGAAGCTTTTGTGGACTATTATACTAAACTATATGCTAAAGATGATGTGCAGAATGGACTTATAGAAAAATACTTAGATAATAAAAGAGTTACAAAAATTACTGATCAACAAAAGGAAAGAATGAATTATCCTATAACAGAGGAGGAGATAATAGTAGCAATTAAACAATTAAAAATAGCTAAAGCTCCTGGAACGGATGGTTTGACTGCAGTGTATTATAAAAATTTGCAAGCAGAAATGGTGGAACAACTTAGAGATCTGTTTTGTAATATTCAACAAGGGGGTAAAATACCCCCATCATGGACAACAGCTTATATTTCTCTGATACCAAAAGAGCAAGCAGGTCCAAAAAAACCGGAGAACTATAGACCAATATCTCTTCTGAATACTGATTATAAAATTTATGCAAAAGTATTAGCCAACAGGTTGATGCCAGTAATTCAAAAGGTGATTCATGATGATCAAGCGGGATTTATCGAGGGTAGATACATGAAGGACAATGTAAGGCAAGTAATAGATTTATTGGAATATATTGAGAAGAATAAACAGATCCCTGCAGTGCTGGTCTTCCTGGATGCAGAGAAGGCCTTTGATAGAGTGGACTGGAACTTTCTACTAAAGACTTTAAAAAAGATGGACTTTGGGGATCAATTTATACAGGCGGTTTCAGCAATTTACCAAGAGCAAAAGGCACAGATTATTATTAATGGAAGTTTGACAACAGAGTTTAAAATTGAAAAAGGAACAAGACAGGGATGTCCGCTGTCCCCATTGTTATTTATTTTAACACTAGAAGTCTTGTTAAATACAATACGGGACTCTAATATCTTGAAAGGTATAATGATAAGGCAAGAGGATTACAGAATAAAGGCATTTGTAGATGATCTGGTCGTTACCCTAACACAGCCAATGGAATCAATAATCCAGATGAAGGACATTATACAAGACTATGGTAAAGTTTCAGGTTTTAGACTGAATCAGAAAAAAACTAAGATGATAGTTAAAAATATGACACAAGATCGTAAACACGAGCTTGAAAGGAAGGCAGGTTTTGAGATTGTACCAAAGGTAAAATATCTAGGAGTTCAGGTTGCAGAATCAAACATGAAATTGTTTCAAAATAATTATGAGGTGTTGTGGCGAGAGGTGCAGAAAGATATGGAGACTTGGAAAAAACTGCAGCTGTCTTTACTTGGAAGAATAGCAGCAGTTAAGATGAATATTTTGCCAAGATTTCTTTTTTTGTTTCAAATGATTCCGGTGCTCAAAAGTGATAAACAACTGAAAATCTGGCAAACTGGAGTGAATAAGTTTGTCTGGAACGAGAAAAAACCGAGAGTGAAATTGAAAATTATGCAAGATGTTCCAGAGAGGGGAGGTCTTAAACTTCCAAACCTACAGTTATATTATGAAGCAGCAGCTTTGACTTTAGCAAGTGATTGGTTTGGAAGGAAAAAGACTGGAATACTGAATATAGAAAGTTTTGATCTTGAATTTGGGTGGCATGCTTACTTATTTTATGACAACAAAGTGGATAAAGTATTTAAAAGCCATATACTTAGAGACTCTTTGATGAGAGTTTGGAAGAAGCACCGATTCAAATGGGATTATAAAATACCGCTATGGCTGGATCTTGGTCATATTATGTGGAATACAAATATAATGTCACTCGGGGGGTTTTTATACAAAGAGGTTCTTTTTACAGATGCGTGCAGATGGCAGTTGAAGACATTACAGACACTGTTGGACGAAGGGATTAACTTAACTTGGTTACAATATAATCAATTACAATTGAGATGGAAAGAGGACCAAAAAATTGGTATTATGTTGCATGAGGAAGAATTGGTTAGACATATAAAAGAGAAAGGTCCAATGCATATTAAAAGGCTTTACAATGTTTTGTTAGAAAGGGATTCAGAAACTGAATTGGTTAAAGATTGTATGATTAAGTAGGCACAAAATTTTGAGGAGCCAGTGATGTTGGAAACATGGGAAAAAATTTGGGTTCAGAATGTTAAATTCACACAGTCGCAGAATCTGAGGGAAAATTTCTATAAAATGTTTTATAGATGGCATTTAGACCCCAAAAAATTGTCGTGTATGTACCCTAATGTTCAGCCAAAATGTTGGAGATGTGACTGTTTAGATGCTACATATTATCATGTTTGGTGGACCTGTAGGAAAGTTAAGGCTTTTTGGATAAAAATTTGGTGGGTCATGCAGAATGTTTTGAAGAAAAAAATTCAATTTTCTCCACAATTGTTTTTATTGGGTATAGTTAAGGGTTTTACTTCGGGTGAAACAAAGTTGATATTGTACATGATAACAGCTGCGAGACTATTGATAGGTAAATACTGGAAGAATGAAGTTTTGCCCACGATCGAGGAATGGACTTTGAAGATGGCCAGTTTTGCAGAGATGGCGAAGATTTCAGCATATTTAAAAGACTGTTCACAAGAGACTTATGAATGGGCTTTGCTTGTTTGTGCGGCCCAGTTTCTGGCATGCTGCAGCCCAGTGCCAGTCCACAGATCGGGGGTTGTAGACCCCGATCTACCATGTTAGCTATGTGGTTTCAGAAGTGAAGTGTGCTTTCCTCACAAACAGATTGATTCTGGAAGGGTAATGCACTTGTGAACGTGCACCTGTCTTGTTCCTAGCTCTGTTTTTATTCTGCAGAACCAAAAAGACAGTGGGAACTAAAAGGTTAAATGTTTTATCTTTTTTAACTCTTGATTTTTGCTATTTATACGGGGGAAATTGTTTTATAGGGGGAATGGAAACATTTTAAAAGTAAAATTGTGTACCCTTTTCTTAAAAATAGTTGAGCAATCGGATTACCTTACTGTATATGGCTGTGTGTCCAATTGTGCCACTGAGGTAAACCTTGTTGTTCCAAGAGAGCAAAATGGAGTAACAAATAGTGTGCCATAGAATTTTAAAGATATGAGATGGAGAAAAAACATACAGCTAAATGTATTTTACACCAGCATCTCCATGCCATTTTATCTTTGAAAACCATCCTTGTTCCCACTACATCCATACAGTACTTCATATGTTGCCTTTTGTGCTTTAAACCTGCCAGCTTTGTCTTTTTAGAGCTCTTTATCAACTCCTTTCAGCTATGACTTCCTTAATCTTTCCTTTCCTCTCTACTCAAATTTCCCTTGTGTACCTTGATACTCAGCTGCTTTGAAACTCATCAAATTTAGTACTCAATGCATTTTGACATGAAAATTTTGTCCCGGTACTCATCGTTTGTTTAGTACTCAAGGCACAAGCTAGAACTTGTCGCTGTCGACTGCCTTGTGACACACTACTGCATTATTCCTTATGGGAAAAATTTGTTTGGTACTCACCATTTTTGATACTCATCGTGCCTTCTAGAACCATTTAATGATGAGTATAGGTAGTCCTTGATTTACAACCACGATTGAGCCAGAAGTTTCTGTTGCTAAGCAAGACATTTGTTAAGTGAGTTTTGCCCCATTTTACGTCCTTTCTTGCCACAGTTGGTAAGTGGATCACTGCAGTTGTTAAGTTAGTAATACGGTTGTTAAATGAATCTGGTTTCTCCATTGACTTTGCTTGTCAGAAGGTCACAAAAGGTGATCACATGACCCCAGGACACTGCAACCGTCATAAACGTGAGTCAGTTGCCAAGAGTCTGAATTTTGATCACGTGACCATGGGGACACTGCAATGGTTGTAGTGATGTCCCGGTGCCTGGAGGCTGTGCAGATCTGGATGGGGAGAAACAGACTCAGGCTCAACCCATCCAAGACCGAGTGGCTGTGGTTTCCGACATCCCGATATAGTCAGTTGGTGCCATCACTGACAGTGATTTCTAGCAGCCACCTCGGAATAAGTTTCCAGAATTCGATTACTCTGGGACAGGTCCACCATACGTGAAAATAGGTATCTACCTCCCCACACTTCCAACAGTTTGGGGAGAGTCCAGGAAACATTTTGGATAGTCGAGCAGGGGGGAGGTGCCACCTGTACAGCATCTTATACAGATTTTCCTTATAAGTGGTTGCCATCAAAAATTTCAGTTGTCTAGTCCAAATTTCTTCCCATTTCATCAATTCGATTGAGTGACCAATATTCCTCCCCCAGGCAATCATTGAGTCTTTGACAATCTCGTCTCCTATCCAATAACTTATTAAGAGTTTATAGATCTTGGCTAACATTTTTTCCTCCTTTCCTAATATGATCTTATCCATCTCCTGCAGGGTCGTATCTATGCCTCCTTGCTCCTTATCCTTTTTATATTTAGAGTTGATCTGAGCGTAAGACCACCAGTCCAATTCCATCCCCTGTAAATCTAATTTGGTTCTTGTTTTTAGATGACATTGGCTATCCAGCAACTCCCGGTAAGATAGATGTTTTTCTTTGTTATAAAGCGGAGTATATGTTGTGGCTTCTAATGGGACCAACCAGGAAGGGGTCAAAGAGTAGAATTTATCCTTAATTTTCCTCCATGTTTCAATTAAGATATTCCTTAAATAATGACCTGCAAAACTCGTATGTTTCTTTACCTTGTCTTGCCAAAGAAAGTAATGCCAACCCTGTTGCAACCCCGAACCTTCCAGAACCAACAGCTGTCTCCTTCTCAGCAGAATCCAATCCCTTACCCAAACTAAATTTGCGGCCTGATAGTAGTACTCCCATTTAAGCAAGCCGAATCCCCCTCTATCCTTCACCTCTTGGAGCATTTTAAGTTTAATTCTGGGCTTTTTTTTCTGCCAAATAAATTTAAGAACAACTTGATTTAACTTTTTGAAGAATTTGTTGTCTAATCTGGCTGGGGCTGTATAAAATAAGTATGTCCATTTTGGGAGAATGTAAGATTTTATAGCCACGATCCTGCCTAACAGAGAAATCTGTAGCTTCTTCCATTTCTCTAAATCCTATTCTGTTCGTTGAAGAAGTTTCAAATAATTATCTTCCTTGATTGTTGAGCATTTAGCAGATAATATAATACCTAAATACCTTAGTTTATTAACAATTTGGAATCCCAAGTTCAATTCTATTTCCTTCCCCTGCTTTGTTGTCAAATTTTTAATCAAGACCTTAGTTTTTCTTTATTTACTTTTAGGCCCGCCACAGTTCCGTATTTTTCTAGTTCACAAATCAAATTCGGGCCCGATATGAAAGGGTCTTCCAGTACAAATACAAGATCATCAGCATATGCTTGTAATTTATACTGTTGATTCTTAATATGCAGTCCTTTTATTCCCGAATTTCGCCTAATTTCCCTCAATAACGCTTCCAATGTTAATATAAATAAAAGCGGAGAAAGCGGGCACCCCTGTCTGGTTCCTTTCTTGATACGAATTTTTTCCGACACTTCTCCATTAATCAGGATTTTGGCTGACTGTTTCGAATAGATTGTACGAATTGCCCGGATAAACTTCTCCCCAAATTGCATATGTTGTAACAGACCAAATAGAAAACGCCAGCTCACTCGATCAAAAGCTTTTTGCGCGTCCACGAAGACCAAAGCCAACTGTTTATCAATATGGGTTTCATAATGTTCTAAAATGTTCATAATAATTCTCACATTATCTCTAATTTGCCTGCGCGGTAAAAAGCCATTTTAGTCTTCGTGGATAAATTGGCTTAAAAAGCCTTTTAATCTATCTGCCAATACCGCTGCGAATAATTTATAATCTGCATTAAGAAGTGAGATCGGTCTGTAGTTCTGGATCAGGGACAAGTCATTACCCTCCTTCGGCAGAAGGGTAATTGCTTCTGTCCAGGAATCCAGAATCCGTCCCTCCCTAATTACCCCGTTAAATAATTCTACCATGTGGGGGCCTAAAACTTCCCAAAGTCCCTTGTAGTATTCCATTGGGAGGCCATCCGTACTGGGAGTTTTCCCTATTTTTTGTCTTCCCAAGACCCTTTCAATTTCCCCTTCCGTTATCTCCCTATCCAGTATTTCCCTAGACAAATCCGGGATTTTTGGTAAGTCAGATTCGTCTAAATATTTCCTTATTTCCTCCTCGGATTTGTCTTCTTCTCTATATAAATTGGTATAAAATTCCTGGACTATTCTTTTCTTCCCTTCTTCCTCTACAATCCAATCGCCATTTTAATCTCTCAAGTTATGAATTCTGCTCCTTTCCTTCTCTATTTTTAATCGGTACGTAAGCCACCTTCCCGATTTATTTGCACTTTCAAACTGTCGTTGTTTCATCCATCTGATTTTCTTTTCTAGGTCCTCCTGGTCTAACAAATTAATTTGATGACGCGCCAATTTCAGATTCATGCCTAATTCCCTACTGTTTGGAACCTGTTGCAACGCGGCCTCACTTCTTGCCAAATCCCCTAGTAATTTATCTCGTTTAGCCTTGTCCTTCTTCCGTTTCCCAGATATATAATTTATCACTAGGCCCCGGAACACTGCTTTAGCTGTGTCCCATACATTCAAGAAATTTGTATCCTCATTATTATTTTTCTGAAAGAAAAATTCCATCTCCTTCTTTACCTGGGTTAAAAATTGCTCATCTTTAAGAACCCTTGCATCCATTCTCCATCTAGGCCTTGTTTTCAAACCTCCCCATGTAATCCAGAGTGGATTATGGTCTGCCC
Organism: Arizona elegans; assembly: GCA_022577455.1. Taxonomy (NCBI): domain Eukaryota; kingdom Metazoa; phylum Chordata; class Lepidosauria; order Squamata; family Colubridae; genus Arizona; species Arizona elegans. Next base: position 32,599,094 of record JAKOOJ010000010.1, on the reverse strand, counting down.
ACTCGTTAACACCTATCTCTACTTTCCGAATTCCCTCGACATCCAGGCCGCATCAATCCGTGACCAGGATGAGTGCCTGGAGGAGAAATATGTATACTGTCTTCCTTCCGGATGTTTTTCCCTCCATATATCTCTTAAGTTCAAATTCCTCTTGTATTTGATGACAAACAGGTGGCAATCTTTTCTTTGCTGTTCTCTTTCCTCCCTCCTGTTTCCTATTTCCAGGTATATAGTCTTTATCGTCGATGGCATTAAAATCCCCCAATAAACAAATGTGTGGATAATCATATTCTGTCAGTTTATTATAGAGGCTTTGGAAGAAATCTTTCTGGCTCCCATTTGTTGCATAAATACAAACCAGTAAACATTTTTTATGGCAAATTTCTACTTCAATCATTAAAAGTCTCCCTTCTTCATCTGCAAAGATTAATCTAGAGCTTATATGCTTTTGGACATAAATTGCTACACCTCTTTTTTTGGATACCGCCAAAGATGTATATAAATTACCCAATTTGGTACAGTTCAATAAATGAAGATGATCTCTTTTCACATGCACTTCCTGAAGGCATATTATATTCAAACCTGCTTTTACTAATTTGTTAAAGACCTTTTTCCTCTTATTTGGGCCATTCAGCCCATTAATATTAACTGACATCAAACGGATCTCCTCCCCCATCCCTTGTCCCTTCTACTACCCCTACTTGCCCTCTACTTGGAGTTTCTTTTTTGTTTGTCTTGTTTCTCTCTGGCTCAGTCCTTCGGTTCCTACCTCTACCTGTATCTGTCCTCTTCCTTTCTTTCTCCCACCTAACTGTTCTGGTTCCCCTCTCTCTTCCTCCTCTAAAAGTTCTTCCCCACTCTTGCTCTCTGATTCTTCCCCCACCTCCGATTCTAAAGGGTTAAGATGTCTATTAAGGAAGTCTCTGGCATCTCTGAGATTATCAATTCTCACCTTTTTATCTGCCCACGTAAATTGCAATCCTTCAGGCAGTAGACATCTATAAAGCACTTTGTGTTTTCTTAACTGGGCAGTTAAGAAGTGGTAATTTCACCACAGTTCCCGTACCCATCTAGAGGTTTGTTTCAAAATTATTAGCTGTCTATCTTTGAATGTTATTGTTTTGTCTCTTGACTTCAAGATCACTTCTTCCCTAAGGGCCTTCTTGGAGAGTCTAACATGAACCTCTGTCGGGAGTGTCTGCCTCCTAGCATAACTCATGTGTACACGAAAGACGTCATCTATGTCTCTCAAAATATTTTCTTTATCTATATCCAAAATCCCAACCAGAATATCTGCCACTGTATCTCTTAGAGGCTCTCCCCACTCTTCCACAACGTTCTGTATCCTTAAGTAGAAAGCTGACCTTTCCATCTCCAGGAAGATAATCTCTTCTTCAAGGGCCCTATTCACCGAGAACTGCTCCCTCTCATTCCCCTCCAGTCTCTCCTCACACCGCCCCACTCTTTTCTCTACATCTTGTACTTTGCTTTCCTGTTGTATCAACACCCCCTGAACACCCTCTAATCTCTCATTCAATGTTTTAATATCGTTTCTAACAGCTTCCAACTCCCCCTTGAGGTCTGATGCCAGGTCTTCTAAATTCTTGGAAATAACTTCCTGGTTCTTTGTCATCACCTCATACATTGCCTGCAACAGGCCCTGAAGACTTGATAGTGTGGGAGGTTTCCCTGCAGCAGCTAAGTCGTCCAAAGATTTAGAAGATGAGGATGAAGATGTAGGTGTAGCCGGAGTAGCAATCGTTGGTAGTGTCAAAACTTTTTCCCCACTTTTGTAGTTGTCACAATTGTTGTATTCGACATCTTGCTTGCAGCGGTACAGCCAATCACTTTTGGAGTTAATTATGGTAATTATATAGTTAATTAATTACCTAATCAAGAGACAACTTTAAATTAGCCAATTCCAAAATTCCAAAAATAAATTATATTCCGAAACCTTCAAATCAGATTTAGACAATAGAAATGATAATCAATGAGGGTAATTTATTCAATCAAATATAAAAGCAAATTCAAATCTCTCCTCTTCTGGGGACTCAGTATATATTGTAGTTTTAGAATTCACCACTGGGGGGAGACAAAATACTGTTCCATACAATCAATAATGATCAAGCAGAAAACAGGAAGAGAAGAGCCCTGGGGAGGGATAAATCTGTCCATTCAAATCACCATTCCTAATCCACATAGAAATTGCAAGTAATCACCATCCATCGACAAAAGGAGGGGGGGGATCCACCCAGAAACTTTCAAACGATCAAATTCTGTTCTTTTTCCATAATATTTCTTTCGATCAGCTCAACTCAGCAGTGGCCAAAGAGTTCGTGGTGTAGCAAACAAACAGCCGCTTTCCCCATCTTAGCTCCAATAAGGAAATTGGCACTCAAATTAACTCTTTTTCTGCCACCACATGCATTCAAGATGGGGGGTGTCAAAAGGATCAAAGATCCGTCTCAGAGTAAGTTAATTTAAATTAGAAAGGGGCTCCTTGCCCACCTGCGATCGGGTTTCCCTTCCAGTGCGTGACAGTCATCGTTTTGGGGCTGCCATGGCTGGCGCCGTCTTCCCAGCCTGTGACAGGAGAGCTTCGCCTTCGCGCGCCGGATCGCCACTCCTCACGCGCTATTGCTCCTCTCTGCTTACGGCCGCCTCTTCGGGGCCGCCACCGATATAGAAACCGCCCAGGCTAGAAAGTTTGCCAGAACAAGGCAGGAGCGATCTCCATGCCCGTCTTGCTAGCACGATGATGTCACCGGAAACCCCAGTCCTCATCCATTCTTGATGTGCACACACTCCCATTGCATCCAACTTTTATGTTTGCGCACTTCCGTACAATAAAAATGAGCAGAAACACTCTTGAGGCTATCATTTTCACTTCTTTCACCAAACCTTCCTTCCTGGCAACTGGCCAGATACTATCCACTATTTTACTACCAGCATTCACAAGTGTTGTGGCTTCGTTACCTGAGCTTGTGTCATCGGCAGGAGAGGACTCCGAGAGTGAAGGAGAGGAGTTGGCAAGGCCTCCCTCTCCAGGGCCCTCCTCTCTGGCAATGCCTTCGGTGTCTGCCGAAGGTCAAGAGATAGGCCCGGGGCCAAGCACGTCCACGCAGCCACAGGTGGACAGTAATGAGGGAGATGAGTCTTGGCTGGATCCTCGGCAGCGTCGCAGAGATAAGCGCGCGCAACAGAAGAAGAGGCGTGCCAGAGATTAAGCTGAGTCACTGGACCACACCGCACAGGGTATAAAAGGGGGTGAAGTGGCCATTCAGACTCTGTGACGGACAAAACTAACTACTATCGAGTCACATTGCATCTTTGGAAACAACATTATCTGCCTTGGATTTAATTACGGACTGGACTTGACAATTCTTGAACTGTGTGTATTTTGTTTATGACTAAAGTCTTGGCAAGCAGCTACTGGGTTTCTGCCAATCCTCTTATCGAAAGAATTGGTTGTCTGCCAGTTTATTTAACCCCCGGCTGTCTGTTTGTGTGCGTGTGTGAGACGGGGACAGAACAACAAGCCTTCACATTTCTCTAAACCATTTCCTTCTCTTTAGTAAACACTGTACCAAACTAGGCAGAGTCACCTGCTTGCTCACAGTTCAAAATTACAGCGGCACTGAAAAAAGTGACTTATGACTGTTTTTCACACTTAACGACCATTGTAGATACCCCATGGTCACATGATCAAAATTTCAACGCTTGGCAACTGATTCATATTATGACGGTTGCAGTGTCCCAGGGTCACATGATCACTTTTTGCAACCTTCTGACAAGCAAAGTCAATGGGGAAGCCAGATTCACTTAACAACCATGTTATTAACAGCTGCAGTGATTCACTTAACAATTGTGGCAAGAAAGGTCACAGTGAAATGGAGCAAAATTCACGTAACAACTGTCTCACTTAGCAAGAGAAATTTGGGGCTCAACTGTGGTCATACGTTGAGGACTACCTGTATAAAGCTGCATTGTGCTCCCCCAGTATCTAGAGTTTTGTATTGTTTGCCCAGTGACCAAAGCCTATGTCTCTTCTCCATTCCTTCAGGAGTGTGAAAGAAACCTCTTTGATGGGGAGTCAGAAGGAAATAAGCTCATCAAGGGTGGAAGTCAGGCTTGTTCTTAGAGGGAATGGGAGACTTGCCGGTATCTATCTTGTGCTGGCCCTGAATGTCTGTCTGAGGTCTGAGGATTCCTTCCTCTTCCCAAAGGTGCTTTTTCAAAAGGCAACTGGACTTTGTTTTCCCTTGAAAACATTTTGCTTCTCATCCAAGAAGCTTCTTCAGTTCTGACTGACTTCTTTTTTGTGGCAGCCATTAAGCGAATCTGGTCATTACATGAACACCACAGTCAGTCAGAACTGAAGAACTTCTTGGATGAGAAGCAAAACATCTTCAAAGAAAAACAATGTCCAGTTGCCTTTTGAAAAAACACATTTTGGGCCAACCATGACCTGGATGACTGAGAATCTTCATAGACATTCCTCCCTCTTGTAACTCTGATTTCCTTATTTTGCTCCTGCTCCAGACTATCAAGTGTTTGCTGATCCATCCCAACCCGGAATCTGCCCTGAATGAGGAGGCAGGGCGCCTCCTGCTGGAGAACTATGAGGAGTATGCTTCCCGAGCTCGGCTCCTAACCGAGATTCATGCCCAACCCTCCTCTAGCCTGCATACTAAGAACCCTGCTGAGCCTTGCTCGTCTTCGGCAGGTGCCTCCGGGGAGGGTCCCATGGCCAAGAAACACGCAGGTGACAGAGACAAGAAACTGGCTTCCAAGAAGAAGACTGACAAGAAGCGAGCTCTTCGGCGGCTTTAGGGGATTTGGGGGGAGGGGAAGTTGAGGGTCCGAAAGAAGGTGGGTTGTGGGCATTGGGGGTTCCATAGTACATTTTCTATCTCTCCTCTCTTTTCCTCTGCCACCTTCACTTTGAGACTGCAGTCCAACTTTGTCTTGCCCTGGTCAGATTTTTCTTCTGTTCAGTCTTTTAAATTATTTAAATTATAAAAGCAGAAAAATCTATTAAATGCCTTTGTTTTCTAAGGAAGGCTCTTAATGTATGAAGCAGGATGGGGACCATGTTGAGGGTACCTGGTTCCTCTCCTTAAAATGAAGGCTGCCTTGAAGCCCAAAAGGGCAGAACTCAGTTGAGGTGGGAAGAGGTACCTTTTGCTCTTTGGAAGAAGATTGAAAAAGCTTCTGTTTTCATTTTAAGGGAAGAAAACATCAAGGAGGAAAATTGGTATGGTTTATAAAACTCTACAAATGAAGGATATGATGACTTCTTAGATTTCACTTTATAAAATCGCTTCATACAAGATAAGGATAATGTTTCTTCACCTAATACCTGAATCAGAAGTTTGTTGCATGGGTGTCTTAAGCAAAGAAAATGGTCCTCTGGGTCATTTTAGTGCGGGTGATTTTATGATAGCCCTCACAGGGGCTTCCTGAGAAATGACTGGCCAGAATTTCACACTTAAACATTAATTTGCAATGATTAAGCTAATTTGAGAACTTACTGGCCACAGAGGTGCAGTTTCTGTGCCAGAGGTTCAGGACAAGATGAGCAGATAGGCCTGTAAAACAATTGATGTTCCTATTTGTCCTATCCAATCAGCACTGAACATCAGGTAATGTATTCTGCTTAGAAATCTAATTGCACTTAGTTTATTTGTACAGTATTTCTGTGTCTATTCAGTATTCAACAATTTAGACCCTTCATCATTGCCTACAAGCGCCATCACAGAGCGACTCAAAATCTGCTTGTCCTTGTCTTTATCATTTTATTACCTAGTTTTTATTGATGCTTAAAAACTTTTATATAAATATTTTGTGGAATTTTTCCAAAGCAGCAAGTCCATCAAAGATTTTTTAACATTACTTTTCTGAAATAAATATCCCATATAAATGGAAACAAATTAATAAAATTAGAAGTTCAGTACCATTTATTCAAAATAAAGCAGTGTGCAGGTTTAGGGTGCCGATTCTTTTGAAATGTAATAGTTTTTGAAAAAAAGACCACAAGATGATAACTCTGGGGTACATTAGATCCAAGGGAAGGCTTACCAGAGGATTGGTGTCATTCCTGAAAATTCCTCTCTTCATTTCCACATCTATCTACAGTGAAGAGTCACTTCAACAGTGAGATGGGTGGCATAAAAATGTAATACCTTCATGTATCAAGAGTAGGAGGAGTAGGGATTTTGAGTCTTGTCTTCAATATCAAATTGATAGTTGGTGTTTCTCACTGAGAATTCATACAGTCCATGTAGGGATTTGACTTCAATTGTGTCAAGAACATTGAGGTGATTCCCGATTTGTCCATTGGGACCTCTTCAAGTGAACAACCGTCCAGTAACTACAGAGAAGTTTGGTCATCACACTTAAGTGTTGTATCAAGAAATGACTACCTTGCCAATTCAAGATGGGATCCTTTCCAACTTGAGGAACATGATGTTCCCTTGATCAGGCTCATCTGCATGGGAACTGGAGAAACATATAAAGAAATCAAATTTTTCTCACCAGAGTTTATGCTGATGTATAATGGCGAAAGTTGTTTTTGCCACCTAGTTTGTAATGCTTCTCCAAAGGGACATTGCATTGCTGGGCCAAAAACAGGCCGCTAAAATGATCCCAAAGCAAGAACTATTAACATGTTGGGTTTTGAAAAAAAAGATGAGTTTTCCTCAGTCAAATGCAGATCACTCAATGAAAACTGGACCGCCTAAGACGCAATAGAAAATGATTTTCATGCAGAGTGATAATGGACACTGGGTCAAATAATTTTAAACTGAGCATATGAGATTTGCCTCCCCAAATTTAGATTTGGGGGATGGAAACCAGAAGTGATGTAGAAAGGGTGATGATGCATAAGTTGGAGTTGTATGGTGAGACTTGGTTTTTTTAAAAAATGGTCTTTTTGTGTTCTGTTCTGCATAGTTCCCATTTCAAAACAGCTGGAAAACTCAACTGTGGTTCAGCAACCACAGAGGTTCGGAGTTCCCAAAAGTTCAAGCTCTGTGTTGCCTCCTCCAACCTAGTTAGGCCTAAAAGGTAGGGAGAAATGCCAGTGGTTCTGCAGTTGTCAGATCCAAAAATGTGGATATCGCTACCTTTTTCTGGAGAAACACCTGCATTGAGACCATGATTGTTGAACTTCTCAGAGGCCAGCAGGCACTGCTGCATTTTGTGTGTGTACCTGTTTAGTTTAATATTATGCATTTTGAAGCAACTAGAGGTCTAGACCAGTGATGGCTAACCTTTTTACCGTCGTGTGCCAAAAGCAGGGGGAGCACGGGGGTCCAGAGGCTTTCTTGGAGCCTGGAGAGGGCAAAAATGGCTTCCCACCCACCCACCCCCACCCCGGTGGCCCTCCGGAGGCTGGAAACAGCTCGTTTCCTGACTTCCAGTGGGTCCAGAAGGGCTGAAAATCAGGTGGTCGGTGCGCGCATGCGTGCTGGAGCTGAGCTAGGGCAACGCTCGTGTGCCCACAGATATGGCTCCGTGTGCCACCTGTGGCACACGTGCCATAGGTTTGCCATCATGGGTCCAGACTTTACCCTGCAGCAAAGCAATAGGAAAAATTACATTTCTTAAAAACCTGCTTGATGCTGTTTTGGAATATTCAGTATTGTTTCGCCCACAAATCCTGAGTAGTACAGAAAGCAGTTAGAAACACCAAGAGATCCTTAGCCAAATGAGTTCATTTCTGTTGCATCGCCTGGGGCCTAAGTTTTAAGAAGCCCAGCCTCCCTTGATGGTGGGTGTGCAAGGGGAGCACAGGTGAGGCCTGGGTCAGAATCCAGCAGTATCAGCTGGCCTGCATCAGTCTCCTACTAGTGTAGGTGGAAAACATTAGAAAGTAATAGACTTCGTTTACCCTTCTCTCCATGGGTCTCGCCTACACATGAATGTGCATGCGCATATATGGTCTGTTCTACTATGCATTTTCAGAGCAATAGTTGATAGGGAGGGAGGGGATGTTGAGAGACCATAAAATTACTAAGAGTATAAATTAGGGGATGAAATTCTTTGTCTTGGAGGGTTGCATTTGTCAACCCCCAATTAGATGGATCAGACCAGGAAATCAACTACAGGAAGGCTAAAACTGTTTTGATTGACTGTAATAACAATCTTCCCAGTCTGATTGTACTATACCTTCTGCTTCTCGTATCTCAGTGAATTAGGGAGACATTCATTCAGTGAATGAGATAATGGTTCTTGCATATTTCCAATAAATTCATCTTCCTTGTTCTCTGCCATTCCCTCGGAAGTCATTTTGGGGGGCTGAAGCCATGGGGAAGAAACCTTTGTTTCTTTTCCCCAGCATCTGCCAGATACTTTTGTTTGCTGAGTTTTTCTCCAAGGGACATGGGCAAACATGTGAAAGTAAATAAGGTGGGGGGGGGGGTCTGAAACTACTTGCTGACGGCTTTTTATTTATTTTATTTTATTTATTTGATTTGATTTTTATACCGCCCTTCTCCAACAGGACTCAGGGCGGTGAACAGCCAAGATAAAACAACATATAAAATTTAAAAAACAGTTTAAAAGACATTAAATAATTTCGGCCCTCAATTTAAAACAACCCAGTTAAAACCAATTTCAAATTAAAACCGAAAGGATGGGATCAAGCCAGCCCGTCTAGATGAAATAGATGTGTTTTCAGGGCCCGACGAAAAGTCCGGAGGTCTGGTATCGTGCGTATCTCTGGGGATAGGTCGTTCCAGAGGGCAGGTGCCACCACAGAGAAGGCTCTCCCCCTGGGGGTCGCCAGCCAACATTGTCTAGCCGATGGTACCCTGAGGACGCCCTCTCTGTGCGAGCGAACTGGCCGGTGGGAGGCTATTGGCGGCAGAAGGCGATCTCGTAGCTACCCCGGCCCTAAGCCATGGAGCGCTTTAAAGATGGTCACCAACACCTTGAAGCGCACCCGGAAGACCACCGGAAGCCAGTGCAGCTCGCACAGGAGAGGTGTCACATGGGAGTGCCCCGTCGCTTCCATAACCACCCGTGCGGCCGCATTCTGGAGCAACTGGAGCCTCTGGGTGCACCCCAAGGGGAGCCCCATGTAGAGAGCATTGCAGTAGTCCAGGCGGGAAGTGACGAGTGCCTGAGTGACCGTGCGTAGGGAGTCCCGATCCAGAAAGGGACGCAACTGGCGTATCAGGCGGACCTGATAAAAAGCCCCCCTGGCCACGGCCGTCATATGCTCTTCTAAAGACAGCCGTGTATCCAGGAGGACGCCCAAGTTGCGAGCCCTCTCCGTGGGGGCGTGATTTGCCCCCAATAACCAGCGATGGCACCAGCTGGCTATATCGGGACGCCGGAAGCCACAGCCACTCGGTCTTGGAAGGGTTGAGTCGGAGCCTGTTTCTTCCCATCCAGGCCCGCATGGTCTCCAGGCACCGGGACATCACTTCAAGGGCATTGTTGGGGTGGCCTGGTGTGGAGATGTACAGCTGAGTGTCATCAGCGTACTGATGGAACTCCACCCCAAAGCCACGGATGATCTCACCCAGCGGCTTTACATAAATGTTGAACAGAAGGGGCGAGAGGACCAACCCTTGCGGCACCCCACAAACAAGGCGCCTCGGGGTCAACCGCTGCCCCCCTGCCAACACAGATTGCGACCAGAGAGGCAGGAGGAGAACCACCACAAAACGGTGCCCCCCCACCCCCAACCCCTCCAACCGGTGCAACATGATACCATGGTCGATGGTATCAAAAGCCACTGAGAGATCTAACAGGACCAGGATAGAGGAACAACCCCTATCCCGAGCCCTCCAGAGATCATCCACCAACACGACCAATGCCGTTTCCGTGCTGTGCCCAGGCCTGAAGCCGGACTGGAGTGGATCTAGATAGACAGCTTCATCCAGGTACTGTGGAAGCTGCCGCGCCACCACACTCTCAACAACCTTCACAATAAAACGAAGGTTGGAGACTGGAGGTTAGTTAGCCAAAACAGCCGGATCCAGAGAGGGCTTCTTGAGGAGGGGCCTCACCACCAGTTCTTTCAAGGCGGCTGGTAGGACACCCTCGCTCAAAGAAGCGTTAATAATCCTCTGGAGCCAGCCTCGTGTAACCTCCCGGGAAGCCAGCACCAACCAGGAGGGACACGGGTCCAATAAACATGTCGCGTTCAGCCGTCCCAGAATCCTGTCCACGTCCTCGGGAGCCACAGCATCAAACTCCTCCCAAATAACACTCTCAAGACCTGCCTCAATCATCCCGTCCGGACTTAGTCAGAGGCCAGACCTTCCCGAATCTGAGCGATCTTGTCATACAGATACTGCACAAAATCCTCAGCTCGACCCTGCAAGGGATCATCCCGCGCTCCCAGATGGAGGAGGGAGCGGGTCACCCTAAATAGGGCGGCTGGGCGATTATTGATGACGCAATAAGGGCGGCAAAATAGCTAGATTTTGCCGCTTTTATCGCCACTAGGTAGGTCTTAATATGAGGCCTCACCAGTGTTCAGTCGGATTCGGAACGACTGGTCCTCCAACCGCTCTCCAGACGTCTTTTCCAGCGCTTCGTCTCCCTCAGCTCCTCGGAGAACCAAGGAGCTAGGTGAGTTCGGTGCCGGGTCAGAGGCCGCAAAGGCACGATGTGGTCCAAAGCCCCGGTGGCCGCACTGTCCCAGGCGGCCACCAGGTCTTCAGCCGAGTCATGAGCCAGAGTCTCAGGAAATGGCCCAAGCTCCATCTGGAACCTATCAGGATCCATCAGGCGCCTGGGGCGGAACCACCTAGTCGGTCCCGCCTCCCTGCGGCGGGGTGTAGCGGTTAGAAAGTCAAGTCGAAGGAGCGAGTGGTCAGACCATGACAAGGGTTCGATGACTATATCCCCTGTATCAAGGCCACTCGACCACTGACCAGAGATAAAAACTAAGTCCAGAGTGTGCCCGCCCGTGTGAGTAGGGCCATGAATTACTTGAGTCAGGTCCATGGCCGTCATGGAAGCCATGAACTCCCGAGCCACCTCAGACGTTTCACCGATGGATGGCAGGTTGAAATCCCCCATGACCAAAACTCGGGGGGTATCAACCGCCACCTCGGCTATGACGTTGAGCAGCTCAGGCAGGGCCGTTGCCACGTGGCAGGAAGCCAGGTATGTGATCAACAAGCCCATCTGCACTCCACGGCCCCACTTCACAAGAAGGGACTCACATCTGGCTATCTGTGGAACAGTGGTCTCCCTCAGATCGACCTTCCTTTATAATAACCGCCCCCCCCCCCCCGCCCTGAGCTCTCGGCTGGTGGAATGCACGGAAGCCTGGTGGGCACATATCTACGAGGGGAACTCCCCCCTCCTGGCCCAACCAGGTCTCCATAATACCTGCCAGGTCTGCTCCCCCCTCCTGAATAAGATCACAAATGAGGAGGGCTTTATTTACCACGGACCTGGCATTGCACAACAACAGCCGAAGGCTCGGGCCCTGAGAGTCTGAACAGCCTGGGGAACGAGAAGGGCTATGGGGATCGGGGTGTGCCACCGCTCGGAGATAGATGAACTTTAGGCCAAAGACCATGATTTGCTTGCTCCCATTCAAATGTTCTCCCTTTCAATCTTAGCTCCTTGCCTTTAGGCCCTTTCTCTGGACTACCAAAACTAAGTCTCTAAATATTGAGTTCAGGATCTGAAATTTTCTTTTTGCACCCCTCCCACTAACAAAATATCTTTTTTAAAATTTGATTTATATGCCGCCCTTCTCTGGAGACTCAGGGCGGCTTACAATGCGCTAAGCAATAGCCTTCATACTTTTGTATATTCATGCAAATTCAGCTTATTGCCCCCACAAACTGGGTCCTCATTTAACCTACCTTAGAAAGGATGGAAGGCTGAGTCAACCTCGAGCCTTGGAGAGATTCGAACCTGCAGTAATTGCAGGCAGCTATGTTAATAACAGGGTGCTTTAGACCACTGTACTACCACGGCCCTTGGTAGTATTGGTTTTAATTCCCCCCTCCCCACCCTTTAATGAACCTGGAACTTGAGGCTTGCTAAAATTGTTAGTACTTCTCTCCCCATTCCTTTTTTTAAAAAATTAAAATACTTAAAATTTATCTCCTGCTTTCTGAGGCCCTCAAGGGGCCTCATGTACTAGTGATGCTCAAAACCAAATTTTCTGCATGGCCCTACAAATGTATATACTTACTATTATCTAATGGATGGGCAACTACAACCCCTTTACAACCTGTGTACTTTAGCTCCCAGAATTCCTGTGCATGGCTGGCTCAGGAATTCTAGGAATTGAAGTTCATGGGTCATAAACGAGGCATAGTTGGCCACCCCTGATCTACTAACCCTGCAAAGTACGTTAGGCTTACCCAATGTTGGAAGAAATATCCTTCTGGGTTCAGTTCCAAGTGGGGAAAAAGACACTGGATTCATGGAAGTTGCTTGGAAAGGTTTATTGATTAACAGGATCACATGCCTTGGAGATCTTGGGCGAAAAAAGGGAAGAGATGCTGAGAGTCCCTGGGTTTTATACCCTCTCTGGCTTTGAACTTCCTGGAGCACAGGAAGAGTATCCTGATTGGTTGCTGTCAGAGGTCATAGCTAGTTTTTTAGGTTGTCTGTGTGTTAAGTTTGGTTGAATCTTGTTGGGTGATGCAATGAAGGGCAATTAAATGGCTCTGCCTGAAGGAGGTAGATCTTTGTTATGTAGAATAGACTGGCCCAGGCCTTAATGGCCCATTAACAAAGGTGTCAGTGCTGAGTTTATGCCTTCCTTTTAGGGAAAATATTCTGCCCTTTTAATATTTCCTAAAATATTTCATTTTCTAGGAGAGGGGTGGGTTTTAACTTCCTACACCAAGATCCCCTAATGAGTTTCACAACTGGGTGGCAGTTGAAGATATTCATCTCCTGTCCTACTTCAAGATTTTTAACTGCTATTTTACATAGGTTTAAATCAATTTCAATGGAAGGTGTTTTGAGTCTGGAATGTGCCCCTAGAATTCATTCATGTATCTTTGAGACCACAAAGGATGGAATAAATTGAAATGAGTTCTGGGTAGATTTGAATCTTGTTCGCCATATTTTGGAAATGAAACGCCCATTGTTTACTCTCTCTTCTAGGGCAGGGGTCTGCAACCTTAAACATTCAAAGAGCCATTTGGACCCATTTCCCACAGAAAAAAGAGCACCGGGAGCCACAAAACCTGGATGGGTGTGGCCAACTCCACATCACTCCCACCCAGTCACATGACACCCTAGCCACACCTACCCAGCCGGTCATTAGGGCAGAGAACCGCTTGTTTAAAAACACAGGGAACCACAAAACCCTTTCTCTCTCCCCCTCTCTATCTTTGTGTGTGTGTGTCTCTTCTCGCTCTCGGAAAGCCCAGCAAGCTCTCCTTGGGGCTCTTCGCTACTCCTTTCTTCTTGGCAACTTTTTGGAAATCTGGGCTGGTTGAGGAATGAGCGCGAGCCGCAGCGGAGGCTTCCCTTCGGGTGACCCTCCTCCTCTAGCAACCCCCTTGGCCGGCTGGCAGGGCCGTGAGGGTGCGCACGAGCGGGAAGACCCTCCTCAATCGAGTGCCCGGGCTTGACCAAAGCGCAGCAAAGGCGCGTGCGGGGTGGTTGGCCGCTCGTTTGATGGTCACCCCACTCGTGCGCACCCTCCCGGCCCCGCCACACCCGGCCAGGAGGTCGCGAGAGGAGGAGGAGGGAAGCCTCTGCCGCGGCTCGCGCTCGTTCCTCAGCCAGCCCGACACACAAGGCTGATGTCGGTCGCGGCCAGGTCGGGCCAGTGTTTCGGGGCGGAGAGCAGGTTGCACGTCTCCCCAAGCGACCGAGGCACACCCAGCACCAGCAAGGGCCGGAAGAAGCTCCAGCAAGAGTGAGGCGCCTGAGAATCAGCCCCGGCCGCTTTTCCATCCCCCGCCATCGCCCTTACCTTCTCAAGCGAGGAGTGATTGGGAGGGGAGGGCGAGGTGCGGGGCCAGCCAGTGATGGGACAGGGCAGAGGGCCCAAAGAGCCACATGCGGCTCCGGAGTTGCCGACACCCGTTCTAGGACAATTGCTTGCGTTCCATTTTTAGTCTTTCCACCAGGTGGCGTTTACGGTCAAAGTAAGGAATGAAGAGGAAGTTTTATTGTATTAATTCTTCGTCATTTTTAAGAGGTGTCATTGGTAATCTTTGGCCATATGCAAGATGAAGAGGCTGGTAGGAGTGCTGGTCAGGTGGAATTTCAGAGTGGAAAGTGTTATGTATTGATACTTTTTAGCGGGAGTTTCAAACCTGCCTACGTTTCTGATTGGCTGACAGTCCCTCCTGGATTGTATATAAGGAGGACTGCAGCCCCTGAGTTTTGGGCTGAAGTCTCACTGTTAATTAAAGAGCTGTTGTCACTTGCTTGCTTGTGCCTCTCGTTATTCCCGAACCACTTCATTGGCGACGAGGATGGGATTGAGGCTACAAGAAGCCAACCAGTGAGACCACGAGCTTCAGCTAGGCGACGAGGCGAACCACAGGAGGCATACCGAACATGTCTGCCTACGTTCCGCCCAAGCCTTTCGATCCGACCCGCGAAAAATGGGTCTCGTACCTAACGAGGTTTGAATGCTCGCTTGAAGCCAGCGACATGCAGGGCCTCTCGGCTAATCGAAAGAGAGCCCTCTTCCTAAGCCACTGCGGACCGGACGTGTTCGAGATGGCCGAGTCACTGTGTGAGCCAACGCCGGTTCAAACCGTCTCCTGGGACACCCTGATGGCAACTCTCCGGGCTCACTACGCTCCCGTCCCCTCCAAGTTCGTGCAGCGATACCAACTGAGGCAGCGCGTTCAACGAGAGGGAGAGCCGGTCAGCGCGTACATGGCTAGCCTGAGAAAAGCCGCAACCCACTGCGACTATAGGGATCTGGACGATGCGTTGCTTGAGCAACTGATCTGTGGTGTTCGGGACATTAGGCTGCAACGGCGTCTGCTCGCCAAGCCTGATTTGACGCTTGCTGGAGCCCTAGACGAAGCCAGGGCTCATGAAGCCTCCACTAAGGCCGCTGAAACGCTGCAGCGTCCGCTGACCAGCAAAGACAGCCTCAAGTCTGCCCCGGTGCACAGAGAAGACGCCGGATCCAGCTCGGAGTCCGAGTCGGATGAGGACGTCTTCCAAACGGAGCACCAGAGAAAAGACACTGGCAGCCCCCGGCGAAGCTGTTCCAGCTGCGGCGGGCACCACGATAGACTGTCCTGCAAATACAGGCAGGCTATTTGCAGGCGCTGCGAGAAAAAAGGGCACTTGGCGCGAGTCTGTAGAGCCATTCTGCCCAGAAGACACAAACCACGTGAGCGCCGCAGCCAACCGGAATCAGCGCGCCAGAGGCAGCCAACGAGAGAAGGCGGCGCGAAAAAACGGCGCGAATTTGAACCGCGAGAGGGCCGCAGCATACACATCGACCAGGCCAGCACGACGGTCGAGGACAAAGTCAGCACGGTGGTCGAGATCAACGGAAGGCCGTGCTCGATGGAGATCGACACCGGATCAGCTCTCTCCATCATGTCGTGGGCGACCCTAAAGACCCTCCTGCCGTCGTTCCGGAAGGATCAACTCTCCAAACAGAGACTGCGCATCCTAGACTACCAGGGGAACCGAGTCCCCCTCGAGGGCGTGGGCACGTTCCGGGTCACCTACGGAGACTACGAGAAGGACCTGCCGCTGACCATCGTCACGAAGCAGCTCCCTAGCCTTCTAGGCATGGGGTGGTTCCGAGCCCTGGGCATGGGCTTCACCGGCGTCCACCTGATGTCCAAGTCAACCCTGAAGGACAGCCTCCTGTCCGAGTTCCAGGACGTTTTCGGGGACACGTTGGGCAAGTATGTGGGGACCCCTATTTCACTAAACTTAGACCCCAACATAGCCCAAGTAAGACTAAAGGCCAGACGAGTGCCGTTCGCATTGAAACCGAAGATCGATGCGGAACTGGACAAACTGATTAAGCAAGGGGTGTTGGTTCCCGTTGACCATGCTAAGTGGGAGACCCCTATAGTCACCCCAGTTAAGTCCGACGGCTCAATAAGAATTTGCGCCGACTACAAGTGCACGATCAACAAGGCTTTGCAGCCGAGCGCCTATCCGGTGCCGATCGTGCACCATCTACTACACTCCCTGGGCCCCGGAAAAATTTTTGCCAAATTAGACCTGGCCCAAGCCTACCAACAGTTACCGGTCGACGACGCCACAGCAGAGGCGCAAACGATCGTGACTCATAGGGGTGCATTTAAATGCACCAGGCTCCAATTTGGGGTGAGCGTCGCACCCGGCTTATTTCAAAGCACCATGGAGCGCCTGTTGCAAGGACTCCCAGGAGTGGTGCCCTATTTCGATGACGTCTTAGTCAGCGCCCAAGACGAACACCAGCTGGGGGACAGGGTACGGAACGTCCTGTACAGATTCAGAGAAGCGGGACTAAGACTTAAAAGGAACAAGTGTAGGATAGCGGTCCCCTCTGTAGAATTTCTGGGGTACAGGGTGGACGGCACAGGCATCCACCCTACCGAAAGCAAGGTGAGAGCTATTAAGAGCGCACCAGCCCCCAAATCCAAAGCAGAGCTCCAAGCCTTCCTTGGACTGCTCAATTTCTACTCCATGTTCCTAAAAGATAAAGCCACGGTTGCAGATCCCCTTCACAAACTTTTAGGGAAGAATGTACCATGGGTCTGGGGGAAACCGCAAGCAGCCGCTTTTGAGGCAGTGAAAAAACTCCTATCTGAGGACAGTTTCCTGATCCAGTACAATGCAGAGCTGCCGCTCGTCTTAGTTTGTGACGCCTCCCCCGTAGGAGTTGGTGCCGTCCTAGGCCATAGACTGCCGAACGGCCTAGAGGCGCCCATTGCATTTTATTCCCGTACCCTGTCCAGCACAGAGCGGAACTATAGCCAGTTGGACAGAGAGGCTCTGGCTGCGATTGCGGGGGTTAAAAAATTCCACGAATACCTCTATGGCCGAAAATTCGAACTTGTGACTGATCATAGACCCTTGCTAGGACTGCTGGCGGGCGACAGGCCAACCCCCGCTGCCCTCTCCCCTCGCTTGACCAGATGGGCCATTTTTTTGTCGGTCTACTCATATCATCTCGTCCATCGACCTGGGCGGACCCTGGGTCATGCGGATGCCCTTAGCCGATGCCCCCTTCCCGACCTACTGGACAACCCAACGCCGTAAGCCTCCGTCCTCTTGTTGGACACGTTAACTTTGGGCCCCATCTCCTCCGGCGAGGTGGCGAAAGCCTCAAATAGAGACCCAGTCATCCGGACTGTTATGGGTTGGGTTCTGAAAGGGTGGCCGGACAAGGTGGTAGGAGAGGAGTACCAAGGGTTTGCCAACAAACGAAACGAACTGTTCATGCAAGGGGGGTGCTTGCTATGGGGTGACAGGGTGGTAATTCCAACGAAACTACGGAATAGGGTTTTGGAGTTGCTGCACGAAGGGCACCCGGGCATTGTTAGGATGAAGTGTTTAGCCCGCAGCTATGTCTGGTGGCCCAACATGGACCAGGTCATTTCCGAGTGGGTGGGGAAGTGCAGACCCTGCCAGGAGTCTCGCCCCGATCCCCCAGTAGCGCCCATCCGAGAGTGGGAGAAACCAAAAGGCCCATGGGGGAGGATCCACATTGATTTTGCCGGCCCGTTCCATGGCCAAACGTTTTTAATAGTTGTGGATGCCTACTCAAAATGGCTCGAAATTGTATTAATGCCATCTACAACGGCCGAAGCCGTTATCAAGGCCCTAAGGAAGTTGTTTGCCACCCACGGCCTGCCAGATACCTTGGTATCGGACAACGGCCCTCAATTTACAGCAACCCTTTTCGAAGGTTACTTGGCCGGCCTGGGAATCCGCCATGCCCTATCAGCTCCATTTCACCCGGCTTCCAACGGATTGGCTGAACGATTTGTCAGGACAGCCAAGGAAGCACTGTCCAGATTAGACAATGGGGACTGGCAGGCCAGGATAGATCAATTCCTAGCAGTTCAGCATGCATCACCATGCACAGCAACAGGGAGAAGCCCAGCAGAGCTCCTCATGGGGAGGAAGCTCCGGTGCGTGTTAGACAGGCTTCACCCTAACTACTCGCACGAAAACTTTAAGGGAGAGACCTGTGGCTTAAGGCAGTTTCAGGTCGGGTCCCCGGTGTTCGCTCGCAATTATGCCAGCGGTCCTCTATGGGTTGCAGGAACCATAGTGGGTATAACAGGTCCAAAATCGTACACGGTGGACGTTGGGGTAGATAGACTCTGGAAGCGCCACATAGACCAACTTAGGAAACGGGTGGTTGGCGAGGCGAACATCAACTTAGACATCTCCGAGCCTAACTATGACCACTTCTCCAAAACAACTAACTCAAGCCCGGGGTCGCGCGAATACTTAGCTGACAAGCCCTGGTTCCAGCGCCGCCCCAGCGAGTCGCCACTCCCAGCCGGGGATAACCACGCCCCGGACAAAATCCAGGAGGTTCCATTGGCGGAGCCGGGAGAGACAAAGAGTCCCTCCGACCAGCTCGATGCCCCGCCAGACTCTGAACTGCGCAGGTCAACTAGGGCGAGAACTCGTCCTAAGCACCTGCGAGACTTTGTTTGTACATATGTTAATTTTTGAGTATTAGTGCCTTCTGGGAAGGGAGGGGTGTTATGTATTGATACTTTTGAGCGGGAGATTCAAACCTGCATTCGTTTCTGATTGGCTGACAGTCCCTCCTGGATTGTATATAAGGAGGACTGCAGCCCCTGAGTTTTGGGCTGAAGTCTCACTGTTAATTAAAGAGCTGTTGTCACTTGCTTGCTTGTGCCTCTCGTTATTCCCGAACCACTTCAGAAAGGATTGGCTGTGCCTTTTCTCTCAACCTTGATTTACCTGACCACAACAAGCTCCTTAAACCATATTTACTACACACAGGCAGATTAGCTCGGATCAACTCTTAACTTGCTTACGTTTAAAACTCATTGGAGGAAGACGGGACAAGCCTGTTTACATAATCCCCGCCTTACTTACAAAATCTTCCTCGTGTGAGGACAACATAAAGCTTTGGAGAGGCCCAAATTAGGTTAGCAAACGGTATAAGCTTGGTGCCTTTAATAGCTTCAAGGGCAAAGGGATGTTGGAAGAAATCTCCTTCTAGGTTCTGCTCCAAGTGGGGAAAAAGACACTGGAAACATGGAGACTGCTTGGAAAGATGGTTTAATGGTGGACAGGATCACATGGTTTGAGTTCCTGAACAGAAAAGGGGATGAGACACAGTGAGTCCCCGGGTTTTATGCCCTCTCTGGCTTTGAACTTCCTGGGGCCCAGAAAGAGTATCCTGATTGGTTGTCAGACTCCCAGGGGGTGGGGGTCTTAGCTAGCCTTGCTGGCTGCTGTAATCTTCCCAGGTGCCATGTGGTGAGTTTCTGTTGCTAGATGGGTCCTATTGTGTTGCAGATGGTGGTCCTTTGACAAAGGATTGGGTTTCTGCCTCTGGCCTATTAACAAAGGGGGGGGAGGCAGGAAGGTGGGAGTTGCTTTGTCTTTAAAACATGTTTCTCCATTTCTCAACCAGGGAAACATAATAATCTGCCTTTTTAATATTTCCTAAAATATTTCATTCTTCTAGGAAAGGGTTGGGTGCTAACTTCCTACAGGGAGAAAGGAAATAAAAGGTGCTGGCTCCCAATGTTGAAA
The DNA here is from genome assembly GCA_022577455.1 of Arizona elegans. Lineage (NCBI taxonomy): Eukaryota > Metazoa > Chordata > Lepidosauria > Squamata > Colubridae > Arizona > Arizona elegans. The sequence continues at coordinate 32,579,414 of JAKOOJ010000010.1, read as the reverse complement.
GATTTACTTCATTCTAGATCCTTTAGCTGGAAGAAACAAAACAAAAAAAAACAACAACAACACCTGCCCAGATCTGGAATTTGTAACTGCAAGGAGACAGCCATGAGCTAAGCTGGTTTGTTTGTGTCTGAAGCCTCACAATTAAAATAGGGCATACTATGTGACATAACATTTAAAATATAAAATTAAGCTGGTGAAAATAAGGCAAAACTATCCTTAACTTCTTTAGATCTGGAAAAGCTTTGCCTGCTAAATTTTGGTGGCTTCTGATGTTGCTGTGGCAGATCAAACACAGATTGTCTGTGAGAGTGATCCTGAGCCAGGCTAAGATTCGATATTGGGATAAAACTCAAATATTAGAAATCCAAATCTTTGGTCAAGACAGAAGTGCCTCTTCCGTGCCAAGGTGCTGAGATGACAAACGGTATTTGACGTAGGTACAGAATTGTAAAAGGGGAAAACTGACCCTAAACAGATACATCCTGTTGTTTAATGTTTATTACACCCCAAATGTCATGTAGATTCTAGAGAAGAAATACTGTTTCCCTTACTGTCCTCTTTACTGCTCGTGAGGCGCCTTTGAGCCCCTTATCTCCTTTTATTATGTCTTGAGCTCCGGAGCTGAGAACCTGAGCCTGTGGGAAAAGGGCTGTTATGTCTTTCCTACAGATAGATTAAAGGGTAACTTCTACGTGTGAAATGTCGCACTCTTCGTAATAACTTTGCCTTTATACTGTATAAATATCTGGTCAAAATCAGCCATCTTTGTTCAGACCCTTTGGTGTCTTTGAACCTTGCGCAATAAACTCTTTCCTGCATTGAAGAGCTTGGCCTAGTCCGTCATTTTTTGTCAACAACAATCCAGTGGTACCTGGGATAGTAATATTCTTGAGGGATCAAGGATATTTGAGGGTGTCTTAAAGTTGCCAAGGTTGGATACCATTGCTCCAAGTCATTTATTCCTGAACTGGCTGTTTTCCACATGTTTGGTACTAGGAGTCATTTGTCTTCAGCCAGCCCTTTCACAGAGGATGGGATGCGGTCCAAGATATCCAGAGGGCACTCAGTTGAGGTAAGCTGTCCTAAGAAGCCATCATACAATTTTATTGAGGAGCTTATGGCGTGATTCTATAATAAAATAATTTGCATTGTTCCCTAGAAGTGAGCTTGGTGCATCACTATTAAATATTCTGTGATACGCAGCCCACTGTTGAGATACCTTGCAGCTACCAAATATCCACTGTCAGTTGATTTATGAATATTCTCCTTGGTGGATATTCCTTTCAACTCTGCAGCCTTTATTGAAAAACACATCAATTTTGAATGTGTCCTATTTTATTACATTAAGCCCTCCACCCACCCCTGAAAAGTAACCAATTTCTTAAATAAACAAGAAATAATGCCAATGTGAGAAATGAAGGGAAGAAACAGAAATGCATAAATATATCCAGGATGATGGGGATATCCAGGCTACCTGTTCTGCTAAATAAACCTGGAGGGAAGTTTGTCAATGTGCGTTTTAAATGCACTGTTGGGAAGGAAAAGGAAAAGAAAATCTTTAGCAGAGAAGGTTGCCTATGCTGATAAATCACATGTGCAGAAATATTGATTAAAAGAAATACATCAGGAATTAGTAGAAGGTGAGTCCCATTGGTCTGAATGTTACTTACTTTTAAGGAAACATATTTTGAAACTTAGCTTTCAGCATCTTTAAGTTGGGACCGGTAGCATTTAAGGGTGGATCAGTGTGATCTGGTTATGCAGGTAGTTCTTGACTTAATCACCACAACTGGGGCCAGAATTTCCATTGCTAAGTAAAATTATTGTTAAGGTAGTCACACTCGATTTTGTGACCTTTTTTTGCTACAGTTGTGAATCACTGCAATTAATCACACAGTCTTTAAGTGAATCTGGCTTCCCTCATTGACTTTGCGGCTGAGAAGGTCTCAAATAATGATCACGTGACCTCAGGACACTGCAGCTGTCTTAAGTACATGATGGTTGCCATGTGTACCTGAATTTTGATCACGTGATCCTGGGAATGCTGTGATGCTTATAAGTGCAAGGACCTGTCATAAGTCACTTTTTCAGTGCCATTGAAACACTGAATGCTTGCTAAATGAATTATTGTAAGTTGAGGTCTACCTGTATATGATTTCAAGACATTCTTTCCCTATAAAAGATTTTAGGAATAATTAATTGACGAGACACCAAGAACCCTCCAATATGATGTGTCTTTATGCTTCTACTGTATGTTTGCTGTTTGAAAAATGGCAGCTAAGGACTTGGTAAGTGTGGGCTCTGAAGTCACAAGAAATGGAGAACGGAGCACCAGTATGTAGCAAGTTAAGACCTGGGATCTTTAGCTTATGAATGTTATACAGGTGAAACTCGAAAAATTAGAATATCGTGCAAAAGGTCATTTATTTCAGTAATGCAACTTAAAAGATGAAACTAATATATGAGATAGACTCATTACATGCAAAGCGAGATAGTTCAAGCCTTGATTTCTCATACTTTTGATGATTATGGCTTACAGCTCATGAAAACCTCAAATTCACAATCTCAGAAAATTAGAATATTGTGAAAAGGTTCCATATTCTAGGCTCAAAGTGTCCCACTCTAATCAGCTAATTAAGCCATAACACCTGCAAAGGGTTCCTGAGCCTTTAAATGGTCTCTCAGTCTGGTTCAGTAGGAATCACAATCATGGGAAAGACTGCTGACCTGACAGTTGTGCAGAAAACCATCATTGACACCCTCCATAAGGAGGGAAAGCCTCAAAAGGTAATTGCAAAAGAAGTTGGATGTTCCCAAAGTGCTGAATCAAAGCACATTAATAGAAAGTTATGTGGAAGGGAAAAGTGTGGAAGAAAAAGGTGCACAAGCAGGGATGACCGCAGCCTGGAGAGGATTGTCAGGAAAAGGCCATTCAAAAGTGTTGGGGACTTTCACAAGGAGTGGACAGAGGCTGGAATCAGTACATCAAGAGCCACCACACACAGACGGATCCTGGACATGGGCTTCAAATGTCGTATTCTTCGTCAAGCCGCTCCTGAACAACAAACAACATCAGAAGCGTCTTACCTGGGCTAAAGACAAAAAGAACTGGTCTGTTGCTCAGTGGCCCAAAATCCTCTTTTCTGATGAGAGCAACTTTTGCATCTCATTCGGAAACCAAGGACCCAGAGTCTGGAGGAAGAATGGAGAGGCACACACTGCAAGATGCTTGAAGTCCAGTGTGAAGTTTCCAGAGTCTGTGTTGATTTGGGGAGCCATGTCATCTGCTGGTGTTGGTCCACTGTGCTTCATTAAGTCCAGGGTCAATGCAGCCGTCTACCAGGAGATTTTGGAGTACTTCATGCTTCCTTCCGAAGGCGAGCTTTATGGGGATGCTGACTTCATTTTCCAGCAGGACTTGGCACCTGCCCACACTGCCCAAAGTACCAAAACCTGGTTCAATGACCATGGGATTACTGTGCTTGATTGGCCAGCAAACTCGCCTGACCTGAACCCCATAGAGCAGTGGTTCTCAACCTTCCTAATGCCGCGACCCTTTAATACAGTTCCTCATGTTGTGGTGACCCCCAACCAGGGGTGGGTTCTAATTTTTTTTACTACTGGTTCTGTGGGTGTGGCTTATTTTGTGGGCGTGGCTTGGAGGTCATGTGACTGGGTGGGCGTGGCTAGCTGGTCATGTGACTGAGTGGCCATGGCTATGTGTATAGGGACTACTCAGAGGGCTGAAAAAAGTCATTTCTGACAGGTCCTCGCACTTTTGACTGGTCCTCACACTTATGACCATCCTCACATTTATGCCTGTGCAGCATTCTTAACAACCATGTCACTCATTTCACAACTGCTTCTCTTCAACATGGTATAAGATAGGGCAAAAATGTAAATTGTGAGGACAGTCGTAAGTTCGAGGACTGGTCAAAAGTGCGAGGACCAGTCAAAAATAACCTTTTCAGCCCTCTGAGTAGTCCATATGCATAAAAGGATACAGCAATAGAGAGGGATGAAGGAAGGGAAGGGAAATTAGAGTAGGAGTGAAGGTAAGAGAGGGAGGAAGAGAGGAGGAGAAGGAGAAAGAAAGAGGAAGTAGGGAGAAGAAGAAGGGGGGGAAGAGAAAGTAAGAAAGAAAGAAAAGACAGAGGTGGTAGGTTTGAGGAGAAAGATTGCTGTACAATAAAAAAGATGAAAGGGAAGAAAGCCAACCCCAAACAAATATTAAGATATTAAGATAAAGAATGAATTGTTAAATTTTAAAGAATAAAAGAGAACAAATAGCAATAAATAGTAATAATTAGAAACACACATACAAACATACAGCGTATTTTCTTTGAACAGAGTATTTGGCCGGTCCACAAATTTAAACAGTTGTAGGAGGTTAGCACCCACCCCTTTCCTAGAAGAATGAAATATTTTGGGAAATATTAAAAAGGCAGAATATTATATTTTCCTGTATGAGAAATGGAGAAGCATATTTTACAGACAAAGCAACTCCCACCTTCCTACCCCGCACCCTTTGTTAATGGGCCAGAGGCAGAAAGTCAATCCTTTGTCAAAGGACATTTGCAACACAATAGCAACAGAAACTAACACAATGGGCCCCATCAAGCCATGTGATCCTGTCCACCATTAAACAATCTTTCCAAGCAGTCTCCATGTTTCCAGTGTCTTTTTCCCCACTTGGAGCAGAACCCAGAAGGATATTTCTTCCAACACAGTATTTAGTCATTTCAATTAAATTTACAATTTTTATATTTCCTTTTTACCATATTTACTCCTCATCTATTTTTTTTAAAAAACCAATATTACCCTTCATCCTCATCTCTAATCTTAATCAAATTCAATTTTTCCCTTCTATTCTATTTTATACCCCTTCCCATTGTCATCTATTTTCATATCCATCCTCACATTGGTTAATTATATAATACAGTTGTTTAATACAAATTCAACATTTTAATATAAATCAATTTGTTATATAACTATTTTTTTTGTATATTAATCAATATGAACATGAATATTCCAATTATTTCCATGCAATCCAATTTCTTACAAATCAATTAATTATATTTACCAATAATAATAAACCAAATAATTTCCCCCCATATTCCTCCAAACCACAACTTAACCATTTCTGCTTTCAACACAATATGCAATTAACAGTATCTCAATTATTACAATTCCCTAGTTAAATAGAGCTTTTTTTCTTCTGTGTTTTAAAATCTTGAATCTCCTCTTTTGCCCTAAATTTCCCATTGTTTGCAGTTTGCACCTACCTTTTTTGGTGAGGAAAAAGAAAAAGAAATCTCTCTGCCTCATTTTGTCACGTTGCAGCCAAGACCCTGCT